>QANU01093679.1:1265806-1279070 GCA_003254905.1 Nissolia schottii | reverse complement strand
TTTGTGACGAACTGATATGATACAAACAACTCAAATATTGGTACACAAGTGCAAAAAAGAATCTTAATCTCTTGTGTTAAATTTAAATCTAATAATTTATATTCGGTGATTACAACTTCTTCATTGTATGATAGTACATATTATAAAGATAGGATAAAATCTTATTTTAGTTCTCAGCAAAATTCATACGCCATATTAATCATTTAATTGTAATTGTCATTATGTAAGTTTCTCAAAGATTTAAAATGTTATCATATTTCATTTAATTTAATTTTTTGGAGAATTAAAATAACAAGATAAAAGGATCAATAATAGTCTAATTATTTTGAATATTTCAAGAAATTATATATTTTGGATGACTAACTATATATGTGAGCATACTAAAATAGAGTTTTAATCTATTATAAATTAGTGTTTTACATCTTTTTCGATGACTTATTGTGAGGCTTTATACTCTTACATATGTGTATATATATATTAATAGATGCATGTGCATGCTGGATTCTTGCTGTAGCTAAGTATAGGGTGTTTTGTTAGCCTAATATATATAAGGTTAAAAGATGCCACATAAGGGAAATAAAACTACATAAGCTAATCCACCTTCTAAAGACATGTATTTCAAAAGCTCTAGTCCCACATTGGTTAGATCACAAACCTTTTAAGTGTTTATATACCTTTAATAGTTGTTGTATTGGTAAAAAGAGTTGAGAAAGGAGTTTGGCTCGCGCATGAGTCCAAGCCATTCGGGCTCTCCGAAGTGCAAATCGATGGATTTGCTCCCCCTGCGCGCACGACAAAGAGCATATCGGTCTTTTTGCAAGCATATTTTTTTGGACTCTTGTACTTATCCGAGAATTTTTAGACTTTGCACCCTCCATCATATATATTAAGAGTTTTGTGTGCATAATTTTATATGATTTTCTTCTGAACTGGTTAGCAAGGTCCACGTGGGTAGTGATTCGCCAACACAGGTGGCAAATTCATGTTAAATTCGCCTACCGCGTTGGCAAATTTAGTACAAATAATGTATTTCGGTTTGTAAGAAATTCGCCAACCGTGTTAGCGAATTTAGGCTATATTCACCATCCGTGTTGGCGATTCTGACGTGGCCGTCCACGCGGTCCGCGGAATTCACGTCAACCCAAATAGTGATAGTTTGATAAAATATTTTAAAACGAGAGTATTTTGATAATTACTTCTTTTGACAAGGATAAAAGAATAAAAAACTTGATGAATCATGGGCTGTGTTTCGTCTCTACTCTCTAGTGTCCGGATTCACTGGACCCAATTATTATCTCTCATTAATTCACTTGGACATTAACCAAACAGAGGGTAAAAACGAGTACTCCAAAAATAAATAGATAGTGGTACAAAGTTTCATGTCCCAATTTTATCTCCCATATAATAAAATCAGAGTCATCCGTCATCACACACACTTAAAATACACATAGCTTTATTTAATTATTTTATTTTAGTAGCCCTATTTTGTGTCATAAAATTTCCAAATGCTCCCCCGTTTGTTTATTGTTTATTTGAGTGTCCCTCTTTTTCTCCCCTCCACCCTGTCCATTGTTAAACGCGTTCACGCGCATTCTTGTCCTTGTGACCACTATATAATTACCCCCCTCCCCTCTCGCCCAATAGCAGGTGCAAGAAAGAAAATTCCATCACCCATTTTCTTTTCCTCTGCATCTGTTTTCCTCTTCCTCCTTCCAGTTAGTACCAACAAGAAAGGAAATCAAAACAAAACATATTTTCATAATCTTGTTTCTTTTGTGAGAAAAGAGAGAGAGAGAGAGAGACAGAGAAAATAATGCCATCACTGGAGGAGGAGCTGTTCCCGTCGACGCCGGGTAAGTTCAAGATCGAGCGGTCCCACAACATGAACCGGCAGGTGTTCCGCTGCTTCGCCTCAACGAGCACCATGTTCCTGTGGGCCCTCTTCCTCATCGCCCTCACCGCCTCCTACCTCAGCTTCCAGGGCTTCGTCGACTCCGGCAGCCGCTACCTCTCCGCCTCCTGGGGCGGCCTCCACTGGGAGAAGCAGCTCCGCTCCTCCGCCCAGATCCACCGCCAGGGAGGCATCTCCGTCCTCGTCACCGGCGCCGCCGGCTTCGTCGGCTCCCACGTCTCCCTCGCCCTGAAGCGCCGCGGCGACGGCGTCCTCGGCCTCGACAACTTCAACGACTACTACGACCCCTCCCTAAAGCGCGCCCGCCGCTCCCTCCTCTCCTCCCACGGCGTCTTCATCGTCGACGGCGACCTCAACGACGCCAAGCTCCTCGCCAAGCTCTTCGACGTCGTCGCCTTCACCCATGTCATGCACCTCGCCGCCCAGGCCGGCGTCCGCTACGCCATGGAGAATCCCCACTCCTACGTCCACAGCAACATCGCCGGCCTTGTCACTCTCCTCGAGACCTGCAAGTCCGCCGACCCCCAGCCCGCCATCGTCTGGGCCTCCTCCAGCTCCGTCTACGGCCTCAACGAGAAAGTCCCCTTCTCCGAGTCCGATCAAACCGACCAGCCCGCCAGCCTCTACGCCGCCACCAAGAAGGCCGGCGAGGAGATCACTCACAGCTACAATCACATCTACGGCCTCTCAATCACGGGCCTGAGGTTCTTCACCGTCTACGGGCCCTGGGGCAGGCCGGACATGGCTTACTTCTCTTTCACCAGGAACATTCTCCAGGGAAAGCCTATTACCGTTTACCGGGGCAAGAATCGGGTCGATTTGGCTCGCGATTTCACTTACATCGACGATATCGTGAAAGGCTGCCTCGGCTCGTTGGATACGGCGGGTAAGAGCACCGGGTCGGGTGGGAAGAAACGGGGCCCCGCTCCGTACCGGATCTTTAACCTTGGCAACACTTCACCCGTGACTGTGCCAACGCTTGTCAGTATATTGGAGCGTCACTTGAAGGTTAAGGCGAAGAAGAATGTGGTGGACATGCCTGGAAACGGCGACGTTCCGTTTACCCACGCCAATGTTAGTTCAGCCCGGAGGGAACTCGGGTATAAGCCCACAACCGACTTGCAAACCGGATTGAAGAAGTTCGTGAAGTGGTACCTCTCCTACTACGGCTACAATCACGGCAAGCCTGTAAATTAAATTATTATTATTTTTTTGTTTTCCTTTTCTTTTTCTCTTTTTTTAGTCTGGTAGATTTTTTTAAAGATCACAGATATGGTTAAAAACAGAAAGAGAAAAGAAATGACCTGGTCAAGAAGGAAAGAAGGGAAACAAGACTTAAAAAGAAAAAAACAAAAAAAAAAGGGAAGAAAAGAAGCAGCAGCGGCAGAATGCAATTCTTTGCTTAAGAGGCCAGCTAAAACAGCTAGCTGTGTTCCCTTAGCTGATTTCTTTTCTTTTTTGTATTAATTCATGTTTTTCTTTTTTATTTTTTGTAAAGAAAGAAGGTTCAAAAGTTTGTTTAGTCTTCTCCTATAATTATTTATTTTTTTTGGAAATTAACTTTCTCTTAACTTTGGCTCTCTAGCGGTAATTTGGTTGCCCCGCAGTTTTCGGTTGGTTGGTTCGTTCATCAATCACCGCTTCCCTATGGACGGTTTAACACATTACAGTAGCTATTGAATTTTGGAGGGAAAAATGGCAATTTGTTTTGTGAAGGTTGGCATTTGGCAATTTCATTTATTTTTATCATTAGATAAATAAATGCGGTGTGATTTTTATGGGAGAGGAAAAAAAAAAAGGTGGAGACAGCTAGGATGATAGTGACTAGTAGTGCAATGTGTAAGATACGTCTTCGATGGGATCCACATAGTAGTAGTGGAGATAGGGACTGATAGTACTAGCCGTTGGATTTTTGGAACTTGGATAGATTTCTCCAGCTGTAAAGTGCTAAGTAGTGGTAGTAAGGATACTTCAGTGTGGGTTCAGCAATAGAAAAAATATCTTCAAGACAAGGAGTTTATAATGTGACATGTTATATTTTTCACTCCATTAACAGACATATCTTTCTACGCCCTAAAATAAACAATTTTTTATTAATTTTTATATTATTAAGACATTGTTTATATTTTTTATTATTTTTAGTGTACAGAAAATTTTATAAGTTATTAGAAAAAATATATAGTAATGATCTTTTTAGAAAATAAAATAAGTATTTTTATTATTAAATTATTAAAACAAAAATAATTTTTTTATTTATTTTAATAATTTAATAATAAAAATATTTATTTTATTTTAAGTAAAATCTTTACTCTAAAAATTCTTACTTAAACAATACAAGTTCAGCTTGCCGACAGCGGTATGTGAATTTACATATATAGATCTGGGCGTTTCTAGTGGGTCCAATGAGACATTTTTGGTGTTTTGTGACCTGAGTGTGACCCGTCATTCTAAAATGTTTTATAATGATAGGGAAAGATGGAATCCAATAGCGTTTGTCCAGGTTATGCGAATTTTGTTTTATAAATTAGGGGGATCCATAGATAGGGGCAGTGATTATATTTGCTTATTAATCATTGCAGCTTTCAATGTTTGGACTTATTTATACTGGCTACAAACGGCATGCCCAAGCGATAGGGAGGTCTAATTCAACTGTTAAGACGAATTATACATCGCATCCACCGACCTGCTCTATGGGCCAAATTAACATGTGGGCTGCTTTGTTTGTTTGTCAACGAGGCTAAGTGCACACAGGTCACGTTAAAACTACGAAGAACAGCAAGAAAACATGAGGGGGGTTATTTATTACCTGTATATTTCTCCCAAAAGATTTTAATCTCATAATATATTCTATATAAAAAATTTATATTTGTATGAGTGTAAGTCTGTGATCGCCACATGTAACGATTTCAGACTTTTCTTTTACCCAAACCCATACGATTATAAATTTATGCTCTAACCTATACAAGTTATACTAAACCCATTTACTAGTAATGAAGTCGGGTGTTAAAGAGTGTCTTATTATAGTTTCACGGCTTGTTCACCTTAAAAATAATCAATTAATAATCACTCAACAAAAAAATAAATATTATATAATAAAAAACTAAATATCATTAAACACAATGAATAATATTAAACACACACATGTATGAATATGCAAAAAAATTTAGCGAAAATATTTTTTTTGATTTTACAGTAATATTAAATACACATGTATATAAACCCATAAAAATGTTTGGTCATAATATTTAATTTTTTAATATATACTACTTTTTTTTATTTTATAATATTCAAATTTGTGATTGTTGGACAGCTTGTTTTGGGTATACTAAGAGTATTTTTGGTGTTATTATGAGTATTAAGCTGCTTTTACGATATTGATTGATACCTAATCATTAGTATTAACTGCGCATCTGAGTTACGTACGCTAAAAGGACGCTTTATACACCGACCTAGACAGGGTGTAGGCCAGCTAGGATTGATTGGCTAACCCATGTTGTGCGATTGGTTGTTTAGAACTTTAATTCTTTTGTTTACACTAAGATAGTAGGGAAGAGTTTTTGTTAACGACTGTAGTAAGGACAAAAAATAGTATGAAAATGTAAAAGTTTAAAGTGTTTAATTTAAAATATTAAAAAGTATAATATATTTCATTTAAAGTTTTTTAATAAAGCAGAACACTTAATAGCTTAATCCAGTAGAAAATAAGTTTTACAAATGTTTTCAATGAATTAATTAATGATAAACAAACGAGATTTTATATAATGAATTTAATAATGAGCTAATTTTACACATCTAATTATATTTTGTTACTTTAAAAAAATAGTTATTTCTCATACTTAATAATTTAAAAGTCAATTCTTTTTTATAACGTGTCAAAATATTAGGTGTGGCTAGGAGATTATTTTATATTGACATTACATCAAAATTAATACCCTATATAGTGTATAAGATTTAATTATATTAATTAATACTGTAAAATTTATTATCATATATTTAATTTAGCATAAAATTTAAAATACTTTAATATAATGTGATATTTCATGTGTATCCTATAATCATTAACACTTGTATTAATTATGCAAATTAATCTCAAATTAAGTTGCAACTATTGTACTGTTGACACTCACCTTTACACTACAACTTTTGTCAACACCTGGTACTGTTGTCTTCTACCTTCGATGAACCATCTTTCCCACTCCATCGCGAACTACCTACCACCCAACCACACCACCATCTCTACCATACAAAACCACCACGACCCACCACCATCACAACCCACCTCCATGACCAATTGACACACACTGCCACTTTACCTCGTCTTCTTGGTTATCAACCGCCATCACAATCGTAACCATGACAAATGCACCACCAAACACCACCACTCTTAACTAGTTTTGACTATTGTCGACTTGAGCTTGCCGCAACTATATGTATTTGTCTGCGTTGCCGTGAAGCCATTTGACTAATTTTACAATCACGCCATCAAATATCAGTAAATCTTATCTTATACGATGCACCCAATAGAGACTAAACTCATTAAAGTTTAAATTATATCCAGGGCTAGAGTTTTGAATATTGATATTAGGATTTTGAATATCAAGGTTAGGGTTAGGGTTTGTAGTTTTTAGTGTTTATGTTTAGAGTTAGGGTAGGGTTTTGAATATCATGGTTAAGGGTAGGGTTTGTATTTAGGGATAGTGTTAGTGTTAGGTTTATATTTATGGATAGGGTTGGGGTTAAGGTTAGTAATAGGATTTTTAAATATTAGGTTTATGGTTTTGAATATCAAGGTTAGGGTTAAGATTTGTAGTTTTTAGTGTTTAGGTTTAAGTTTAGGGTTAGGGTTTTAAAGAGTAGTGTTAGGGTTTGTTTTTTAGGGTTTAGGATTTTTGGGTTATAGTTAAGGTTTGAGTAGGGTTTAGGGTTAGGTGCAGGCTTAGGGTAAGGTAAAGTTAGGGTTAAGGTTTTAAAGATTAGGGTTAGGGTTTATTATTTAGGGTTCAGTGTTTTGGGCTATGATTAATGCTTGATTAGGGTTAGGGTTAGGGTTAAGGTTTTGTTTGAATATTAGGGTTAGAGTTTTGAATATTAAGGTTATGTTTAGGGTTTGTATTTTTAGTGTTTAGAGCTAGGTTTAGACTTAGGTTTAGTGTTAGAGTTAGGGTTTTAAATATTAGGGTTAAACTTTTTTAGGGTTTATGGTTTTAGGTTATAGTTAAGGTTTGATTAGGGTTTAGGGTTTGGGTTTGGTTTAAATATTAGGGTTAGGGTTTTGAATATTAAGGTTAGGGTTAAGGGTTTGTTTTTTAGGGTTTTGGAGTTTGGGTTTAAGGTTGGGGTTTTGGTTTAAATATTAGGGTTAGGATGATGAATATCAAGATTAGGATTAGGGTTTGCATTTGTTAGTGTTTAGGGTTACAATTAGAGTTGATTAGGGTTAGGTTAGGTTTGATTATTGGGATTACAACTATGACTAGGGTTAGGGTTAGGATTAGGATTAGGGTTATTGATTTGGGTTAGGGTTAGGGTTAGGGTAAGCAAGCAAATAAAAGCTAAAAGAGGTATAAATTTATTCAAGGGTAAATTCGTCAAATCGATTGGCAAATATGTACAAAATTCGCCAAACCATTTGGTAACTTTGTATAGAATTCGCCAAACTAGTTGGCAAATCTTGTGCTAATGTGGCATCCACATTGGCGAGTTTGAAGGAGATTCGCCAAGAGAATTGATGAATCTTACGTGGATTCGTCAGACAGGTTGGCGAATCTGACGTGGCTTAGCCGTGTGGCCACAAGTGTCATGCGGGTTAAAACAGATGTATTCTTGTAATATGTTTGGAAACATGAACATTTTGATAATTCGTTTGAGCAACAAGGGCATTTTAGTAAAAATGTCGCAGATACCGAATCATTTTTCATTTTTCACCATACTGTTCCAACTTCCCGCAGAATCCGGAGAGAACACAACTGAATCCAAATGGATTTCTCACTCTGCTTTCTCCCTGCGTGACTTTCTTCCTCTACCGCCCTGCTTCAATTCAAATCCCTGCACCTTCTACACTGATATTTCACTAGGGTTTATCGCATGGCAACTGCACCTTCATCCTCGCCGCCGTCCAACGGCGCTGCCACGATTCCCCCGCCTTCCCCTTCGGTGGTTCAAGACGGAGCTCCTTCTGCTTCCTCTGCAATCGATTTCCTCACTATCTGTCACCGCCTCAAGGTACTACTTCTCCATATATGATTCCACAACTGAAGTTTGTTATGTACTTTAGTTTATCTGAAATGAGGAGAAGTAGAAGTGAAAATTAGGCACGGTGATATTTAATTTAATTTCCATTGCTAAATTACTCGGCTAAAATTCAATTAGGTTTTATACTAGGCATGATTTCAGAATGTTATATGATACGTGAGTCTAATGAAAGCTGAATTACATTCCGTTATTTCACTCAGTTGCTTCTAATTTGAAGTTCATTTACTTGTTTGGGTTCTGTGTGTTTGATCTGAAATAGACTACAAAAAGAACGGGATGGGTTCGAAGAGATGTCAAGGATCCAGAATCTATAGCTGATCATATGCATCGAATGGGTTTGATGGCTCTCGTTGCATCAGATGTCCCTGGTGTTGACACAAACAAGTTATTCCACCTTCCTTTTCCTGTGCTGTATATATATGTTTTATTGGTTGCTATTTTTTAATAGCGCACCTGATAACTATACAATGGGAGGGTAGGTTTTGTGAAACTTGTTTATATGTTAATTTTCAGGTGCGTAAAAATGGCTATTGTTCACGACATTGCAGAAGGTATGGTGATTTCCATGTTACCTTGCATTGTTTTTTTATGTCTGGTAATGATAATGCTTCTGTATGCCTAAAATATCCTTCATGGTGTGGCCAAGGTTGGCTGAATTCAGCTTGAAAGTTATAAATCTGAGGAATACAACTGCAAGTTAAGGCGAATATAACTATATTAGCGGGTTTCAAGTAGAATTATGCTGTACACTGAGACCTTGACAGCAATAAGTTTTTATGGTATAAATACACTGAGACCTGTACACACATTTCTCTCAGCCATTCTACTTCCCATGTTACTCTGGGTGTGAACATGACCATTGCCTAAAAGTCCACATGACTGTATATGAATTACATTATTGCAAGTGTTGATTTAGATGCATAGGAAAACCATGATTTTTTTATATTAAAAATTGTAAGTTTCAAATTACTAGAAGCTTTAATTAGAGTATATAATATTTTATACCCCCTCCTCCCCTGCTATCTTTTCGGAGCTATAAGTATAATTTCCTTACTTCATTACTTTGTTTAATAGCAATTGTTGGGGACATATGCCCTACGGATGGAATTTCAAAGGTAGAAAAGAGTCGACGGGAACAAGAAGCACTAGATCATATGTGCAAAATACTTGGAGGAGGATCTGGAGGTACTTAATTTTATTTTGTAAATGAGTTTCTCTTTTTTTTTTTTTGAATGAGTGATTGAGTGCATAGATAAAACTCATATCTCTTGGTTTTTAATTCTATTGTCACACTGAAGCAAAGGAAATAGCTGATTTGTGGATGGAGTACGAAGCAAATTCTTCTCTAGAAGCTAAATTTGTCAAGGACCTTGATAAGGTACAAGGCTTCTTTTTTGCTATTTTGTTTTTCAATGATTCACCATTTATAGTACCTTTCGGTGGATTTTAATTATGAACTTCATTAACTGTGGACTTTTGCTTTAGGCTTTCTTCATGATGTTCTCTTCTCCATTTCAACATCTCTAACAATAGAATTGGTTTCTACATATTGATACATCTGATTCAAAAGGCTATCTATCTTAAGAAAGAAAAGGGGGGGGGGGGTTGTAATAATGTGATGTTGTGAGGATGTTTTTCCAAATCTAACTATGTGATATACATCTTTTTGTCGAAGTGGCTGGGATGGGTTGCATTTGGGCCATTGCAGATTTAAACTTGTGAGTGGTAGGAAGAAACCAAACTAAGTACTTTCAAGCAGCCTTTTTATTTTTTTTTGGGCTCTCAATTTAGTAATGATAATATACCACATTTTGATCTGAGATTAAATATCTTTTGATCCTTACCACTGCTTGTACAAATCTTGTACAATACAGGTGGAGATGATACTCCAAGCTTTGGAATATGAAGACGGTGAGATGACTTGTTAATTTCTTATTTTCTTTTTCACTTTATCAGGCATAGTTAAATTTTGCAAATTGCTTGTCAAACTTGAGACATTAATAATCTACAGGAATAAAGTATGTTACAGTAAGGAGCTTATGATTATGGTGTTGAATTTAGGACATCTTAAAATTTTTGGCACAGTGGTCTTCCTGGACTGAGTGGCTTCCATAATTAAGACAAAGGTTGTTAGACAATGTGAAGTTGTGATAAAATTTATCATCTTCCAACTACATTTTGACTATTAAATCTAATATTTTTTTTTGAGGGATGAAATCTAATATTCTAATTAGCTACAAATAGGCAGTTTGTTAACTATAGGCTACCATTATTGACAGATTCAGTACTATAATAACTATAGACTTTAATTTAATTGTGCGTTCCTATTTTTGACTCGTGTCTAAGAGCTGTTCAATCAGTAGTTTTGTCATGTTAGTGACATAATTATGTGAAGATATGGTTCTTCGAGCGATGCAGCCTTTGCAGGACACATCCTACCGCAGAAAATTATACAAACCTAAGAAGTAGAACATCCTTAAGTTTTATGCTTTCCAGCCAACAATGCATGTAGAGTTAAAAATATTATATTTGTATACAAAAATTGGAATGAGTGAGTATTTTGATGATTGCTATCTTCGGTTGTCAATTTATTACCATGCAACATGGTTTTAATTTTTTTTCAGTTTTGAAATTTGTCTTATGGGGGTTTTTGCAGAGCAAGGGAAGGATTTGGATGAATTTTTCCAGTCAACTGCTGGTATGATTCCCACCTCATGCTGTTCCTATTAAAACTTCTATGTTTAAGTTTTTCTTGATTGTTAATGTGTACACTTTGACATGGTTTACAATTGGACATTATGGTGTCATCTGATTCGTGTAGTCGACCCCATCTAGTGGGATAAGTTTTGGTTGTTATTAAGGTATACTCTCAAATACCTATAGGGCAAGAAAAAATTTTGCAGTTGGCAGAGGTAACATGGATCCTCTTGTCTGATTTTTTTTTTAAAAAAAATTCGTCCTCAGTTTGAGGAGGTTTTAGTGGCTAACAATAAATGAGTTAATGGGAAAATCCCAAGCTGATTGCAAAATTCAGTTACATCTTTAACGATTTGATCTTTCCTAGTCTATATGATGTATCATTCATCATCCTTCTTCAAATTGTCTAATAGCATATGGGGGGCAATATTTTTTGGCCATCTGCAGAGCGTCACTGTATGAAAATTTCAAATTTAGTGTGGCTGTGCTTATTGTGTTAAGATTAATTTTTTTACTTTCTATGATAATATATTATCTTAATCTCGTCATGCTAATTGCTTATTGCTCTTTGTAATTAGTGGGTGTGGTGAACCTAGTTTTAACGCTTGTCTGCACTTCAAAGTGAGGTTGACTAGTTTATTATCTGAAATTGAATAGTGGAAGTGGAACCTAAGCTAAAGTATTGTGGAGGAATTCCATTTTGATGAAGATATTTTCTTTTCCCCATAATGGTTAACCGACTGGGTAATATATTGGGGAAAATTGTACCCTTTTGCAGGGAAGTTCCAAACTGAAACTGGCAAAGCCTGGGCATCAGAGATTGTGTCGAGAAGAAGGAAGAATAACTAAATCCCCAAATCATTCGGTTTCCGCTCTTA
The DNA here is from genome assembly GCA_003254905.1 of Nissolia schottii. Classification (NCBI taxonomy): domain Eukaryota; kingdom Viridiplantae; phylum Streptophyta; class Magnoliopsida; order Fabales; family Fabaceae; genus Nissolia; species Nissolia schottii. The sequence goes on along the minus strand of QANU01093679.1, from coordinate 1,267,331 downwards.
GGAGAGTGTATGGATATCCCCTCCTATATTTGATTTGGTGGTGCGGGGACTTCCTTTTAGACTTTGTTCTTTTGGTCATTGTAGCACGGATGGGAAGTATTCTAGGTGGTATAATAACAGCGTTAAGCTGTTCTGGCCACCAAAAAGGAAGGAATGGCAGCTATGCATTAAACGGCGTACACTAGACGATTTAACATCTATGCTTATTTGTTCAACCATGTGGTTTCACCGTAATGATACCTCTTTGAAATTCTTGGACTGAAACAATAGTTGAACTTAGATGAGTTCCACTAGTTCCAACTGGGAGGAATTTTATCTTGCAGTGCAGGGGTTTGAAACTCACTCAAATTATTTTGTGGCTCGGTTGAATTACCTGATTGGACTGAAGTTATCTCGACGTCTTTATAGAAAAAAGCGTTAAATCTTTTATTTTGTTTTTTCTGTTATGGTAAGGCGGAAGTCTTTTTGTTCACAGTACCCGTAAGGTGACAATTGCGATGAAGACAATCAGACTTTTACGAATTAGGTGTTTCTTTTTGGTAATTTTATATCAAAAAATTTGTGTTTGATCCTTAAGAAAAAATTTGTAAATTTTTTTTTTTGCTTTTAGTCCCTGAAGTTAATTTAGGTAAGACGACGTTGATGTGATCATTAAATTTGTCACGTGACATTATTCACATTATCAGTTCAACCATGGACTCAACTTAAATACCCAAACTTGACCCATTTTCAAATTAAAAAAAAATAAAAATTCCCAAATCCCTAAATCCCCCTTCCACGACCTATCATCTTCTCTCAATCATCCTCTTTTCTTCCCTAACTCTCCAACCATCCTCTTCTCTTCCTCTCATCCGTTACTTCACCCTTGCCCATGGAATCCAAGTTGTCTATCCCCTCGTCATTTTTTCCTCACTTTAATTGCACCACTTACAAAATTCCCAACACTAGTGTTATCTTCTTCATTTCTTTTTCCACCATTCTCAATTTTTTTTTGTCATTTTATTCATAAATCACACTTGCCTTGTTTCTGATTTTAACATTAATATGAACATCGTACTGTTCAATGTCAATGTATTATTACTTTACTATCATAATTTATAATTAAAATAAATTAAGTTTATAGCAGCTTAATCATCAAATTAGCATATTTTTCAATAATAGAAGCTCTGATAATGGGGAGAAACAAACAAGCACAAAACCCCTAAAGTTGCCAATTTTCATACCCTCCATAACTCTAAACAAAGTATCTCCATGTATTTGAATTTAAACCAATAAAAATCAAAGCAATCATGCATTTTTTTAATATATGTATATTAAAGTATATAGATTGGTCAACACCATGAAAATCGTTGCTGCCACTGCAGAGTTCTTCACTGTCGTAGATCGCTCACTTGGAGGAGGAATTAGATCTAGTGAGTTGCTATGCCTAGACCTCCGCGTCGTTGCCTCCGTCCTTTGTAATTTGCGTTGAAGTGATCAGATCTGAGTTGTTGCTATTGTTGCGGTGCTGCCTGCCTGCCTCCAC
>QANU01093679.1:1198092-1264903 GCA_003254905.1 Nissolia schottii | reverse complement strand
TTTTTTTTTTTTATTCCAGCACTTCATCTACCTGTCTTTGTTCATTACAAATATTCTAATAAGCAAAGGAAATCTATCATGTAATTACTCCATTAAAAAAAATCATGTAATTACTCATTTTGTTCCTTTTCCTTTCCAAAACTTGAAATCGAATGGCTTCTCTTCGTCTTCGTAACCTCCTTCAAATCCCTTTCTCCATACGCGTACTCACTCTTCTCTATCACGCTATGCTACACTGTTATTAATGACCTATTATTATACTCAGCATTGTTGATTCTTCTATTTCATTTCATGCAGACGACGCTGCTTTCATCTACTGCACTCCAACAAGGTCGTCTTCTTTTATTTCATTTTCAAATGTGCATTTTCACTGTTATAATATCCTTCATATTTGCAATGCTCTCTACCTGTTTGTTTATTGTTCCTTTCTTCTAATTAAAATGCGCCACCGAAACTTGCGTTTTATCGACGGCGTTAAAACCGTTTAGCTGAAACCTTATATACGTGGGTTTAGGGTTTTCGGGAGGCTCTCGAAGCTACAGCGTTGTTGATTCGCCCCAGCAGAGTGCTTCGCATTCGAAACCTGATGCCGAGAACTTGCCTCACGACGAGGAGATAGCCGCGCTCCGCCGCGAATTCGAAGCTGCCAAACAGAGTTTTCTCAAGATTCCAGATGCGCTCAAAGAAATGCGCAAGATGAATCCCAAAGGTTCCTTCATTTCTTGCTTGGACTTGCCTTTTGGAAATACAATGAATCTTTCTAATCTTATTGTTATCTAAAAAGTTATGCTTGTAATTCTCTGTTATGAACTCAGAGTTGAACTGGTCTTTTTTCTAAACATTTTCATTTGTTTGTTTCCTTGGATTAGGCATATATGTGAACAAGAACTTGAGATTGGACAAATTGCAAGTTTACGGTTTTGACTACGACTACACATTGGCACATTACTCACCCGAATTACAGACTTTGATATATGACTTTGCCAAGGATTACATGGTGAAAGAGGTTAGCTGTGACCGACTCACTTGCGCTGTCTGTTCTTTTTCTGTTCCTTTCTTTCTTACTCTTTGTTGTGGCCTCTCAGCTTAGGTATCCTGAGATTTGCATGGGCTTTAAACATGATCCGTCTTTCCCCATTCGAGGCCTATACTATGATAAGTCCAAAGGGTGCCTCTTGAAGCTGGATTTCTTTGGTTCAATTGAGCCGGATGGATGTTACTTCGGTAGACGCAGGGTATTTGCCACTGATTCTTTTTTTCTCATTAGGCACATATATGCATCATATTAGCTTCTATTGTTATTTTGATTTGGTTTTTAACTTCTCACGAATTATGTGTCCTTGGTTCTGAAAATCCACACACAATTATAACTGTCTTATAGTCTGACAGACTGCATAACTTTGGTTGCTAGTTCTATTTGACAAGCTGCTCATGGCATATTTTGTCCGTTATCACACACATGAAATATTATCAGTACTTTTTTTTACAGACTAGTTTCTTCAAAATAATTTTACAGCTAATTTCCAATTAAAAGAATTTCAGCTAAGCCGAAAGGAAATACAAGATATATATGGCACGCGACATATTGGTCGTGATCAAGCTCGATCCCTCGTTGGTTTGATGGATTTTTTCTGCTTTAGTGAGGTTAGTTCCCTGTTATTCTGTCTTTCAATGATAATTATGAAGTGCATGGCAAGAGGAGTGTTTGTACTGTCGGGTGTTGGAGCTTTGCCTTAGGGAACTTATATGCAAATGGGTTTTGTAATTTTCTTCATATGTCACGGATGATTTTCATTTTGCAGAGCATGTAAAATTTGAAAGTTATATAGACAAGTATGTTCCCAATCTTTTGAACTTTTATAACTTAAATTACAGTTGTAAGGGCCAACTCCATAGCATGGAGTTGATCCACTCAAAGTTTGTATTATCAATTCTCTGTTTTTCTCTGGGCAGTCTATTGACTAGTGGAGTCTCTTCTCACTATTAAATCTTGAGGTTGGGAACTGATTGTTTGTATTGTTACTTTGTAGGCATTCCTCCTTAGTGCAATACTTCATTGATGCTTAGCTTGGGAACTGATTGTTTGTATTGTTACTTTGTAGGCATGCCTCCTTGCAGATATAGTGCAATACTTCGTTGATGCTAAGCTAGAATTTGATGCCTCCTACATTTATGAAGATGTAGTTCGTGCAATTGACCATGTTCACCGAAGTGGCCTGGTTCATAAAGGAATTCTCTCCGATCCACATAAATACTTAGTAAAAAATGTAAGTTCAAATCATTTTCCTTATTTCTATTAACTTCTGTCCACGAATGTTTTCAGTAGATGCTGCAATAAGTGGTCTACAATATGAATTTGGGATCTAGTATGTTTTTAAAATTAATTTTATATTTTTTGGTCTTGTTATTAGATTGAGTTTTTTTTCGGTTGAGAGTTTTGCGATTTTGTTCATTCGTGTGAATAATTCAGGGAACGATGTTGTGTTTTCTTAAGATGCTAAGGGAGAGGGGCAAGAAGCTCTTCTTGTTGACTAATTCTCCTTATTACTTTGTGGATGGAGGAATGCGCTTCATGTTACAGGTATTTTCTTAACAGGAAATCGTTACTTACAAATCGTTGTACTAGTTGGAGTTTCAGCAGTTTTTCTTAATTTGGATAGTGATATTACCCAATTATTTTCTGAATGGCATGGAAATCAATTTTCAGTCAATTGATTCAACAGCTTCAGAGCTCTAACTCTAATTGGTTTGTGTTCGTGTTCGGTTATCCTGTTGCAAATTATTCATTGAAGAGTGTCAGAAATTATTAGTGGAATAATGAATGCAATCAGTTATGACTTACATGATGACTGTAATTGACATTCTAGAACGAAGATTAAATTGTACATAGTTTTCTCTTTTCACTTTGTTGCTTAAACAAGGAGTATTTTATTTAGCTCCTTGTGAAGATGAATATATCTTACATTATCAGCAAATTCTGGAGAACAAGGAAGTTATGATTAAGACATCAACATGTATCCAGAGAGCCCAGGATAATACTCACATGCCGAGAAGAATATATAAATGCAGATTCTTTTCTGTTTGTTTTGGATGGATCCCATATCCTCTTTATATCTGCTGTTCTTTCTTTCAACTAACTCTTCTTCATCAGGAAAGAAAATAGTTAGAGTTTATGTTTATAAGTGGTTGTGTAGGCTACATACATCAGTTCTTTTCTTGGCCTAATGTTACTTTTAGCCATTGACTACAACCTAATTTCTCTATATGATATAGCTTCAATTATTTTTATCAATTAGAAGATGAAATTCATTGAAACTTGGCTTGAAAAATTTTTTAAGTGGGAGGGACTGCTTTATGTTTGAGTTATATGAAGTGCACATATCGCTCAAATGGTTACTGGTCTCTTTATTTTCTGGTTGGAAGTTCCGTTCTTGGTTTCTATATGTTATTTTTGTTGTTCATTATTCTTTTTCATCTTTCATATCTGGCCATAATTTTTTTCAATTTATTCTTGGTTGTTGATTAGGATTCTATGGATTGTAGAGACTCCTGGACGGAACTGTTTGATGTTGTGATTGCTAAGGCTAATAAACCACAGTTTTATACATCTGAGCATCCATTCCGGTCGGTATAGTATACCTCTAAATTTATCATATTTTGTACTGTGCTAGTGTTTTATTTTATAACTTATGCTTCTTATTCTGATTTATTTTCTCAAGGACTGTTGGGATCATACTGTGCTATATTCCTTCCATTTTGGTTTTTCTATCACTATGAAAAGAATGCAACTAACTTGAAGACAAGATTATATAATTAAAAGGGAAATGAATTTGGTTCTACAAGTGATTGGGCATAGTATCGCTGATTGCAAATTCTTCTCATCCTGACATGCAGATCATTTTCTTTTGTCAAGTTTTACTTTCTTTTTCTCATATTTTTGACAGTTCAGTATGAATTCTTTGGAAAAGTCTTGAATGTCGTTGGCTCTTCTATGCAGTTGTTATGACAAAGAGAAAGACACATTAACTTTTACCAAGGTTGATGAGTTTCTTCCAAACAAAATTTATTATCATGGATGCCTCAAATCTTTTCTCCAAATAACCAAGTGGAAAGGCCCAGAGGTATGCTTTATTTGATGTTTGATAAGTCGCACTGTGTAACATTTCTATTGAATAGCTTAAATTTTTTACATTAAGTTTTAATACAAGGTAATTGTAACGAAATCAAAGAGGGAATAACCCAATTTGGCAAGCTCAGCTTGCTTGCTAACAGAACTAGAAAATGGATGAACAGTTCCTCAATGGAACAGTAACTAATTTCCAGAATCCTCAATTCAGTAAAAATCAGAACAAGTAATTGATCTCCAACTAACTAAGAAAACTAAGAGATTGGAGAGACAAGCCTCTCGATCACTTGATTCAATGGCCTACGAGCTCACCCAAGGGGGATAAAGGACCAAGGAATTCAAGTCAACCTCTTAAAACAGTGCAGCAGCAGAGGTTACACCTGCAGAGTAGCACAAGCACGATTAGAATAGGATAGTGATGAGAAGGAAGTAGTCTAGCAGAGGGGAAGAAGAGTACTCACATATCCCATGCCTTTCCTAGCTCGAATCCCACCCACTTTGTATTGCTCTTCTTTTCTCTCTTTCCCTTTCCCAATCCCTGCATATCCGGATCGTACTCCACGTGTCCCAACTCTATAACGGTTTTGCCTTTGGTTTGTTGCTGATGGCCATGTGCTCTCAGTGTTGCTTCTGTTTGTGGGTTGCTATTTGCCTCAATTTGTGCTTCCATACCAATTTTGCCCTTGCTCTTTGTTGCAGTAATGTACAATTAACATAAAGATTCTTTCACATTTAGCCCCTAGAATGCTAAATCCCACATTTTACAATAGGTGATATATTTTGGAGATCACTTATTTAGTGACTTGAGAGGTCCCTCAAAGGCAGGTTGGCGCACAGCTGCAGTCATCCATGAACTAGAGGTATGCCTGCTATGTAATCCATTTTCATGTAGATTTTTTAATTTTCCTGTCCTTATCTACCATGACTTCTTACAGAAAGATCAGAGTAGGCATTCTTCCTTTTATGGGCTTCATAAACTCTGGGCCTTTCCACTTGGTTATTTGGGGAAAGGATTTGAGCCATCCATGAAAATAAATTGTGTGTGTATGATGGTAGTAAATAGTAGATCCATAGTAGTTGAATCTTCAGAGTTTTGTTGGTTATGCAGTGGCTAAAAGATGAATATGAGTCTTCAGAACTCCTGCAGGTTACACAGTTGCTAAAAGATTCATATAGTTATGTTTGTCAATTCTCTTTTTTAAAAAATTATAGTATACTTGCAGAATGATTTTTTGAACTTATATCTTTCTTCTTGAGGCACTGATGCATACAGAGCTTCTGTCATTGTTAACACCAGAAGGATAGGCATTTATATCGAGTGTTTCATTTACAATGCAGAATGAAATACAAATACAGAATGGAGATAGTTACCGTTATGAGCAGGTATTCTTCAGTCTTAGTTGACATTATTTCTTTGCAGTTTCATACTTTATGCTGTGGATTTTTTCCTGATACTTTTCCCAAGTGATTGACTGAAGATTCACCAACTATAACCTACTTTGTGATTATGTTATAAGCTTGAGGAGCAGATGAATCCGAGAAATTTGGCAATTATAGTTCATGGAAATTGGTGTTTTTTTTATCTTGTGTACAGAGATTTATCTATTCTTAACGAACACATTTTTATTATTTTCGCAAGAGTCAAATCGGCATCTAGTTGTTTGTCATCTTAGTGAGCACTGACATATAAACTATTGTTTTTCCCATACTTTCCCTAAATTAAGGCATGAATAGTAATTGCATGTGAATAATGTCATATTGAATTGAGCTAGCTTCATGTTCATGAACCCATTTTAAACCTTACTAATGCCATACATCCATGATATTGATTGAAAAGTTGACAGATTAATTTCAAATGCATTTATATTCACATGGTGAAATTCTAGAACTACATTAAAAACAGTAGTAAAATGAAAGTAGTGCCGAGTTTAGTTTTTCTTATTTATGTAAGCTTGCTTGTAAGATCATGATAATATATCCCTGCCTTCCTCTTGAAAGCCAAGTTGTTTGGTTTGATAAATTAGAAAACTATGGACATTATGGGAATTGGTACAATAATACATGTTATTCATGGATTTTGTTTGCATCATGCATTTAATGTTGTTAAGAAAAAGGCAGAAATGAACAGTTTTATGGTTATTATAGAAAGGTCCATAATTCTCTTATGTTTTGGTTGACAATGGACAGTATATAATTGCTTTCTTTATCTACTTCTCGGAGCTCTCACATTTTATGTGATATATCCTGTCGATCAATTCAGGCAAAGTTTCATATAATAGAAGAACTACTGGGTAAGTTGCATGCAACTGCAGCTAATAGTATGAGAACTCCAGCTTGCAATTTACTTCTGGCAGAACTTAATGAGGAGAGGCTAAAAGCACGCAATAGGATGAAGATGATGTTTAATAGATATTTTGGAGCAACATTCCTGACTAGCACAGGTCAGGAATCTGCCTTTGCTTATAACATTCACCAGTATGCAGATGTTTATACCAGTAAGCCAGAGAATTTTCTTCTTCATTCACCTGAAGCATGGCTTCATGTTCCGTTTGATGTCAAGATTATGCCTCATCATGTGAAGGTAATCCGTTTCTTGTCCCTAAACTTTATTTATGTCACTAAACAGCATGCTCTTTTCTCCTAAAATATTTTGAAAGAAAATTTCACTTGTTATCTGATGCTTGCTGTTTTTGAATTAATTATTTGTCATACTGTTTCGTTCTGGATCATCTAGAATTTGTTAAGGTATATAAACCTAGTTGTCCCTTAACTTTGGCTGTTGAAAAGCACAGTGCTCTCTCTGTAATTTAATTCTAACTTTGATATAGTCATAAATGATGTAAAATGAATGTAGAATTGCCAATAGTATATATTTACTGCATGGATGGGATGGATGGAAATGGATGAGCAGCAATGCTATACATAGTACATCGTAGTTCATGCTTCCTCCTGCTTTTACTTTCGGTAACTCCGTGGTTGTATATCCTTATTCAGGTTCCATCAAGTTTGTTTAAAACCGGATGTACCAGTCCTCAAATTCATTCAAACTAAGTGGCATTCCATGGTTTTACTACTGATGGAGTGTGGCAATTCAAGTTACCGTTTCATTAGTTTGTGGTGCAACTGCAAGACACTGGTTGCAGCAGTACTGTGCATTCAATCGAATTCTTTTGTTCTTGATTTCCCCAAAATCTTGTCGGGTATGCTTCTCATCAATTTTTAGTGGAAAAAGAGATCTCAAAAATAAAAGTCCCTATACATAGACATAGAAAAGCTTTTATTTCTTCATGATGTCAGAAAAAAAAACGGCTGCACTATTTGTTTAAGGTTAATGAAAACTCATCCAGCACTTGGTTTTCTACATATCACTCATTTTTTTTTATGATCGCTACTCTCATGAAGGCATCTGCTGCTTATCAACGTTAACATGTAGTTCTGTAGCTCCTCGGAACCTTGCAATAGCCGACCTAAGTCCTCCTGCGAGGTCATTTTCGACCAAATATTATGTAACTATGACATAATAATTACTAGGTATTACTGTTTATAAATTAATATTAAACTAAAAAAGATTGTATATTAGAGTTATAATTTAATTGAGACTTAACAGATATCGTTTTTATACGGGAACCAGTGGCAGGACTACAAACAGAATATTTTTAGACCTATTCAATACAAACATATTTGGTCTAAAAGAGTTTGCTTAAACATATGAGAAGTGATGCTTTTTCCGTTGTTGCATCAAGACTAGAGAGTATCGGATCCTCTACCAAAGTTCGACTGAAATTGTTTCTCATTAAAGGAACTAAGAAAAATGCTACAGTGGCAGAAGGAAAACCCTGCCTGATACGGTTAACACAGCTTAATTCACCGATTTTATTTGAGTGGCCCACTTATTTTTCATTACTTTTCGAACACATTAGTCGTGTTGGGCATTTTATCAGGCTCTGTAGTATTTTCCAAAAGAAAAAGACCGCATATATAAACTTTTGCCGCGGCTGAATCAAGTCGAAGACCTAAATTTAATTACCTTTGCCTGCCCATAAATAAAATGATCTAATCGGTCAAAGTGAAAGAAGCAATCGATATGCCTGTGAAAAGGTAACACAGCTCAAGAATGTTTGTTTGACTTTGCTTAAATTTTGGCAAAACAAAAATCTTTTGTACAAGTTTTAAGTGAGATTTTCATTTTAAATCGTTTTGGACATGAAATCAAATAATTCAAACACAAATAATCCATATCCATATCATTTCTAGCACACCATTTATCAGAAATTAACAGCAAGCAAGGCCTACATTTTTGAATTATTTGAATTTTTTTTTGTTTGAATCGGTAAATGAATTAATTGAAATTTTATACAACACAATTTGTACATTATTTTTGGGCAGTGCTAGCAACTCTTCCAGACTAACAAACCCACCTCCACCTGTTCATGCACTAAATCTAACGGCATGCAGATGGGTGTATTTTTGTAAGAAATTATTGGTTGTGACACAATCATCACCCATCATTTTATCCCATTTTCACTCAACATATGCTACAGCAATTCAATGGTAAAGGAACTGAATATTGGTTTTGAATCTTTTCTTCAAGCTTCAACAACATCCTGATTCGATCTTCCTTGGGGCCTCTTTTCTGCTAACATGGCAGCATGCTGCTCTAAGTATTCCTTGCTGTTCATCTCTGTCAGTCTGCATCAAATTTATGTCACATAATCCGCCACTCCAACAAAGATCATCTACACAGGCATTATGGTAGTTCCTTATATTGCTTTTTAAATCTTAAAGATGTCAATTCAACAGAACAGATTTGATAACAAAAAGAAAAAGGAACCTTTTCAACTCAGCATAAAAATGATGCCTTTAAAAAATAATACAAGTTTACCATACAAGTTTTTCAATTAAGATAGGAGTATCTCAATGATAGGAAGGAATAATAGGAATATTCTGGAGTAGTTATGTGAGGATAACATGTCATTGATAAGAATATTCTAGTGTGTGAATGTGAGAGTGGCATGTGAGAGGTGAAGTCCTATAAATGACACATTTCATCCTCACATACCTAAAATCTAGAATATTCCTATTATTTCTTCCTATCACTCAACTCTAGAGTTTGTTCCTGATCTTAGGTGCTCTGTAAGTTGACAACATAAACAATATAAAGATGAGAGCTTCTGTCTTGAAACATTTGTGACAGAAATACCAAATCATATTGTTACCAAAAATAAATTATAAGTTTCATAGGATATATGTCACACCTACTAATGGTACGGTCTTTCGCAAACCCGAGTTCATTGTCTACACAAAGGTCAGCCTCATCACTTTTCCTTGATCTTGAAGCGGTCCTGGGTGCCGTTTGTTTAGCCTCAGATACTGTTACTACTTTTTGAAAAAGGTCTACAGGGCTCCCTTCAGCTGTACACATTAGTCTGGCCTTGTTCTCATATATCACCTGTAATTCCAAAAAAACTAAGCATGATTGTTACTCAACCCTCTCCCACCAGGAAAAGGAAATATAGAAGAATCACAAAAATGCATATGATTATCCACCCCAGGACTCATCATAGTGGCCTGAGCTGCACATTCTTAGAAACTCTACTACATTTCAGCATCAGGGATGAGACTTTCAATCATCAGAATTCTTGCCCCGAGGATATTTTGGATGCACATACAGCATTTTTTCCCTTTGGCTTTTCTATACAAACTCAAAATCCTTTCTGCTATATATGAAGGCATATATTCATGAAAACCCATTGAATACGGCTATATTCATGAAAACTCAGCATCCTCTCACAATCAAGAAAGACAAGCAGACTAGAAATTTGTACAATACCAGAGGCAACAGGGCAAGTTACTGGCATATAGCTAGGTTTTATCAAGTTACGAGCAGAATGAACAATTAACATATAAAACGGTTTGACAATTTTTTTTAATCAAACTCAGCAGACAAAGTTTAAACAAAAGCAACCATTCAAGACATGGAAAGGGACTTACATCAACTAAAGTGACAAATCTATGTGCAGCTGATTTATTGCTAAGCCCAAAAATTGGGACGCCTTCCAATGCTAAAGTATGAAAGTTCTCTGTGAAAATAAAACAAGAAATTGTGTGTAAGACTGATTTATGGATCTATTATATGCTGGCAGTTCTGCAAAGTATGAAGGACAACAAATATTCAAAGGGGAAACAAAAACTTCCATGATGGAAGAAAATAAACAAAGTCTCCACAAAAAGCAAATTAGCATGACTTTTATCAAGTTCAAAACTTAGTCACATTTTTCATCCTCGTTTGGAGTTCCCAACAAACAACAGAACCAAATCCCATGTCTTTTGGAGGGCACATCAAAGAAATATATGCAAGTGAAAATTCACTCAAGCAGATATGGCTTACTGAATAATCCAAAATAGTCCGCGGCCCCTAGAGGTTTGTCACAAAGTTCCTCAAAAGTAAAATGGGCACATCCATTAGCTCCCAGTGGAACCTGGCAAAAGAAAATGAAAACAGCTTAAGATTCATATCATCTGTATGTGTCTCTGCGATATAAAATTTAGCACATACATGCAGTTTCCTTCCCATTACTACTTCCACTTCTTGGGGAGTAGCTGTGCCTTCTCCAATCAACTCTTGAAACTTTTTCCTAAGAAAGCCAGATGAATCTCTGCCAATGAAATAGAATCCTTGCTCACCCTACAGTCCAAATTGGCAGAAAATAAAAATGAAAAGAAATCCAATATTTAGAGATCAATACGGGAAAGATTTGTGAGATGCATTTACATACATAAGAGTATAGATGTCATACCGAAGTCATTTTGCGATAGTCAATTGATGAACCAATCTCATGTACTACACATCTTTCCTACATCAGTACATGTATATTAGGAGATTATACTAAAAGAACGAGAACATATAGGAAAATATGACTATGTGCAGCGAAATCTTCATTTCTTCGACAAAACACAGACAAAAACATTCCTCAATTTAACTGGCTAAAACCATAATAGACTTGGTCCATGCCAGCATTGACTTGAATGAATTCCTGAATCATTGATTTCATTGAGTTTCAAGTTTCAGGGTTATCTGCAATATGATGAAGCCTAAGAATAGCATGCATAACACCACTCTTAACTGAGGAAACATTTAGATGCATACCTTCAATGTTGCAATGAATGGTAGAAAGAGATCCCTTTGCAATCCACCCTCATATAGATTGTCCGGAGCACGATTTGATGTGGATACCAGAATCTATACTTGTGTCCAAGCACATTAGAGCAATAAATTTTTTGAAATTAAGTAGCCAACAATTCCATAACATGATATTGTGTAGAGTGGCAGTACCATGGTTAGATTACTTACAATGCCTTTGCTGAACAAATGTCTAAACAAGCGATTTAGTATCAATGCATCAGCAACATCTGTTACCTATGCCAAAAACAAATAATAAATCTCCACGTATGACATCAAAGTACAATATGCACAATTTTCCAAAGGAAATAAATATCATATTACAAAAGTTACCATAAATTCATCAAGACATAACAAAATTGCCTCATCAGAAATTTCTCCTGCAACAATATCAAGTGGATCTGACAACCCCTTATGCTTCTACAAGGATAAACAACAGGAAATTTAGGATAAGCACCCTTTATGTATATAAAGATAACACCATTCCAGTAAGTAGAAACAGGTAACAGAACTAATTAATGCTCAGAGTATAAGACCTCTTCTGCATCACTCCAAGATTCTTTAACGATTTCTTACTCCAAAAGCATGCATAACATTAGAACTTACCCTATGGCAAGTGAAGACTTTTTTTACCAACAATTGCAATTCAATTACAGCTTCATTAGATCAAAGATTATATCATTCATTAGAAAGTAGTATCTAAGGAAAAGAAGGAAGAAATAAATACATTTGAGATGTGATTAACAGGCACAGTAAACTTACTTGTAATAGGCTATGTACATTCAACATGAAATCATGAAAATGGATCCGCTTTTTCTTCCAGTTAGAGGGCCTAAGGAATAAAAAATCAAGCATCAAGAGATCAGATAACAAGGTTGATCCGCATAAGAACAAACTTTCATAAAATTATCAATGACGAGTAAGACAGCAAGTAAAAACAAATGAGGCAATGGAGAAAGAATTCATGTCAAACTCACAATTGATTAAAAAACAGGTCCATCAGCATAGTTTTACCAGTACCCACTCCACCATAAAGATACAGACCTTTTACAGGTGAATGAGAAGGATGTGACAACAGACGAGACCACAACCACCCACTTCTGCAAAAAAACATAAATTTAATTCAATTCAGAACCCTGAACATAATGTGAAAACAGAAAAAAATAACATAAATAATAATAATAATAATAATAATAATAATAATAATAATAATAAAGCTCCAAAATTTGAGCAGACATATCCAACAGGAAGCAAGATAAATACTGGAAGAAAGAAAAATATACCTTACAGGTTTTTCAGCATTGCGGTCCAATTGGCAGACATCAGCATTCTGAACTAGCTCATCATAGAGTCTCTGAAGCTCTGTCAGTGTGGCTACCTGATTCCAATAAAGAAATAACAGAACATGCTTTAAGTTGAAACAAAGACAATAAGATTAAGGATGCAATTAACAATAAAATCCCATGTGAAAAAAATCCATATGATAAATTGATAATATCTAACAGCATTCCATCAATAAACCAAAGTAGGAAAATCTATTTCATTAATGAAATTTTAGGCATTAATGAAATGTGAACACCCTCTTTCACTACTTTTATCAGTTACACTAAATTAAGGGCTACATTGTTACCTGACAGCTATCACCATCTACAAGTTCACCACTAGCAATTCTTCGTTCATACTCAACAAGGGGCCCTGCTCTGTTTGTTTCTGTAACTGAAAACAAACAAATTCCCCAATACAAAATGAATGAGGACAAAAAGAAGTTTCAAGCCCTATCCAATCCACCAGCACAAAGGAAAAAAATCAAGACCAGAAAAAACAAAAGGCGAGGCAAACCTCCATTCGTGAGCTTTGCAGCATGAACCGAGGTAGATCTTGTTGCTGTTGCAAATGAATGGTATCTCAACAAGTTGGTTTCAGCACGATTGAAAGCTCTATGAGCTGAACTATGCATACGAGAACTCTTTTGAAATTGATATGGTGTTTGTGCCGCAACATCACTGATCCAAACTAAGGCTGGCCGCAATCGGCGCAGAGAACGAGCCAAATTTGTCATCTTCAACCACTCCCAAACTCCAATAAGAACCAAAATCTTCAACAAGATATCAAGAATCCCTGAAATATTAATACACTTATCACTCTCTATCTTAAATCACATCAATTTCTCAGTTAGCACAGAATCGATAATTAAATTCCTTCAATTTAAAAGGCCTTTGACTTTCACTAAAGATTATAAATGAAGAATATATATATAAAAAATAAAAAATAAAAAATCGGAACTTCGTAACAAGATTCAGACAAATAACAGAATTGAATTTGATGGAAGAAATGTCGCATGCGATTATTAAGGATTAGACTGAGCGCCATTCCCAGTTCATTCCAATATCACAGGAAGATTGTGGAATGAAGATAACTGAAAGTAACAAAGGTGAAAGAAAAAATCAAAATAAAATGGCGTGAAATCAGCAAAAAAGAAGGACGAAGAAAACCGTACCTGAAAGAAGAAAAAGAACACCCCCAAAAAACAGGAACAACAGAGGGAAATGAAACCCCCAAATATTATTTCTTCAAGTATTGAGCTTAGCGAAGAGATAGACAGAGAGAGAGAGAGAGTGACTAGGATTTATTGATACGAGAGCCTCGCTCCCTCCCTCGTTTGCTCCGCTTTTTCTTTTCTTTTTTTTTCCTTTCTTTCTAACTTACTGATTTGATATCGGTATCCTTATGCTTAACCAAAGCTGTTTCCACGTGGTTTTTCTTTCTGATTTTTGGCGCTTTTTATTTTTGGATAATTTGACTCGGAAAACACCCTGCGTTTGCTTGCTTGCTTGCACGCTATTAGTAGACCAAAGAGGCAAAGAAGAAGATGCTGTTGCTGATTGAGATGCTACCTCAATACCTGCAACCATACCACACGGCCAATGCTTGGACTTGTTAGTATTTCGTTTGTATTATTCACCCACAGTAAAACACGGCTTTTTGGGTCTAACTAATAATAACGGGTTCTCTGTTCATTTATTATTATCGGATGATGATAGGAATATAGGATAAGACATATGATATGATGCGATGCTCATAGGATGGAGAAATGGAACCTTGCTTTGTTTACGCTAGGGTCGACATCGCTCCTTTCTTTTGGGTTTTTGCACATTTGCTGCCTCCCCGCATTTACGCGTTTCTTTTATTATCTTGCGCCACCGATTTCATTATTGTTTATGATTAGTTTTGATTCACTACCATCTAATAAAAAGTTGCATTGTTATATTAATTAATAGTTCGTATGTAATACGCGAAATAATTAACATTCAAATTAGATTCTGTTTTGGGGATAGAGTAATATGCTTTCTCCTAGTTTAATAGACCGCATCCGCATGTTTTATTTACTTCGAAGGACTGTACAGATTCTCTGTCCAAAGTTAAGCATGAGCGTTTACCAAGCATCGTAATTCCATGAGAACGTTGAATATGGTCAATAAACTTTATAAATGCCTTTAACTGTTTGAAGTAAAAATATTTTTATATTTTTTATTTAAACCAGTTTTGATAAACAAGTTTAAAGCATGAAATGAATATGTGAAAATGAGATTAAGGGTTCGTTAGCTTATTTTGGGAATAAAGGAAGAGGAAAGAATGAAAGAAAAGGGAAATGGGGCCTATGAGGGTTGGATAGGGAGGGGTGAACAACCTTGTCCCCCAATCTAAGTCCTTGTGTGCGTGGTTTTGATCTATGAAGCTTGAGAACCAATCAGTTTTGTGTACGCCCTCTGGCACGGGTGAGTGCATATTTTTAGGTTTTGCAGCTATGGTTGCGGTGTGTGTTTTCTATGGTTGTGGTGTGTGTTTTCTGGTTTTTACTCTCTTCTTCTTGCTTAGTTTTTTCGTTCTCCCCCTTCCCCTGATTCCCCTTCTTTTAAATCTTGTCCTTTTTCTCTCTTTTCCCTCTTCTTCCCTCTTTCCTCAGATCCCTTCCATCATCCTCGGACTTCCTGTTGGTGGTGTCGCTTTTAGGGGTTGCAGGTCAAGACCCTGGCTGCCTGGGTCCTTGTGCCTGCAGCCCAACCAGCTCACGTCCCTCTCACCTCTACCCAATGCACCCTCTTTCACTCAAATCCTAGTACAAACAAAATCTTCTTTCTGTCCCCTCCTCTAGGCCATTGAAACTGAGTCAGGCGACGTGGTTTGGAACAAATTGTTTACGGTATCACAGATTGATGTCGTTGAAACTCCCGTCATGTGTATTGGAGATCTTTTAGAGGTACTCGAGATGATATGGGTACGTTTGAGTTCCCGGAGCTTGGGTTGTACCCTTCTCGGGTACAAAAAAACTTTATATTGACTTGATTCACTTAGAGACTAATGATCGTAAAGAATTGCATGCATGATCATGGACAAATCTGGCGACGCTAAAGAACATTTTGCTCATATCCAGAGGCCTTTTCCCAGTTTAGATTTTATGTAATTTTATGTAATAGGATGTAGTTTTAAAGTTGTGGTCCAACTTACAATGTCTTTTGCATACTGTTCATTTTTATCTAATTTAATATTAATGTGTTTAGTATGTAAAAAATCTACTCTTACCGAATGAACATTCCATTTTTTTGTCAAATGCACGTATGTCTATTCTACGGTATATTGAATTTTTGCTCCCGATGTTTGGTGCCAAACTGTTCCTTCTTTATTATAAAACATAGTTAACAAATATAATTCTATCTGCATTGTGCAATGATTACAATTACTTAGTTTGTATCGTAAAAAATATGGTCGTTCCAAATATATTCACAAAAATATTTTGTCATCCTCGACGGCATCGCGCGGGTTAGAATCTAGTTCTTACAATAATAGGGCCATCGCTTTTAAAGTAAAAATTTCGTGAAGGGGCATCTGCCGCGTGGGCCAATGAACTTGTTTTCCGCATCCCCGTTTCGGGAAATTAATATTTTTGCCTTGTTCATTAGAATGACGTTTGCACTATTTTTGTGTATATCCAATAACAAAATCATATATTTGATATTTTGATTTTAAAAAATAATGCGTGAGTAACGTTCTCCCAAAGAATTACAAATAAGCAATTCAATTAAGAAAAGTAAACATTGAATATATCTTTTTTCTATTTATTAAAATCTCTCGTATTTAAAATTTATTACACTCTTAATTAATTGAGTTCAAGTTAAATTAACTAACTATAAACTAAAGTTTCTAAAGTCTTTTTTTTTTTATATAGAATTTATTGTAGAATCACACATTAGCATAAATAGTTGATATTATTTTTTAATTTTTTAAAAATTATACATATAAAATAAATCTGATTAAATAACCGTTTTAGTGGATTTAAATTAAACTCTTTAAATATTACAAGAATCAAAATTGAATCTTACCATTAAAATTGAAATTATATAGTTTCGTCACATTTCTTAAAGAATACAGCCCGTGATTTTATTTCCGACACTTAAACTTAACATTCTACGCATAAACATCACCATCACAGATAACTAAAAATTCCAATCATATGTGGTTGGAATCCAAGATTATATTCTCTTTGACACGTAATTAAGATTAAAAAAAATTAAGAATCCTCCATGTTGCTTGGGATGATTTGGTTTTATTATTATTGTTGTTGTCTGGCTATGCTTTGGCACCTTTCAATCACTTTCGCTAATGCACCCTTACGTGGACCCAAATTAAGCATCAGCACCTAGTGGGCAAAAACGTGCACTGATTTTTTTTATGGTCTGAAAAACGTGTACAGCTGGAACATCCTAGAAATTCAAAACTGAAAGCGAATGGTAATCCCAAGGCCAATTGGGCTTCCATAAACTGGGCCAGTTAGAACCCAACAAATAGTAATGGGCCCAAGGCCTATTAGCCAAGCTTCACCGTGGCACCGTTCTGCCAAGCAGTTGCGGGAGCAGATGCAGAACAGCACTACACGCATCATCGTGTTAGCTGAAACTGATGCAAAAGAGATCGTAGTGAGAGAGAGTAGAGAGAGAAAGAGAGAGATGGCGAATCAGGGCGCTAAGAAACGGAAGGAAGAGAACGCTCGTCACATGGCTAGGCTCCGCCATGTCATCATCGCGTGCAACGTAATTTTTCTTATTTCCCTATTTATAAATCTCGCCCTCTTCAATTGTGCTTTGATTTTTCATTTCTAGTGTTATTGTTCGAGTCAAATTTTGACTTTCTTTTTTTCTTCTTTGGATATTATCACTTTTGCTTGCTGATTTTGCAACGCGCAACAGGATTTCCTTGATTTGGTTATATTCAACTGTAATTTAATTTTGGATATGAGAGAAAAAATATGCACTGTGAATGAGTGCACTTTTCTGCACGGATTTTTGCCTGCTTTGGTTTTAGATTGGGTTTCTTATTCTTTTTTTAATTATCTAAAATTGACAGGCTAATTGATGAAATTTAGAGTATCCTGACGGATGGATTTCAGATTAGTGTTCAGGATGAGATTAAGAGTATTCATGTTGATTATTGGTAACCTAATTCATAAGTTATCTGAATTTCTTCTAAACAGGTTATCTATGTATTAGTAAGGGTGTTGATCTTCCATTCCACGTTCACCTGGAAGCACTGGATTGGCTTAGTTGTGACTTCTCTAGCATATGTTCTTCCCTATCAACAGCTGGCTAAGATGGCAAACCCTACTTATGGTGAATATGGCGAACTTGAAGATGGTGGGTTTGATATGACTACAGGTGGAGTTTGTGGGTATGTCGTTGTCTTGTCTTGTTCATATATTGTGTCCTTTAAGTATGCTACAAGTGTTTTTATTCCTGGGATGAAAAACATTAGCACCTTCTCTTTTCAATGTCAACCCACCCACCAATTATTTGGATTTCCACTCAACAACGGCCCTTGACCTTTTCAATGTTCACACACCCACCAATTATTTGGTTTGTGTTTCTGTTTGTTTCCATTTCTGGTGTTTCCTGATTTCAGTATTTCCTTTACAAATTCTTGAAAACAGCAAACATAGGAAATGAAAATGCAAACCAAACACACTGTCTTCCGCCTTCCTGAACATTTTTGCTATCGTAAGTTTGTGTATGATATATATTCTCCATTTACTGCTGCTTATCTTTTGCAGCTATTTACATGATGTTATCTACATAACATGCTTTGTACAAGTTACATCTATAATCTCAGGAAAGTTCTGGTACACATATCTTGTGGTAAGATCCATAATCGGTTGAAAACTTCTAAATCCTTTAGGCATTAAAAAGAGAATATGAAAAGCTTAAGATTAAAGTCAGTGACAGAGTTGTTCATATCTTGTGACATTTGCCAGATTCCGGCGTTTGGAGCATACCAATCCTTTGGCTTCATTAAAGGATTTTTGCCAGGAGGTTCAGAGGTATGGTTGCCTTCTTGACACATTTTCTATTTCAGATTGTTAAAAGGACCACACTCACTCTACTTTGTATGCCCTTTGTGAATTAGGAATCATATGAAGATGAAAAAACTCGCAAGAAGAGGGAAAAGATGGAGAAAAAAGCATCCAGACCTAAGTTTGTCAAGACAAGAACTAGATAGTTCGTCTTGTTCGATTGTACACCTAGTTAGATAACATAACCCAAATATTCAAAATGGATGAAGGTTGCTCTGGAAGTTCGAGCTATTGTGAAGACTAGTCGATTTGTAGTCTCGAGTTTTATTTTAATGTAAAACAAATAAATTTCTATCTTGTGAGCCCCTCCATTCCCGGAAAGAAATCAGCAAACTGGAACATCTATGCTTACGAAGTTTAGTAAAGTACTCGGAAAAACTATAAGGGAGTAAAGGTTGTCAAAGTTGGGAAGATGCATCACGTTAATCAAATGAATTAGATCATTTTGAAGAGTGAATATCAACGAATTACGTAAAAATGGAGTTTCACCTTGGTATTTGAAATACTACTTGAATGTTAGACTAGGTATTAGATATTCAATGCATATTAGCATCATATTACATTTAACCATATAAATGCACTAGTTGCAAATTAAGGTTGCTTTTACAATATGCTCCTAAGTTTTGTGGCTTTTTTTTTTGTCTCGACTAAACCACAGGTATCTAGTTTCCTTATTATTAGGAACTCGATTAACCTAATCCAATCTAATTGTAGGCCCTTACAGAGGGTAGAGATCTCCTAGCAAAAGATTTTGTCATTCTTAGGGCGCAAACTTGAGACCATTGATTTAAGGATCAAAGCTTGCACCACTTTAACCAACTCCACGTTGGTTCCCTTAATTATTAATCAAGTAAGGTTTTTATTTAGTAATATGGTTTGGTATGTGTTAAATTGGATATGGGTGTGGGTTGAAGATGGGTTGAGCTTGGTTAGATGTGGGTTGGGTTGGGTTAAGTTTGGTATGAGTTTATGTTGGATTGGATTGGATGCAGGCTGAGATGAATGTGAGTTACGTCAGTTAGGTTAGGTTGGATGTGAGATGGTTTGGGTTGGTTTTGGTATGGTTTGGGTTGAATGTGGGTTGTGTTAGGTTAGTTTTGGTATGAATTGAGTTGGGTTGGATGAGGGCATGAATGAGTTGAATGCCTTTGAGTTGAGTTGGCTTGGATTTGTCATGGCTTGGCTTTTTTATACAAATTAGGTTGGGTTGGATGAGATCATGAATGAGTTGAATGTGTGTTGAGTTAGGTTTGGTGTGGGTTGGGTTAAGTTGGGTTTGATATGAGTTGTGTTTTATGTGAGTTGGTTTGACTTGGGTTGTATTTGATGCAAGTTGATTTGGGATGCATATTTGTTAAGTGGTGTTGGGTTTGGTGCTGGTTGACTTAAATGCAAGTTAGTTGGATGCGAGTTAGGTTAGATATGGGTTAGGTTGCATTAGATGTAGGTTGAGTTAAGTTGGGTTTGATACGGGTTGAGTTGGATATTAAGTTGGGTCAAAGGTTGCATTAGATGTGGGTTAGGCTATAAGTGGTTTGGGTTGAATGTGGGTTGAGTTTGATGTAGGTTTTGTTGAGTTGTGTTGGTGGGTTAAGTTTGATGTGAGTTGGATTGGGTTGAGTTAAGCTAGATATGAGTTAAGTTTGATGTGAATTGGATTAGGTTGGGTTAAGTTAGATATAGGTTGAGTTGGATGTGGTTTGGGTTGAATGCGGGTTAAGTTGCATGTGAGTTGGGTTGGGTTGAATGCAGGTTGGGTTAGATGAGGGTTAGGCTAGATGCGGGTTAGGTTGAATGCGGATTGGGTTGGATGTTGGTTGAGATTTATGTAGGTTGGGTTAATGCGGGTTGGGTTGAAAGTGAGTTAGATTGAATGTTGTTTGATATTTTTGTGAGTTGGGTTGGATACGAGTTGGGTTAAATGCGGGTTGAGTTTGATGTAGGTTAAGTTAGGTTGAGTGCAAGTTGGGTTAGATGTGGGTTGGGTTGGATGTAGATTGAATTAGATTTGTTATAGATTGGGTTGAGTTGGATGTGAGTTAGGTTTAATGTGAGTCAAATTAAGTTGGATTGGCTATGGATTATATATAGTTAGGTTTGGTTGAGCAATTCATATAATTCTTAACCCAACCCAACTCTAACTCAATCAAGCGCATGTCATCTTAACTCATCCCACGTCAACTTAACCCATATTCAATCCACACCAAAGACAATTCAATCCAATCAATACTAACCCAACTTGACCCATGGTCAACTCAACATTCTCACATCCAACCCATACACATATTAACCTAACATAACCCAATCCAATTCACATCCACTCTAACCCACACCAAACCCATGCTCCTTATTAACATGAGCAGTGGTCTTCTGTTTTGTGGAGAAAATATTTCTCAATAAAGATGTGCTACGCAAAAATAAAGTCAAAGTCGACATTAGACTACATAAGATTATATTTGTCAAAACTTATATTTTGTCATGATCAATTTAATGTTGAATGGTCAATACCCCCCCACAAAACGGTTGGAAGTTCATATAATTGAGAATGATGAGATATTCACAAAATACACTATTTTTACAAAGCTTTTAGTGAATCTCTATTGTAAACTAGCGCAAGCACGTAGCAGTTATGTGCTTGTTGATCCAGTTTCTTAATTTGAAATGACTTAAGAAAGTAGAAGAATGTAATTTAGGTGAAATATGGATGAAAAAACTTTAAAAAAAAAAAGGCTTAAAAAACAAAGAATAATTTAGATACCAAATGACAATTGAGGCCACTAGCTCAGAGAAAAAAAAAAGTTAATTGAAGTCGCACCAGATTCTTTCTTATCATTTATACTTCCAAACTTAATAAATACATCAGATCATTAGCTGAAACTGAGTTGTATCTCATAGAATATACATTCTGGGGAGGAAGATTAAAGGAAATAAAATAAAATAAAATTTACATTGTTATTTCCTCCAAATAGCACATTCGTGTTGTCAGCAGAGCTAGTTCAGGAAGTTTCTCTAGGTGTAACATGCAATTCCTCAAGCTTTGTAGTTATAGATAGGCGCTACAAACTCATGAGCTGACAGTCTTGTCCGCAGTCACTGTCAAAAGATTGAATTCACGTCCTAGAGCCCAAGATATTTCATTGTGGGCGTCAACGCTTAAGTTGTATTCCTTGAATTGGCCGTTATAAGTTATAACAGACATAGTGGCCCTGGAAATTTGAGAACACAGATGCTTTAGCAAGCAGGTTAAGTATCAGAAATTAATTGAAACTTGGGAAAGACAGAAGTTCCTAAGAGCATTTCCAGAAATATGATACGTGATAAATTGATTGTCAGTGTTAAATGGTAGAACTGCATACTTCCATTTGAGCGCACACACCCAAAATAAAAAAGAAAATAACTTCATATTCAAAAAGACAGATTTCAAGTTGTCATATAAAAGCATTGCAATAAACCCGTTGTCCCATGTATAAGAGTAGCTATTACATTCAAGTGGCTCATAAGGCTATATAGATTGCAAGCAATCAGTTTAAAAACTACACTACATGTGCAGTATATGTTTAATATAAGGCAGAAACTCAATTTCAGGAAACAAGCCAAAATCCGACAATGAGTGAATAGGGGAGACAGGGACATCAAATAAAGATATTGTCAGATGCACCATCAATGAAGGAAACAACCATAACCGAGGTACTTACCTACAAGCTAGAAGTTCAGAGGTTGAGGTGTCGGTGACATTATCAACCTTACGAATTACTGCATAACTGTATGACAAACAGCAGATTTCACAGAGCTGACATGTTAAAATCTTCAAAAAAAAAAAATTGAGCTTTTCAGAATATGGAAAACAAGAAGAATAATATGAAATATCACCAATGTCTAAATAGGCCAAAAATAAATAAATCTTTGTGTGACGAATCTAGCTGCTTAGCCTCAAAATACTTCACCTTTTGACTCCTGCAGGAACAGTATTATGAAGTACGTGATGATAACCAGGATCGAGCACATCACTCACAGCATCAGGAATAATTGATCCAAGAATACTACTAGATCTTTTGATTCTGCTAGTCATTTAATATACATCAGAATTCCAAATCAATTTCAGAGGAAGAAAATTTTAATTAAAAAAATCATAAAGAAACTTTTGAATGAGTAAACTCAGTTTGTCCAAATTATATGGAAAACTAAAATCAACTACAAAGAAGATTATACACATTAGATCATGCAATGACCAAGATGGTCTCTACATCCCTTAAATATACAAAATGAAATATTCGACTCAAAGCGACCTTTCCTATATGGCACTAAACTGTCCGCCAATTAAAGAATATCAAGACATTGTGTTGAAGCTTTCACTATTTGGGTTCTCTCTCGTGCAGTTTGCATGTCCGTTTGAATGCGACAAAGCCACAAAAGAAAAGGTTGATTAAAAGGCTGCTTTAAATTTAAATCAGGCTAGCTTGACCTTTAGTGATTCAAAGCAATCCAAGCCTAGGTAATATACCGGCATGTGCTGTGAACATCAATAACGTAATCCAATAGAAAGGAAAGAAGGGAAAAATATTTTGAATTGCAATTCTCACCTTGGTTGTGAAGCGAGTGCAAGAGTAAAAAGATGAATAGAACCAGAAGAACTTGAGGCAGCAAGAATATCTGGAAGCTGCTTTGATGGCCCAAATGACAAAGAAAATATAGTCGATGGATATGTCCCCCTTCGAAAGCTATATGACTGCCGAGACAATATTAGTTAGATTCTACACATGAAGTAACCAAAATCCTATTGTTTGCAGATTCAAAGAGAACATTAAAACATACAAGAAATAATGGCCAATACCATAATCATTATTAGTAAAGCATTGAGTATTCTTCACCTTTGTTGCATCCAAAACCAAATGAACTCTGATTATGGTTCCTTGCTCAGAGGCTGTAGCTATGTACATTCCATTTGAAGAAAGGACCATTGCAGCCAGTGGTGAACGATGAGCCTCAATCTGTATTTCAGAGTCAATGGTGATGTAAACAACAATGAGTAGAATATATAACCAGGCATATTAGTTCATATATAGTACTAACTACTACAACGATAACAACACCAATAACTTCTTAGCCTTGTCCCACTAGGTGAGATCAACTACAAGAATCAGACGTCATAGTGTCCTAGCATAGACCATGCCCATGTTCAAACTATTAATAGCTAAATCTTTTATAATAGTTCCATCTATTGTTTTCTAGGTCGTCCTCTACTTCTAACTAATAGACTACCCTTCAGATGGTCTATTCTCCTTACCTAGGCTTCTCCAAGCCTTCTCGTTACATGTCCAAACCACTTAAGGCGAGATTCTACCATCTTTCCACAATCGTTGTTACCCTCAACTTTCTCCTAATGCATTCGTTCCTGATCATATCTTGTCTAGTGTGTCCACTTATCCAATGCAACATCCTCATCTCCGCAACATTGAGTTTATTTTCTTGTTAATTCTTTACCACCCAACGCTTAGTCTCATATAACATTGTCGGTCTTATAATTTGCAATAAAATTTTCTCTTAAGCTTAAGTGGTACTCTTTTATCACATAAAACCTTTGAGGCATTCCTCCATTTCATCCACCCAACTTGAATCCTATGGTTTACATCTCCCTCTATCTCCCCATCATTTTGGATGATAAATCTAAGAAACTTAAATCGCGTGACTTGTGGAAAATATGTCCTTAGAAGGAAAATATTACAGCCAAGTGGTAAAATAATGACACTCAATTATTGATGTGTACTTCAAAGTCCAAACCTTTTACCTATATGTGTTCCCCAAACAAGGAAACCCCACAATGGCTCAAGTAGGCATTTTAAGGCATACGGTCTATAACACGAAAAACAACTAAGCCTTTTCCTATTAGGTGGGACTGACTACATAGATCAAACGAAGTCATAATGTCCTGTCATAGGCCATGTGATTGGTTCTTCCTTTGGTACACTAGTTTTTATAAGGATGTCGTTACCTCTTTATATTTCAACAAACATATGATTTGTTTTCAGGTTTAAAATAATAAATAATTAGAGTTAGTACAACACATGGCTAGTTATTAGCTACAGATAACCATAGGGTATCGACACCCTTAAATATGATGGGGCCCCGGAGTAAGGCCCTATTTTTTTTAATAAAAAAAAAAGACGATATTTTTCATTCAAACAAACAAGAAGTATTGAAACAGGAAGATACTGATGATGATGATGATTATAATAATAATAATAATAAACATTGTCACTTTTTGTCATCTGGGTAGTTTGGGGCTCCAAGGCAGGGAAGGTACCACCATAAAATGAGATCTGACGAATATAATAGTAACAAAGCCATTTTATTTTATTATACAAAACAAGTAAGAAGCCAAGTTTATGCCATAACCTCACAGTGTAAGTGACGATCCATGACATTATACAACAACGCAGATCCTTTGGTGGTGCTAGCAGGAAGAGCCAAGTAGCAAGCATCCAAACAAGGGGAAAAAGCGCAAAGTCCTGCATGGAAAATTGTCTAAGAAAAGCATCCCATAATACAGGAAATCCGAGAGAAACATTACACTCTTTATCTTCGAGAGACAAAAGGAGAGGCATATACTAAGCCAGATATCAAACTGATAGGTCCTAGTCAGTCATTCTCAGAGGGGGGCGATGATATATGTGAGAATAAGAAATTTATCAAATCACTCATGCACTAGTAGGATATACAGCGCTTTATCACAAACTCTCCTGATTGAATGGAATCTTTTTACACATTAATTCCAGCCTCACCTTTAATGTTCGGCACTGTGTCAATAGTGTCCAAGATTGAGAGACTATTTAATTCATATATATATGCTTTGTCTTGTACAATGACAACGAGTCTGCATTAGATAGAAACAGAGGAGAGATGGGATTATTCTTAACACCACCCCAATTAACTACTATAATAATTGAGAAACCCAATCATGCATGTCTGATACATAGTTCACATAGACACACACCCCACCCCCCTTCCCAGAGGGTAGGAACCCATCCGTTAATTTGTATTGCTACTAGACTGACATACACGATTACAATATACACAAAAAGAAACATTAGGAGTGTAATAGTAAGTACTAGGAAAATGACATCATGCCGCAATCATATATTCATAAACAGAGTTCAAGCAACAACTGTAGTACATGACTTCATTGAACAGCAACAAAAGAATGCTTTGCATCTTTGACGAGCACTTGATGCCCAAATCCAATCTTAACAGTATCATATGCTGTTTAACCATTTTAACAAGAGTAAATCACAAGCTCATACAAAACAGAAACAGAAAAGACTAAACAGCAATAGATGGCCTTCTAACCTTTGTCTATTCATGCGAACGGCGAGTATTGAAGTTAGAAAGTTCAATTCTCTAAGAGCAGCTGCAGTGGTTGTATTAAATAAACACAGGCGGCGCGGGGACAATGATGGCTGCATCGATCAAAACAATACACACACTATCAGATCGGAGAGAAAGCTCAATGCCAATTCACAGTCACACACAAAACAAAACCCTAAAACAAATTAATAATAAATTTAAAAAAAATAAAAAAATAAAAAACTCGGTGATTAGTACCTGATCACCGGCACCAACAATAGCAAGAAGACTTGAGCTAAACAACATCTCAACAATAACGAAAGCTCCAACCGCTGCAGGAAGAAAATAGTAATTTATTAAAAAAAATTATAAAAAAAAAAACTGAGGCATACAAAATTAAGAAGAAACATGCTTATTTGGATGGATGGAAGGAGTTGAATTTACATCTTTCATAGCAAAGCCTTCCTGTATTGGTATCAAATATTCTGAAACCATCTCTGGTGCCGATAGCAAATAAACTGCACCAGATAAAATGATAATAATAAAGATAAATTGATACTATGCATAAGCCTGATAGGCAGCGTTGAGGTTGAATGAAGAATTGAGAAACGAAATTGATTTGGAATTCAGCAGGAAAAGGGGAAATTGATAGACCTGTGGTCCTGGTTGAAAGAGGCGCAGAGGATAGGGCACGAAGAAGATGACTGGTTCGCCATTGAATTCCGTTTACGCCACTTCCGGTTCCCAGTTCCCCAAGTTGCTCCGTCCCTCTCATTCAGCTTCCGTTCCGTAACTCCCTGCCCTGGGCAACGACAGAGACTAGAATATTAACTTACAAATTGAAATACAGTTATTTATTTAATTTCCATCCCGTATCAAGTTTTTTTACACTCACGAGTCACAACTTTACTTTCATCAAATTAACTTAACTGCATTATTACTTTTACATTAAATATTTTTTACTTTTAATTCTTTAGTAAGTAATAGCTTTTTCATTTTTCTTAAAAAAAACTTCAAATTATATTTATAAGAATGTGTCAAAAAATTGTACTCGTTAAACAACCAAATAAGAATTTAATATTTATTTTATTTTAACTTTTTTCATAAGATAAATAAGATTTATTTTTGTTTCTTGCCTTACATTTTACTAGCTTCAAGCCACGTTTTTTATTTCATATAAATTAATTTAATAAAAAAAATGTCAATGAGTTAATAGTTATTAAAATTTTAGTAGATTAGTGAATTAAGTAGACAAAAACACTTAAACATATAATAATATATTTTAAAATAAATATCAATGGACTTAAAAGTAAAATTCAATAAAGTTAAAAAAATCAAAAGTTAGTTAATTTTGTTATACCTTTATATAATAAGTATAGATTTATTTCATTACGAATGACTTCCTTTATTCTATTAATTCTAAAACTCTTCTATTAGTAGGAAATGAAAATATGACCAAATGCTTAAGGGACGGCTCATTTACTCATTAAACTTAACAAAGTGCAACTATATTCTTATAGAAAGTACATTGTCATGTTTTTTAAATGTGAGAAATTTTTTACTTAAGTCAAAATTAAGAATCAGTTTAGATTAGTTTATAAGAAAACAATTTTTTAAATGAAATAATAAGTATTAAAATATAATTTAAAAAAGCATTTTTTAAAAAATAAGGTAAAATATTACTTTTTTTAAAAAAAGTTTAGAATGTTTCACTTCAAAAAAATAAAAGGTGTGAAATCACCCTATAAATGTAAACTAAACCTATTAAAAAAATTATGCTTAAAAATATAATTAAAATAAATATTTTTTTTAAAACTAATCCAAACTATGCAGAAAATAAATAAATAAATCTAAACTAACCCTAAATATGAGTCTTTTCACCTAAAAACCACACACTAGATAACAATAATGTTTTGTGTACAATTACTTTTATACAACAAATTAAACATTCATTTTCTCTCTCATCTCTCCTGCTGTCCCTCAACTCTTGTTCTTCTTCTATCTCATTGTATAGCATACATAATCATGGGATAGTTGTACAATCCACCCTGGTTCGTTGTACACGGAGAGAAAATGATAGTTTATTATCATGCAAGTGTTTGGACTGCAATTGTATTACGCTCTAGTTTATGCAAAATTATGGCAGTCTAAATGAGTTAGACATGTTCAATCGATTAAATAGACGAATTAAATGTAAAATATTCAATTGATGAATAGTAAAATCTTCGTTTAGCCTGATCCATTTAACATAATCTGTTTAACCGACACACTAAATTAATTTGTTTAATGTTAAAATAGACATAAATCACAAATTATTCTATTTACCCACATTAAATAGCTAGGGGTAAATGGGTTGCCCGTTTGACAGCCCAATGCAGGATTGTGCTTGAATGCCAAGTAATTGCCATTTGCCAACATGACCAGCTCCATTTAATTATCTCTCTAGTTTAAAAACTCAATTTTCCCCGGTAAGGGTCATGGAAAATGAGCGTCCTCTAGTCCAACTTCCCTTATGAGTAGCATAATAAGGTGTGACCAATGAAAAATAACGTTTGTAAATTGCAATGAAGTGACTTACATATCCCATCAAAAATAGAGGCACCGTGTATCATTAAGTGTAGCTAATTATAAAACAAATTATTAACGCATGTAACAAATTATTATAAAAGCCATCTTTTACAAATTAAAATCAAGTTCATCATTTGAAGATGGGTGCACGAGAAAATGGGAATGAATTATCAAGTTGATTTGTTGTCAAAATGTGATCTCTTATCATAAAAAAGAAAAAAGGGTGATCTCTTAACATAAAAAGGTGATAAAATCCACATAACGTAACCA
Organism: Nissolia schottii; assembly: GCA_003254905.1. Taxonomy (NCBI): domain Eukaryota; kingdom Viridiplantae; phylum Streptophyta; class Magnoliopsida; order Fabales; family Fabaceae; genus Nissolia; species Nissolia schottii. The sequence continues at coordinate 1,236,019 of QANU01093679.1, read as the reverse complement.
ATAAAAGAAGTGAGGGTGAGAAATCATACTTAAAAACAATTGATCACATCAAACTGAGAGAAAATAGTTATGGAGCAAGCCAAGCCACAGTAGAATCCCAGAAAATCAACCGTTAGATAAATCCCCACACGACTGAAGTAGATAAAGAAAAGAAGACAGAAAGTCAGATGGAAAAGAACAAAGGGAAAAGTGACCATATTGAGAAACTAAAGAAAAAAAAAAAAAAGAAGCAGCGCGTGACCCTGCAAAAGCATCAGACTGAAAATGACCACAGCAGAAAGCTCAGACTGTGAGACTCTCTCTCTCACTCTCTCTCACACACTTCAAGTTTGAATATCAACAAGAAAAGCCACAACAAACAAGACACTGCAAAATCCATGCCCATCTCTCCCCTCCCCCTCTTCAGTCAAAACCGTCAATATCATCATGCGGAAGACATTACCCACCCCTCTGCTTCACACTTGAGATCAAAGAAAAGAATCTGATGATGTTTTTCTCATCCACCTTATACACATTACCCTCCCCTGCCCTACTCCTCTGTACCTTTCTTTTTTCTTTTCCTTTTGTTTTTTTTTTTGCATCCAAAAGCACAGCACTGTACTATTCTATACTAGTACTATTAATCAACTCATATTTACCATAACATATATAGACCATATACACATATTGATTAATTATATATCCTAGAATAACCAAGGTTAATTTGATAAGATTAAAACAACCTTTTAAAGAATTATATGATAATGACTTAAAGAAAAGAACTCACTCTCCTTTTTTTTTTTTACTATCTTCCTATTCATTTTAACCCCCGTGTTTCTTTTTCACCTAGGACCGGAGAGCTCCATGGCATAGGAATCCAAGGAGCGTTCATCATCGTCGTCATCCATTGTCATTCCAAACATGCTGGAACGATCATGAGCATTGTCATCATGTCTACAAGCAGAGGTAGGGCGGGAGGAAGTGTTGCTACTGTTGCTGCTGTGAGAAGGGGTCATGCCACCATGACTACTAGCATTATTGTTATTATGTGATGCTGCCCACTTCTCGGCGAGGCCATCACCTTCAAGCATCCGGACCACTTCGGACATCTTGGGGCGGTGGGCTGGCAAGTATTGAGTGCAGAGTAGAGCCACCTGCAGCATCTCCCCGACCTCTATCCTATCATAGTTGCTCCCTAGCTCTTTGTCCACCAACACTGAAACCTTCTTTTCCTGCTGTATTTTCCTAACCTGTCACAACATAGAGGGACCAATATTGATCTCTAGTCTGTATAGTCTAAACAACTCTTTTTTAGCAGTGTCCACAAACCACACATCTCTCTTGTGGCATATCATACAAATATTATAATACATACTACATTATATCAATTGAAGTAATGATTATTCAACTGTTGTAGATAGAGGGGATCCTATCTTAACAGATAAATGAACAGTTGTAAATGCAGAAATGTCCCTATGGTTTAGTAACTTAAGGAACACAAATCATTCACTAGACGTATGTACTACAGAGAATTGAGAGCAGGCTCAATTTGCTGATGCATAAATCTAAACCACTATGTTTTGACATAAACTACACTTTAACAGCAATATAAGTTACAACAGCCAAGTCTATTACAACTCACAAGGCATATTAGACAAGGAACTCCTAATGAAGAGTTGGAACACATTTATGACTGAATAAACTCAAATCTTAGAGAGTAACTACCAAATTCTCATTTAAATTACTTAAGAATGGAATGCAACTAACAGTTTGTATTGGTTGCAGAGAATAGACTTACCCACTCTAGCATGGCACCCTTTTGGTTCACCGTTTTCCCGAACTCAAGAGCTGTCATTCCAGTTATGAGCTCTAGCAAGAGAATGCCAAATCCAAATACATCGGTTTTCTCCGACGATTGGCCAGTGGAAAGGTACTCCGGCGCAATGTGCCCAACAGTGCCTCGAACAGCAGTGGTGACATGGGACTCGCCATGATCAAGGAGCTTTGCAAGGCCAAAATCACCAACTACTGCTTCACAATAGTCATCCAGAAGCACATTAGCAGCCTTTACATCTCTGTGTATTATCTTTGGATCACATTGCTCGTGTAGATACAGAAGGCCTCTGGCAGCTCCAATTGCTATCCTCTTTCTTGTATTCCAATCTAAAGCTGGTTTGCCTGTCATATCACACAGAAGAAAATAAATTAAACCACAAAGTTAAGTTTAAAGATTCAATGGGTATATTAAATCTTGTAATAAATATTTAAGGTAAAGAATAGTTAGTGGACAAAGATTTAGTTCTTATTGATTTTCTCTGAATTTAATTTGATTTCTGTCATTATTATTTTATTCTCTGCCTAGCCTATAAATAGGCATTGGCGCCTTTGTACTCATACACAACTTTGATAATACAATACTGTCTCTTGTATTTTCCGTGCCCCTTTAACCCGTTCACCCAAGATGCTTACCAAAGCTCATTAACTTTCACCATCATTTCAATGCCTAAAATAAACATTTTGAAGATCTGATGAGAACTAATCCAATAAGAGTTAGAATTTAATCAAGTGTCCAGGAAGATTAGGATATCAATTATTAACTGTAGGTGTACCCCTAATTATCAGAGGATTCAGACCATTTCAGCTAATCATTCAAAGTCATAACAATTGTGCAAGTATTTTAAATATCATTAGAGTATATGAAGATAACTATCACTAATGACAAATTGATAATTACCATGGCCCCTCAACCATGAAAACATAAAAACCAAAAGCATGGCAAGTACATAAGATCACAAGATTACAGACATGTTTTAGTGCAGTATGACCATGTAAGACAACACTGCACTTTACTAAATATATATCAATTGTGTTCACAGGCTGTGTGGTAAAAATCACTAATATAGAGATATTAACCAACCTCTAAGCCTGGAGGCCACGCTGCCATTAGACATGTAAGGATAAACCAGGAGTTTTTCATTGGGAGTAGCGCAATATCCAATTAGGCGAAGTAAATTGCGATGAACTGCCAAGCTGATCATCTCCAACTCTGTTTGGAACTGTGATTCACCAGAACTTCCAGTTACATCCTTCAGCCTCTTCACTGCCACCATCGAGCCATCACCAAGCTTTCCCCTGTAAACGTTCCCAAAGCCTCCCGCACCCAATATGTTTTTGGAGCTGAAACTATCGGTTGCATGTTGGAGCTCTCTGAAAGTGAAATTTTTGAGATTTCCCAAGCTGACAACTCCCTCTTCCTTATAATCTGCAACAATGCAAAAATCATAAATGACATTACCAACCCTTTACCACATAACCAAACAACTTTTGTTTCATTGCTGCATACCACCGATATACAGGATGGCTTGGCGCTGGCGTTTATGTCTATACCAAAAGATCCCAGAAAGCAAAACCATGAGAGAAACAACACCGAGGCTGACCCCAAGTGCAATTGCTAGTTTTCTGGACTTGTGTTTTCCTAGAAAATGAAATGCAATAAAGGCTTCAAAATGTTGTACAGATACAAAAAAGAAGAGGAACCGCTACCAGGGAGGTGGAGGTAAAAGGATGTACCTTCTGATGATGCTTGAGAGAAGGGAACGGGCATGAGGGTTGCTGAGGCAGAGCAACCTTCAGTAGAGCTGCTTCCACAAATTAATGGGTTCCCCAGAATACTACAAACATATCAACAGGGAACTAATGACAAAAAGGCACAGTTGAAACATAAAGTATGCTTAAAAATAACACAATACCATCATGTCCACACACTAGAGAGAGAGAGAGAGAGACACCATACTTGAATGACCTGGCTGGAAACTTGGGCAATGTTCCACTTAGATTGTTAAATGACAAGTCCCTGAAAAAATGCATAGAGTTATCATATCAGAGTTTTAAGCAAGAAACAAAACAAAATATAAAGAATGCAACAAGTGGCATGTGGTTCCGATTTTCAAGACACTTTCAAGAAGTCAGAAAAGTGGGGAACTGAACTAACTGATATTAACCACACTCACAAGAAAGCAAGCTGTGGGATTTTGGCCAGTGACACAGGAAAGGGTCCAGACAAGCTATTGTTGTTGAGCCTCCTGCACACATTTTGGACAAACAACAAACAGTTCATCTGCATATTTTCTGCACAACACATATTTAACAGACAAATAGCAGCAACATATCAAAAAAAAAGGGAGAGTAAAGTATTCACAGGTACTGGAGACTATTCAACTGGCTGAGAGAGGAAGGAATCGCCCCAGAGAACCGGTTGTTGGAAAGATCAAGAGTCTGAAGCTTGGGAAGGGTTCCAAGCTCCGGTGGGATATGGCCTGAGATATTGTTGTTCTGCAGTAACCTGAATTCAACCCAGATAAAAACCATAATAATAAGCAATAAATAAAGGTTCCAACAATTCCACTGTAACGAGAATCAAGGTTGAAAAATATGGCAAAGAGGAGGGGCAAGGCTCTCTCACACTTGTCGAAGATTTGTGAGATTTCCAATTGCTGGAGACAGAGTTCCAGAAAGATATTGGCTGGGTGCTCCCCTGCATACACACACCAAGAAGTAAACGCAAATATAGCAATGAAGTTCTGTTAAGTGTGTGATTAAGTTCTTAAAAGAAAAAGGAAAAAATGGAGGAAAAGAAGAGGAAGAAGAACTAACAGGCCTATAACAAGAGCATCAGAGGAGCACGTGATCATGGCCCAGCTACAAGCGTCGACAGAGTACTCATCCCAGTTGCTCAACGCACCGTGTGGATCACTCAGACCCAACTTTATGCTCATCAAAGCCTCCACTGCAATTCATTCAACCCCACAATAAGGCTTCGTTAGCACAATAAAACAAGCATACACACATACATACCTTCGTGGTTGCGAGGCTCCGCGGAAGAACAGAGAGCAGCACGGGAGAGGAAGAGGAAGAGGAGAACAAGGAACCAATTGAGACGAGCCATGGCTATGGAGCAACGGAATCGAGCATGCTTCACAAACACAACAACCATTGCCAAAAAAAAAAGGCCTAAAAAGCAAGTAACGGGTACCCAAGTTACAGACCAACCCAGCTGTTGTTTTTTCTCTTCTCCCTTTTGGTTTCTATTTTAATAATATTTACTTTTTATTTTGTGTGCTGTTCTTGTTTTTGGTTCGTTCAGTCGGAGCGGGTTTCACACTATACTAGACTAGTGTGTCTTTTTTTGAGTGACCACTTTGCTTTATAACCAACCAGTGGTGGCACTAAAAGAAATGGTTTTATAAAAACACATATGAAGGGCCTGGGGAGGTTTTTAATCTGCGTAATATTTGTCGACTATTATTGAGTCTAAGTGAGTGTATACTCACTTATAGTAGTGGGGGTGTTGTGGAGCGCAGAAATTGAGAGGTGAGGACAGTAGTGGATGCTGTGTGACTGTACTATCTATAAGACTGGTAAACAATAACATTACACAATACTATATGGTACTCCTACAAAAACATGACCCCCTTGTTTGTTCTGCTCTTTTGGTTGCTTTTTTTTCTTTCTCCGCAGGAGGAGGGCAGAAGAAGGTGGAGGGAGCAGGTGAAGGAGCCCACGAGGAGAATCAAAACGTCCATCACACAAAATCACAGGTCGATTATTGGATTTGGACTTGTAGGTGGACGCTACTGTACATTTTTTCTTTTTTGCTTGATTGCTACTACACCAAATTCCCCTTTTTATTTTTCTAATCTTGTTATATGATACGATCCATTGATACCGTAGCATGGTATAGCATAATTTGTGGAGTATCTATTTAATTTTCCAAGTATGAGGGGGGGGGGTGGGGGGAGGTGGTAATGATGGAGAGGGGAGCAGTTTGATTTGACAAAGACACACTGCTCTTACTCTTTCTCTGCGCAGCCAATTGATCAGTCTAATGAGACGGGATGAGTGGATGGGTCCCTGCTTTGTTATGTTCTGCCTTCAACCCTCTCATCATTAAGGTCCCTTTTACGAGGCCACATTACATTCTTCCTTTCTCTTTTTTAAGTGCAGATTATTTAGAAAATTTGTTAAGCATTTTTAATATGACTCCTATTATAATTACATTTAAAAATATACATTATCGATATATTATGTATTTATATATATATAATTTATATTTTAACACATGTAATATTTATGCACTTAATTAAATATAATTAAAAATATTATTTATAAGTTATAATGTTTATGCAATTGTCGAAATAAAGTTTGTGCATTATTACGTAAAGTTCAGATTATATATAATTTTGAACTATAAGTTTGTAGCGTAATCCAAATAAAGTTTGTGGATAAATGCTCGTAAAGTTTATTCTTGAACGCTTGTAATGTTTGTGTTTTAACGCCTTTAAGTTTGTGCTCTATTTTAAAAAACTGTATTGTGTACACATAATAATCATTAATTACCTAATTTAAATGGTGTATATATGAGCGTATAGAATTGGGTGTACACATAACATTTTTGTTTTAATATTATCACGTTATATTTGAATACACATATAATAAAAGTTAATTATATTGTTTTTATTGTAAGTTTCTTAAGTATTTTTAGGTTTCATATAGTAAACTTTATTTTTATTATGTTTTATACTCAAATACAAGATCTTGATTTTATTATCATGTCAAATTTTCTCAATTATTTAATTACTCTCTCTATCCATTATTAATAGTCTTTTTAGCAAAAATAATTTATTAACAAATATTTATCATTTTAAAATTTTAATATAATATTAATTTTTTATTTTATCATTATTTATTAAACATTATTCTCTTTAATGCATTCATAAAAATAAAAAAGCAATTGATAAAAAAATTGAGAAAAATTAAAAGAATAATTTTGTTAAATACATAATTTTTTTATTTTTTTGAAATTTTGATAATTCTTTATTTCATATAAAAAAAACTTTTTAAAAAACTATTATTTGTGTACGGAGAATAGTGTTCAAACAATCCATCATTATTATTAAATTAGTATAGGTTCATCAGTTGTAATTATTTTATAACGTTTAAATTATTTTTTTAAAATATAATTGCCATGAAGTAATAATAAGATCCAATTAAATATTATCACCAAAAATTGAATAAATGATATAAATGCGTAGCAACTAAACTTTCTTTTTTTTCATGTCTTGTTTTGTACATATCTTTTCGATCAGAATCCAATCTAATTGTTTGGTTATAATTTTTTGTACAAATTTTTTTTTCATGTCTTATTTTTGAACATATTTTTTTCACGTCTTGTTTTATACATATCTTTTCGATCAGAATCCAATCTAATTGTTTTGTACATATTGTTCTTCATGAGACGCTTGTTCTGGTTTTTTTACATGTATATTGCCCCCTTAACATTTATTTTTCAAAATGTGGTCATTGCAAGAAAATTATGATTGGACAGCCAATTTCAGTCCCTTTATTATTTATTTTTTATTTTTTTAAAATGGGGGTGAAATCGGCCGCCCCTCAGCCGATTTCAGCCCCTTTTTTTTTTTTTAAATGGGGCTGAAATCGGCTGTCCCTGGGCCGATTTCAGCCCCAGATTTTTTTTTTCGTTCTGAAATCGGCTAAACGTGGTCCGATTTCATGCACCTCGCTCATACATCTGTAATTTTTTTATTCCGTCCATATTTTCAGATTTGCCCCCATTGAAAACCATATATATATATATATATATATATATGTAATTACCCCGCTTGTTCTCAAAATAACATTTGAAGTCCATCGATGAGACATGGTAATTTTGACCCCTTCCTCCAGTAAAACGACAAAGGGGCCCATAAGTGAAATTTCATATCCAAAAGCGAAACCAAAATTCGTAAATGTTATAAAGCCATAAATTTAATTTTTTATAATGTTATTATTAAAATTAGGTGTGGGTCGATTTGGTACGAAGCTTTTTAAATTGGATTTAAGATATGAAATTTGACACGGGAATTTTGTAAGCTGCATTCGAGTCATTCTTTGGATTGACTTGGTCAACCTAAAATCAAATAATTACTTAAATGGTATATTTTCTTTGGATAAATAGTGATAAATTATAAAAATTTATATTTTAACTAATATATTTTATGTAACTTAATGTTATTTTTATATTATGATTTGTTTTGAAACATATGTTAGTATAAAATATCTATAGAATTTTGTTTTACTTTTAAAATTTTGTAACTTTATTTAATATAGGATTCACTTGGTTTCACTTAAAAAAATATATTTATCTTAGTTATAATTTTTAGTATATATTTTTTAATAGGTTCAGTTTACAATTACAAAGTAATTTTTACAAAAAAATCTCACCTTCTTCCAATTTTATTAGAAATAAAACAACCAAACTTTCTTAAAAATGGTATTTTATATTGCTTTAAAAAAAGAATTTTTTAAAATTATATTTTAATATTTATTATTTAAAAAAAATATTTTTTTATAAGTCAATCCAAAGAAGTAAATAGTATCCAAATCTTTAAAAGTAATTTTAAAGTTGAATTAACTTAGTTTGCCTGATCACTAATCAAATCATTTCGAGACCAAATTAAGGCTTAAGAAATTGGCCCAATCAAAAAAACCATGTCAAATTCAGCTTTGGATCAAACCCAACCATGTACACGTTTAAAATGACGTAAGTATTATTTATCAAAAAATTAATTACATTATGAGTTTAATTTTAATTTATTGACAATATAAAAAAATTTATACAATTGTTGAATCAATTCTTTTTTATCTAGATGACCTTTCGAGTAGTGGTCCAGTGAGTATAATAATCAATTATATTTATGGATGTCTTGATATATTATTAGATGATAGCGTAAAAAAATTTATACTATTAGTGCATTCTAATTAAATCCTTACGTTATTTTCAAAATAAATAAATAAACTCTACCACTCTATACATTAATTATCATCATAAATTTTATCATAAAATTAATTGCATTATTTAACTACATAACATTATTTGAGTGGCTAAAATAACAAAAAGCCACAACACTTCGTCCAAAATTAAAAGAAAAATGCAAGGTTAATAAAATTAAACCGGCCAGGGTTTAAAAAAAATTATATATTTTATTATTTATATGTATATATATGATTAATAATATGCTTTAAAATAAATAAAACTCACATTTTATATAATATTTATACATTATTAGTATTGCGAGAGTATATTTTTTAACAAATTATGTAAGTGCTACATTAAAATTAACATAATTTTTTAAAAAAAAAGTTAAATGATGTCATTTTGCATATTTTTTAAGTAAAAAGTGAAACCAATTTTTACTAATCTGATTCATTAGTTTTGGCCGCTTCTCTTGTCAGACAATTTTGAACGGCAAATCTTTGATAGGAGTTCGATTCTCGGTTTAACTAGTTAAACTTACTGGTTTGATATGATTTTTTTAACCATGAAAAAAAGAATGGGGCTTGTACTTATATATGGGTTGGCAAAATTGGTAATACAATAATACGGACCATTAATTTTTTTTTTACAGTTGTATAGTTTTGGTCCTCAAATCTCTGCCCCCATGAAGACTTCAGGTCTTTTTAAACAAAAAAAAGAAGAAAAGTTGTGAACTGATGATGGCGATAGGTGACGCAATACTGACAGGTACTAAAATTGCTAGTAACTATGGCAATTTCAGCCCATTTCACCACAGTTGTTGCCGATTTCAACACATGTCAACGTTGCGTCATTTGTCGTCACCATCAGTTCACAACTTTTCATTTTTTTAAATTAAAATTGCCAAGAGAATGATAATTTCAGTACCAAAAACCATACACATGTAAAAAAAAACACCCATAATATTACTAATTCTTTTATTGGGTTCCGTATAAAAAAAACTTTCTTATACCAATACCTAATCATTATTGAAAAAAAAAAGAGATAATATTAATTCTTAGATTTTTGGTGTTAGTAACTATTCACATAATAGGTTGATTCATAATCAACTAAAGTTTGCAGCCGAACCAAATATGACAAGATTGTAAGATTATTTTAATCTCATGATAACGTGGTCCATGTAATAAGTAATGTTCTCTAATAAAAGGGGATTAGAATGATGATAATTAATCCTATAAAAGATGATAGAGTTAGTAGGGGTATTTTAGTAAAATTTACTCACCCCTCTCCCTTATAAATCTGATGGCAGTTACTCAAAAATAAGGATTAAGGAAAAATACAGAAACCATTAGGGTTTGAGGTCTGCTTCTGGAAAAACGCTCTTCTCACCATCAAAAGAAATTGAAAGGAAGAAAAAAAGCGGGGAAAAGAATTAGAGATACTTCAGTTGAATCACGATCATGGATCCCAGTATGGGTTTCTCGTTCTTAATCTCGTTTTACAGCGTGATAATCATGAATTTCAAGATCCAAATTTAATCGCAATGAAAAATTACAACTTATAGATACATCTCCATTAATATAGTATTTGTTAATGAAGTTGAGATTTTGCTTTTTAAAGGTAAAGTTGAGAGTTCACGATTTCTGATAGCATGGCCTTAAAATACGGATATAAAAAATATTCTATATGCTTTGAGATATTTACTTGCATTAAGAAATGCTATGTAAAAAGGAAAAATTCCTTCGTTTCCCTGTGTTTGAATGAGTTGGTCTCACAAAAAGGAGTAATGTTGGTGCATTATGTTTGACATATGATCTCGAGAGTGTTTCAAATTTAATTTGTTCGTATATTTTAATTAAAATTAGAGTCTCAGGTTGTTAATGATGAGCTCTTAATGAACCTTTATACATGAACATGTTTCATAAATAAATACTTTTATGATATTGAGACAGTAGTGTGGACTTGGACCAAGTCATACCATACAGGTGCCCTAACTCATCTCGTTCATGCATATGTGCATACATGATTTATTTATTATTTATTATTTTTTTCTAAGCCGTCTTGCATCAAAATATCTTTTGATTGTTGGTATCTGTGTGAAAATTAAGCAACTCCGGTCCTTATTTATGCCCCCATATACAAATCACACCATATCCCTTTTTTTCTTAAAAATTTAGGTGGGATAGACGCTAATACTCTATAATGTTAGAAAAGATACATCCCAACCTCTTGAGGGTTTTTGAAACAGATAATATATTGCATCACCAAATAAGTTTTACATCAATTAGCGAAAATTGAACTTTTGGTTATGGAGCCCAGTTTAATCTTTAATCAAACACTAGCTAGAAATTAAATTTACAGTGTTATTTAGACCATTAAAAAGATGTAAATGTATAAGTTGTTACTTCTTTTACAATAACATATTATGAGACCTATTAGATACATGATAGATCTCATAATGCGTTATAAAATAAGTGATAAAATATCTATATACTTTTAGTAGATCCACCAAATACATGATAAATCTGATGATGTATTATAAAATAAATATTAATTTGTCTACATATTATTTAGCAATTGTGACAAAATTGTTCTCGACAAACCTTTTTTTTAATGGCCCCATTATCATTACAACTTCCGTCGGAAACCTGGTCTTCTGCCACCAATTAATAGTATATAATTTTTCGTTGCAAATTTTGCCGCTATAAGCAAGTTTTCTAGTAGTAAAATAGCATTATTCTTCCCAAAAGAAAAATTACACAGGACTTACATTCCTGCATATTGGGTCCACTAATTTCACATTTTCCAACGAGACGACGGGTTGTTAATTAGGGCAACATATCATTCGGAACTATATGGAGGACAATCAATTAGCGAGATCTTGCTTTGCTTTATCCTTTACATTAAATCCCAACCCATGAACATGAGATTGGTATAAAGTGTTAAAGGTTACGTTATGTACCATACTAAATTAGACTCTTTATATATAATTAAAAAAATGCATGAAATTAGACCGCCTTGTCGGCCAAAAGAAATAAAGCAAAAAATTAGTTAGAGATGTGACCACAAGCCCCAGAAACGCAATTTCAATTTCAATTATGAATCATGAATCATGATGAACTATTCGTATGAAAGGCCTATGCTACCCAGCAATGTATTCCAACACAAACAATGGAGACTTTGCTTTTCATTTCAAATTTCCATTTAGAGCAACTCTGCAACCAAAACATGTAGTACTTTCGTTTATATACTATTATGACTATGTCACTTGGGGGATGTTAGTGCCATGATCATGTGCTACGAAATTTGATCTGATTACATCACCAACTGAGTCCCAAATTGAAGCTGAATTTGTCAAATATAAAGGGGGGGGGGGAATTATAGCTGTATTTTCTCCTGCAATTAGTGGATCCAATGAAGGTCATGAATAGTGACTCAGGGGCCAAGCATTTGTTGGTGGAGGAAGAATATGAATATAACAATGTTATTGCTGCAGCATTACATCTATGATCTATTGTAATCAGCATAACAAAAGCTTATTGGTTTTATTTTTATAAAAAATCATCGGGCTTAAACACTAATTGTATGGTTATATTTCTGTTTGGAATTCTAAAATCATAGTTTTGACCAAAATTACATGAAATAAGCTTTTGCTCAACTCAAACAATCTTTTAAAATTCTCTAACCAGAAAGCCAATTGTGCTACATACATTTTTATTCACATCCAAAAACGAAAGGGAAATTTTAAATATTTGTGTAAGTTTTCTTTAATGTGAGATTTCATGATGGAATCAGAAAAAAATTGTGAAGAAAATAACAAAAAGTTAAGAAGGATAAATAACAAAGATTTTTGTATTAGTGAAAGATTGTGTCACTTACAATGGAATAAAGTCTATAGTCTATTTATAAGTTAAGAACATAATACCAAATACAAAGACATAATCAATTTAAATATTAAACTAAATCAGTCTAAATCAATCAAAGATATAATATTGATATTCTAACATTTTAAAAAAAATACTTGTTCCATAAAAATTTATTTTTTCTTAAACATGTTTCACCCTTTGGAGAAAGAAAAAAAAAAGGCAAACTTATCAATACTAATTTTTTGATTTTTGAAGACACTTTCAAAATCAAAAATATTATAATAGATTTTTCTTTTCTGTGCTATCAATTGGTGTTTTTTTTTTTTTTTTTAATTTTGGAAATGAAACCGAGGTCTTCCTCCTTTTGGACGTAAAAATACTAAGATTTACTTATTCAATTGGTATTATTACTAACTCTACAAGCGTCCACATTCCTTAAGAGGAGTATATGTTTAGAGAGTATAAACCCTAAGGACCACATTTTGATACCCAATATCCGGTAGCTATACTGTATAGTTAATTCAGCGCTGCAGTAGTAATATTAAACTAGTAGTAGTAGTAGTAGTAGTTGTTGTGTGAAAGTGGTAAAATGGTAACGTGGGAATCCCCACATCTACAGACACCAGATCTTCATTGGAGTGCGTTTATTCTTCCATTTGATCCATGCTCTTTGGTGTATTGGAATTTGATTCCCCCCCTTCTCTTCCTTCCACCCACAAGACACAGCTAGCCACCCATGCTTGTTTTTTCCTCCTCCCTCCCTCTTTGATCGGTCAAAACTCACTCATGTGCTTTTACCAAAGCACTTTGAATTGGAAAAAGCAAAAGGTGACCCACCCACCCCGTGCTGTGTCCCCCACCCTTTCTCAGCTTTATTGCCCTGCCTCATGCATACTACAATACCGGATCTATAAGTAATAAGATTGTTGTTAATAAGACTGGGTCTGGTGTCAAAAATTGGGGTGAGGAATATAGATAGAAAAAATTTATGTCTTTTTATGCTTTAATTTCATGTCATTTTTGGCAAAAAAACAATTTGTCTTCTTTTTCTCAATTTTAATGAAGTACAAAAAATATAAGAATTTTTTGTTCTCATATATTTGTCTTTAATATTAAATGTAACCTAAGTGTTTTTAGATAAATTTTTATTAAAATATGAGTTTGACTAGAATCGCATCTAATAATAAATGAATATTAAGTTAATATTGTGTTTCACATCCTATCACAACTTTTTGGGTAAACATTGTTTTAGATATCAATTTAATATTTAACAAAATTTTAACATTAATTTAGTTATGAATTTTTTTTTAGAAACATTGATTTAGTCGTGACACTTGACTAAATTTTAACATTAATCTTGTCATTCTATCGAATACTATTCAATAACTTTGTCTTTTTTCTCGTTAAAACAAAGACAAAAAAAAAATACTTAGTCTTGATAATTTGATGAAATGATAAATTTGATACCAAAATTTAAAATATTTATATTTAATTATTATCAACAAAATTTGAGACTGGATTTATATGGTTTTAAAAAAAAATGTTAAGATTAAACAGAAAATATATTCTTCCGTTTATTATTAGGTGGATGTTATTAATTGGTAGGATCTCTAAAATTTGATATGTTTATATCTCTCTTATCCTTATCATATAAATAGTATTTTGATTGTTCAATGTACACATCATAACACATCTCTTCCTCTATTTTTTCTTCATATTTCTTCTATTACTTTTACTTATCACTCTTCTTAATAGTTTTTATCACATTCGGGTTTCTTTTTAATTGCTTTTGATGTTCTGGAGATGCATGCAAGGTTGCTTCGCATTGCATCAATATATCCATAACTGGGCCGGCAATGAGCTGCAATTGCAATCGATAGACTTCTGCACGAATGATTTTGGTCCAGTTATAGTTATTATTATTATAACTATAATAGATAGAAAATATTAACCAAATTCGGGATGTGGTTGAGCTGAATGAGAATATCCTCTCTTAAACCAAAAGTACGAAAATTGATTTTAATTTCCTACACCATTCAATGAATTTTCATTCGTATTTAAAACAACACTTTTGTTTGGCTAATTATAAATTTTGCTTTATGGAAAATGGGTCTACTGTATTATTTATTTAGATTATAGATAGACAAGCACCTTTCACCAAAAACAAATAGACATGCACGATCAATTCAATAATTTTGCATTTATTATAAATTATACGCGTAGTTGCTTGATGTGATTAGTCGTCTAGACATAGATAGATATTGGTCCTAGTAATTAACTCGTGATGAGATTATATATTTACCAACGATTATTAACTAATTCCTATCTCCACCATCTGTATTATAAGATTTGCATAATTTCTGGTTCATTCTTTTTAAGGCTTTAATCACATAATTTTACAATCACTGCACTGCACTAAACAGTAAATAAAGATCCTAGATATCTCTTAACAACTTCGAATGTGATTTATCTTCCTCTATGATTCCCCAACAGTGGCACGCATATAATTTACCAGTAAAATTAGATACCATACATGTGGTAGAATTCTCATCTCCTCATATCAAAGGTTCCAATCATTAGAGCATAGAGAACCCCACTTCCTACATGGTGGTGATTGACCCACTTGTTCTCGTGTTTTCAGTTTGTACCATCAATTTCGCTAAGTGGTGATTCGCCATATCCTATTAATTGCCTAATTGGAGGTCAATTTCAGAGGTGTATCATGCATGACTAGGTTCAATCCAAGCACATTTTTTTAAAATAATAATAAAATAAAATCAAAGATTAGGTCAACTAAGAAAAAGCCAAAACAAGAAAAAAGCTAGTTGTGTTTTTGTCCTCACAAGCTACAACGTCCATTCCTGCAACTTTTTTTTCTTCTAAAAATTCTGAATACCAGAAATACCTATTTAGTTGTAGACCTAATATTTATACACATCTAACTGTAAGATAGTAACATATTATAATTGAATTATATTGAACCAACACAACAAAAAATTGCTTATTCCAGTTTCATAGTTCATGGTTTAGGTCGGGACCCAACAACTAAACGCAATGGATTCAGCTGAGTTAAACTCAATTCATTATTTTTTCTGGTAAGAAGAGCCAATTCAATGTGGTATCTCTAAACAAAAATGGTGGGTGTAAATATGAAACAATAACAAAATCTTTTTTTATTTTTCACAATGGGTTTTAAAACTGGGTTTAATTGCTATCTAGTAAAATTATTTACACTTCCATTTAATAAAATCATTCTATATGCATGACTTTACATTGTCATTCAGTTAAATCATTCAATATGCATAACTTTTTTAAATTGTGATTGAGAGAGTCAATTATTTTGTCTTACGTGTTAAGATTTGATTAAATGACAGTGTAAAAGAGCTTTACGCTATCAGTGGATAACAATTGAACTCTTAAAAGAAAAAACTATATCTTATAATTTATACTCTTGGTCAACAGGTCATACTATGAAATGGTCCTAGTCTTGGACTTGATACTTCAACTATAAGCCCAAGCCCAATAAGCTTCCATTCCTAATTCTATTGGGTCTTTGGAGTTTTTCTATGACTGGCAGGCTGGGTTCGCGGGACGCAGACATAAGCCCTGAAATGTCCATTTCAGACCAAATATATGTGTATGGTAGCACTTTTTGATCAGAAATTAGTACGCAGCATAAATTGTCCCCACAGAAATTCACGAGTACAGTAGTGTAATGGGACCCATGTTAACTTTATTAATCTAAAGCATACTTTATTAACCAAATTAGTTTGCACATATGTGTACATAAAAACCTTAAAAATTCATTTCATGAAAAACAATTTTCTATATTGAGCACAGTATTCTTTTACATTACTTTCACGAATCAAATTAGAAGGATGAACAAAATCCACAATATTCCCCATTGTTTTTTTTCCACAAAATTTGAGGTTGATATTTCCTCCATTCATATTAATTATTCATTTTTTTACTTTTAGTTCATCATTGAGTTAAAGACAACCTAAAAATAAATAGACAATTAATATTAAAGGGAGAGAGTAATATTTTTTTTAAAATTAAAGTTGATTACTAATTTGATTTTTATTTGGATTTAGCATTTTTCCTTTTTAATCCTTTATTTTAGATAAATGCCAATTTTTTCTAAAAGGCCGACCTAATTATATTGGTAATCATTTTATATTTTTTTAGAGGAATGAGAGAAACAAAATGAAAAAAAAAAAAAAAAAAAGAAGACATAGCCAAGCAAATAATTTAGTGAGGACACAACTCACGAGGCATCATGTCCCACAAAATCCACTCTTCATTTTGACTAGTATTTATACCTGCACAAATATGATAAAAAAATTATCAACAATGATATCATTTATTTTATGTATAAATATTTGTATGATAATATGTTATAATTAATCTAACTATAAATGTTTAAAAGCTTATAAAGTTACCAAGAATAAACATTACTGCACGACGACAAAAACTACAGAAGACAAATTTAATTAAGTATTAAACCCAAATTATGGGGGCACTTTTCAGAATCTAGTGGTAAAATAAATTTTTTATTGCTTAAAGTTGAATTAAGCTTAGGAAGCACAGACACGACACTGATATAGATATAAGAGACGACAAGACACATCTACACGACACAACACGTCGACAAATCAATTACAAAATTTAAAGGACATGACACGGCATATGTAAATGTAAAATTAAATATTTTTAATAATATCATAATACTTTTATTGATATCAAACTATTAATTTTTAATAATTTTTTTTAAAAAAATTAAAAGATATGGAACATTCAAGATATTTTCATGTGTCAATACTTGTTAATTTTCTAAGTATCCGTATTATTATAAATTATTTAATATTTAAAATATTTTTTTACTCAAACACGATACTAACACGATTCAATAAACGTTTGGACACACTTAGACATTGCTAATTATGAATTTTTTGAGCACTTTTGAAGACGCACGACACATGTATTGAATGAGTGTTTTCGTATGTGAGTATCTATAGTGTGTCGCACATTGAGACACGATAGTCTCATGAAGTGTCTATGCTCCCTAGAATTAAGCTATTCATACATTTCTAAAAACATTTTTTGTAAACAATATTAATAGTCACAGACTAGTAAAAGAAAAGCTGGTTTTACTTTGTCTTCTGGTCATGCTTTGTTCTGATTTGAGTCAAATTCTTAAGTTTTCAATTGTTGAATTATATATATGTAAGTTCTTGTCTTGGTTGAAACGAAACATTTCCTCAACTTAAGTTCAAGTTTGTAAGAGTAAAACTCGATCTTACAATGGATTTTTATAATAGTTTCCATTAAATAACATTGTATCATTATAAAAGCAGCACTGTTTTTTCATTTTTATTTTCTCTACTATATACAGATAAGATACATTGGCTAAACTTAAAACACTGACTCATTGCCAAGTTAATATGGGATTTTTTTTTTTTGGGTTTAGGTTAATTCGTGTGTCCGTGTTGTGTTGTGAAGAGATATAATATAAAATTATTAAAATTATCTTCTTTTATTAACTTAAGTTTTTGAGAAAGATGATTTTTAAAATGGTATCGACTAAAAAAGTTAAAGGTTCGATCTTTTTATGACCCAATTTAAAAAAATCATTCACGTTTTAAAATTATTTTTTTTCCATCCGCTTAAGTCTTATGGAAAAATAGTTCTTAAGAGGTGCTGACTCCAAAATTCTTACTTGGCAAGTCAACAAGGGATTATATAATGAGGGCCAAACAAAGTGGGAAACAAAAACAGAAGAAAATGGGGCAAACTCATTATGGGGACAATGTACAATGCACATCTAAATTTTTCATTGACGGTATCATCTGCAATGGGCCTGTCCCTGCCCTTTTATTTTTCCCTTACAATCAAACTACTTTAAGTTATTGAATCACACAAAAGGTTAAAAGTTGGGGTAATGCTCAATTTAGTTTTTAAAAATATAAGTTTGGGTCGCTTTAGTATTTGAAATTCAAATTTTGACTTGTTAATCTTTATATTTGTAAGTTGTAGGTCAAATTAATCCCGTAGTTCATTATTATTACTGTATTATCACATTTTTATTGATTTATCACATTAAAAGGAAAAATAACAATAATTGAGACAGCAAATGAGTTGTGACTGCACTTGAAACTACAAATGAGATTGCCAGAGTAGATACGGTGATAAATGAGGTTACAATAGTCAATAGCAACTAACATTTATAGCTCCAAGTGTTGTCACAACTATATTTTTAGCCGTTAGTGTTATTGCACAATCTCTATTATTATCACTTTCTCATTTAATTCAAAAAATTAGTGAAAACATGACAATATAATAATGATAATGAATTAATGAACTAATTTAGCTTGAAATTTACAATTTCAAGGATTAAAAAATAATATTTAAAATTTTAAAGATCAAAATGACTGAGACTTACACTTTCACATACCAAAATGAGCATTTCCCCGTTAAAAGTTATATTGTTCTCTATTTTGTGTGAAAAAATTCACGGGTTACTAGAGCTCACTTCTGTTTCTGGTTTCTCTTAATCCGAAAGTGGTAGCAACAATATAACTGTACTTACATCAATCAATAAAATAATTCACATACTTGTTTTGTTTACATTAAAGTTAACTTCAACCCTACCTGTAGTGATCGAAATTGTACTAACATGCCACCAATTAAAGTGATAGATGTTTCTATCCTTTGATCAATAGTCTTGAAATTGAGTACAAAGTATGGAATAATTTAAAAGAATCATGTGAGTCATATTTACTACAAGATCCCAAGTACTCCAACTAGATTACCTCTATAAGAAGACTCGAGTCAAAACTCTAACCCTTGAGAAGATACACGTGATTTCGGCCAAGATTGTAATTGAAATGCGGCACAAAAAGCAGTGTGTTGCGGCATCCGATTTACTTTTCCTTCAAAGAATTCAATTGAAGCGAAACCATGCTAGAATTGAGATTTTGATTCTCAACAAGGCCAACAAGCATAGTCAATTATGCAATAGAGTTGTAGACAAATTTAGTGATACGATCTATCGACATTCAAAGGATCCGTCATGATAACAAGACACCTCCGAGGAAGAATCATATTCCCTTCTTTTTTTTCTTCTTTCCACCTTTATTCGTTTTTCAACGGTGCCCTGCGCAGCCATGCTTTCACGTGCATATAAAAAAAAAAAAGGATGTGAAAAAGGAACTTTGGGGGCACAATTGATAGGACACTTGCACACACATAGACTAATTAGAGAGGCATTCGTCACACCTAGGCTCAACTTTCTTTTGTCTTTGCCTTTGTTTTTTCTTCCTATTGTTACCTCGCTATACAAAAGAAAAGAATGCTCTATGACTATGATTGTGCTCAACAGAGGGGTCTCTTGCACTGGCAGTTTCAGTGTTTTTTCTAATAATTTACGATACTTGAACTCATTATAGTCAGATCACTGAGTTGATTCCCTGTAAATCCACCATTAAATTACATCTTAATTGAATGTAAACTATATAAAAATCTCTCATTCAATGATGAATTAAAAATGAGTCGATACAATATCTCATAACATATACAAATATCATACCCTATCTTGTGATGTTGGATTGTCACCTCACCCACCCACAAACATCTTGGAAGACCTAATAATATATAAAAACCGCAATACCAATGCTACTGTATGTGCCAAAATAGCATTGAACTTCTACATAATCTTATCATTGAAAAATGAAATTGCAAGAACAAACTCACGAGTAGCACTTATTCTAAGAAAAGGGTACACTTAGAATGATTAGATGATGGTCCTCTATTTGGATTTTGTTGTGAACATTTTGCAGATATTATGGAAAATGTTTCAAGAACATAAATAATAAATGACTACATAATAATCTATAGTAGTAGTAATTCTTTGGTTTAAATTTTAAACTGAACTCAACCTAGCAATCAGATATTAATAATAAAAATTCTGAAAAAAAAGTTCCTATTTTTAACTCCCCCTTATTAATACTATGTCACGAAGCTAGCCCACCACGGTGCCCAAGAAATAACAATAAAATTTAGTGAAAGAGACAGAAGCAAAGACTGACATTAAATTTGAAACGGTAATAAAACAGTGTTTGGATGTTGAAGGCTCTGTAATCTGTACCTCTAAAGGGACCCCTCCCCCCAAAAATTTAAAGCATCACTGAGCCCAAAAATCCTACAGGGATTAGATGCATCCCAATTTACTGCAAAAATGTAGCAACCCAAAGCTGAAATAATGAAATTGAAGAAGAAACGTCTACTTCCTTTGCTTTAACCCAGGATACAAGGAAAAAAAACGGCCTTCAAATTCAAGGGGCAGAAATAAAAAAAAATAAAAATAAAAATTCACCAAATCCAAAAAATCAGTCAGTAAATTGACTCAAACTGAGATCACAAGAAATCAAATCAAACCTGTGAGGGGGTAAAGCAAAGCAAAATCTGCTTTTTTGAATATCTACTCCTTGCATGTATTAACAAAAGTTAAAAATAAATGAGAAAGAAACAAAAAAAATAACAAAAGAGAGAGAAAAAAAGAAAGTGGAAAAATAATAATAGCAATGCTAGCTACTATATCTCACTAACACTAATCAAGAGCTAACACAGATTGAGCCGTTTAGCCAATATCACCACCATTACCAGCATCATCATCACCATCAGCAGAGGAAGAAGAACAAAATCAAGACAGACATGGTAGTTATTGCCAAGAATTGTAGTTGAGAAATACCAAAACTACCCCTTCCTTCACAAAAAAGGCAGAGGGAGCCCATTTTCTTCAAAGGGATTCTTCTCCTCGTCATGTCAAAGGCGAACCATCCCTGGACCCAATGAGTTCTGGCAGAGACAGGCCTCACCATATTTGCTTCTGCTTCAGCTGCTGCCACCAAAACCACCCAAACAGTGGTACCATAAAAAAGATATGGCCACAAAAGAACAATAATGGGAAGCCTTTAGAGAGCTGAGGACAAAGTGGGGTGCACAATGGTCAAAATGAACATGAAATCGAAATCAAAATCAAAATCAAAAGAAGCAAAGAAAGGGAGAGAGAAAGAAGGGGGTGGAAGAGGAGGGTGTGCATGTTGTTGTTGTTGTTGTTGTTTTCTCTTCCCTTGAAGAAGGGGCCGTGCATATGCATAGAGCATAGAGCATAGAGCATAGAGCATAGAGCATAGTGTGATGGATGAATTAGAGAGGGGGCTGTCCTATCATAAGAAGGCAAAAATTGTCGATGTTTGAAAAGGGTTTCTGTTGTGTTCTGTTCTCTCTCTCTCTCTCTCTCTCTGTGTTGTTTCAAGAAGCTATAGCTAAGGACGTCAAGCTCGCCTTCTCTCTCTCTCTCTTCTTTTCTCTCTCTGCGCATTTCTGTCCCACTTTGATTGTCTGTCCAAACATAATGTGGCCTAATAAATGTGGGCAATAGAAAATTAATATAATACTATATGCTAGGGAAAAATGAATGGTTGGTGTGCTTTTCCATGAATTTTTCAACCTGGTTCTAAGTTTGTCTTGAGATGTAAAAAATTGATGATCTGAATTTTTAAAGTTATTAAAAGTTAATTAAATTAATTTTTATAAATAATTAATTTAATAAATATTAAATAATTAACTTAAACAATTTTAATAATAGATAAATTTAATTAATACTAACTTTTATAAACAAATTTAGGGTTTCTTTATTTTTTATATATATTGAAAAGAGTAATGATATTTATAAATTGTTTTATAGAATTCAACATTCATACTTACTTAAACATGGGGTTAGTCATATTTTTTTTTTCTTTTTATGATCAATCCCTATTTTTATGAGCGTAGATATTGAGTATTCATGACAGCCAGATATACAAATAATAGCATCAGAAAATAGTTTCTGCTCTCTCTTTTTAGCTGCTTTGGCTTTGCCTTAAGCTCTTACCTCTCTCCCCTTCTCCAAAATTTCAATCCTTTTTTTATATCTTTACTCCCTATTGCTTGCCCCAGAAAGCCAGATGAGCTAGATTTGCGCAAGCAACCCCTGTCCTACTTCTCTCTTCCTCCCCTAACCTTCATCAATCACCATAATTCCACTCATGCCCCCTCCTTCAAAAGCTCTTATTTTAATAATGATTAGGTTATATAAAAAGCAATGCTGCTCATAAAGAAAGTACAGAAGATTGAGACCCTACCTGATGTGTCTATTTTCACCTTTAAACATGATACACTATTTATTTATTTACTTATTTGACATTGAAACCAAAACCTTTATTATTTATTAATTATTGTGCATTGGATTTCTAACAGAAATTTTCAAAGGCACATTTTCTATCTGCCTAAACGGGGCTCCTAAACCGAGGTTAAATTTATCGAGATGAACACCAAACCCTACAATAAATAAAAAGTGGTTCCCGACCTATAACATTCATTCGTTTTGGCAATTTCTAATTCTATTACTCTTCTTGGGATGATGAGGTGATTAGGCAAAGTTTAATAAACTGGGCAGGTGTAGGTTGCCTTTTTTACCCTATGGTCAAAAACTCAAATTACTAATGTTATTTACTGTTGGGGGCCCATAGAAGAAATTGAAGCCCAATAGTGATACTTCGGTCTTTCGGTGTTAATAAAGGGTTCCCGGATTTTACGTTTCCATGCTAATAACAGAACAAAAAAGGTGTCTGCCTCTTTTCCACGCCATCATGTGAAGAGGAATTACTCTTTTTGTGTGTTGCCAGCAGTTTTACTTGCTTGGGTGGGAAAATGCATCTAATGCCAGGCTTTACGGGTCATTAAATACTAAAAATAACAACCCTTTATTGAAAATATCGTTCAATCAAGGTTTTTTTTTTTTTTTTTTTTTTAAATGTATGTCATTTGAAGTGATAACTGTGAAAATTAAGCATATTTACGGAAGTGTTAATAAATTTCTATCACCATCTATTTCTTCTTCTCCACCATCAATAATCCAATATTAATAAAGCAACAAATCTCACATGTCATATCATATCCTTTATGTCATATACATCACAAATTATTTGTGACTCTCAGTAACATGTACTCTTCATTATTGAGGAATTCTCTAACATGTTTGTTTTTTTATTTGAAATCATGGTTTTGGTAAAAAATAAATAAATTTAAAAAGTCTCTTCTAACTTAAGTTGAAGCCATAGTTGGGGAGTATTTGCCAAATAGAAAAACATGCTCAATAATTAACCCAATTATCATAAAGTAGGTAGTTGTATAAAATGACAAAGACACGAGAATTGATTATTAGCTCTACAAAATGACGAAAACTTGCCACGTTTTTGTGCGTCAAATTGAAGAGGGTACATAATTGAGAATGCACTTTAGCGAGTACAAGAAGGGAAGCAAAGGTAGCATTTGCTGATTTCAAATTTTTTGGTTTAGACTTACTCTAACATTCGGAATGAATTTTTTAATGTTTAATATAGTCATGTTTGATCATAGAAAAACATATAAGCATTGAAATTGAATTTTATTAATTTTATAAGAATTTTATTTATTTAAAATGTTTGTGTAATTTTTTCTCTTAACATAATTAAATATAATTATGATTATATCTAATATAAGAGAATCTAATATCCTGTACTCTCTCACGTTACTTTTTATTTTTATCATTTTTGATAAAAATACACAATTTAAAAAATTATTTAATTGACATAAAGATAAAAAAAATATAAAATGCATAAATAAAATTAACATTAAATAATACATGTTATAATTATTAAGTATTATGAAAAGTAAGAGAGATAATAAATATATAAATGTAAAAAACATATTTGATATTTTTTAATCTAATTAATCTACTTAAATAATAATTAATCGTAAATAAATTTTTATTTAAAAAATAAAAAAAAATGGACAGCAAGAGACAGAATGTCTGAGGGAAAGTCAGATATCAGGGCAAAAAATATAATGCATTTTTTTTTTCCTTCAAAGAGTGAAGAAAACGAGAGACAAGAAAGAGAAAGAGAGAGGTACCTAAAATAAGAAAGTGGGGCAGCTCTCAAGCCCAAGATAAGGTTCAATACACGAATCTCTGATCGGACGGTTCTGATTGATCGACGAGCTTTTTATCTGAAAAAAAAAAACAAAAAAGAAGTGAGAAAACAAAATTGCAACAAGCTCGCGAAATCAAAGCACCACAAATATACATTTATTTTCCAAGTAAGGATTTTAATTTGGAAATATTTTTGTAATTTCAGGAAAAGAAGCCACAAAAATTGGGGGAAAAAATGTTTGCAGTTTCTGGTAAAAATGAAGATGGGGAAAAGAGGGCCTAAGCTATATCAATCGCTTTCTATACATGAAATTATCTATCACATGCCATTTTCTATATGTCTGATATGAACTGGAACAAATTCTGCATCTGTGCGTGTAAAAGAAATTACAGAGAAAGAGATAGATAGATAGATAGATAGATAGATGGAAATAAATAGAGACATTTCTTAATTTCTTTCTGTTTAGAAATAGTGCTTAATAAGATATACTATATTACCTTGGAAGATATACAGAAGCAGCCTCAAGAGCAAGAGCATTGTTGTAGTGTATCCAATGGTGTTTTCTGGTTTTCTGGTTTTCTGGTTCTTGTTGGTCATGAATGAAAAAAAAAAAAGAAAAAAAGCTTAAAGTGCGGTGGTGTTATATATTTTGTTTTATTTTTATTTTTGTTTGTAAAAAGTAGGGAGAGAAGTCAAGGAAGTAAGGAACTTTTTGAAAAATTGAGAATTAGTAGTACCAATATGTTTATTAGGATTTAGGCTCGTTTCTCAATGTGTCTGTACTATGTCTGTAGGATATGACAGTCCAATTCAATTCTTCATTTTTTTTTAAAAATTTAATTCTGTATATATTGTGAAAATCGAAAATGACAAGCAATTGCAACACACTGTACTGGCCGGTTTCTCTTTGCGGTCACAATCCGGGTTCCTATTTCTGAAAAACTCGTCAGATGCCTTTCTTACTTTTCTAATTAATTGTTAAACTAACCTGTCATTATGTCTTGATAGCGCAATTTGCCGTTAACGGCTTTCATAATAGAAGAATTCTTCAATTGGCACCCTAAAAAGAATAAATACCTCGTGAAATTATCATGTTCTTGTATTTAATATAATGTCGATACTAATAAATAAATAGAATTGTTTAATATATGTGTGTCATATGTTTAAAAATATTTAAATAAAAATTTATACTCAGTTGTGTATAAGCGTGTTTGGGTTATATCTAAATTTTTTTTTAATCGTGTTCACGTAAAAATTATTTTAAATATTAAATAATTTATAATGATATGAATTTTAAAAAAATAATAAGTATTAACGCATAAAAATATTTTGAATGTTCCATATATTAAAAAAAATATTTAAAAAATTAAAATTTAATAGTATGATATTAATGAAAATATTAAGATATTATTATAAATATTTAATTATATATATGTCATGTCCGTGTACTGTAAAATTTAAAAATTGATGTGTCATCGTATCATGTCTCGTCTCCATGTTGGTGTCAGTGTTTCTTAAATATGCACAGAATTAAGATGTGTGTTCCACCATCGTCGTTAAAGATATGTTCATATGTTTTTGGTTCTACTAATTTTGTGCCTGCTTAAACAATACTCCATATATACGTGTCTAAATACATTAAGTTATGAATGAATTTAAAATATAAAAATGATTAACATGGATGAACAGACTTGAGTAATTATTAGGTTTGTGCCTACTTAACAATTCTTCATAACTTACATTCAAACATTTTTATTGAGTTGTTTTATTTGAATATGAAAATTACTTAGAAAACTTAACAAATTAACTTATATATCAATTTATACATTTTAATAAGTGACACTTGGTATTTTAAGAAACAAAATAAAAAATAAAGTGTTAAATATCATTCATTAAAATGTATAAATGTATAAGTTAATTTGTAGATTAATTATTATATCTCCCAGATAGTACTCTTTGAATATATTTAAAACTATAAACACCTTCTTACATCATTAACACATCATGAAATCTAGTATTACCAGCAGAAACAGGGGCATGGGGTGGCCATGGTCCCCCAAACTTTTCGATTTTTATTTTGTTTTATATAACCTATGTATATAGATATATTAAATATATTAGTACATATTCGGTTGAGATTAAGATGTTAAGCCTACCTTTTCTCTCTTTTTCTTTTTAACATATGTCTTCCCCCTTATGCATCTAATACATATATGTATTTATGTAAGTTTCCTTATTTTTAACTAAAGAGATAAGAAATGATACATGACGAAACACATTTCGTGAACTTGGAACTCCAAATAGTTTATTATTGTTGAATTATGTCACGTTACTTAAAATTAACAAATCAAATATTTATCCTTCAATTGATAGATTGATTTAACTTGTTCTAATCAACATTGTTGCGTCAGTTATAACAACTTCATGAACATTTTTTACTTGCGAAAATTATCAAAAATAAAGCTTTGAAAGTAGTTAAATGAAAGATAATTTTATTGCAAATTAGACAAGTGTTTACATTAAAAATGAGAATATTGCAAAATTTACTTTGAATATAATAAAAAATGAATTTTTTAATTTAATGTCTGAAACATCGCTAAATGTCGTTAAAATAAAGTAAAAGTCTAGAGTATAATGTAGTTAATCGTGTGCATAGTTTATACATTGTTTTAGATACTACTTCTATATAACAATTAATTTACTTGTAATTTTATATGTTATATAAATTTAGTTCAAATTCTTTGCAATTTTCTAAAAATAAAAATTAGTTTGGCCCCCTCCTATTAAATTCTTGGCTTTGGCCTGTCTACCATATCATACTAGTGAATTCCATGAATGTACATGAAAAAAGTGATAAAATATCTACCTTTTTAATATGTTTAAGTAACTATTTTATACTTATGAGGATACCAATTTAACTAAAAGGGCACTAGACAAGTAAAAAATAATTTTTAATGCTTGATTTCAAAATTACATAAACAGTGTCTCCCATTATCTTAGTGTAGAAGTTCAAGATCATACTGTAAATTGCAGAAATAGAAATGGGGCAGGAGAAAATGTGCACGAAACTTGAAAGAAAATGAGAGAAAGATGAGAGAAAACTGAGTATGGCTAAAGTGATAATTGTGTAGAATGATTTCTCTACATTCATTGATGATGAATTACAGCTTATATACAAGGCTGAAGCAATTGTAATTTACATGAAATTCAAACCGAAATTTACATGAAATTGAAATTAAGTCAACTAACTATGACTAAATTAGCTAAAAGCAATTCCCACGTGCTTCAATTCAAGAATGGCCTTGAGAGAAAGTTTGACAACATTCATCATTAATAGACCTATATTTGACCAGGGTTCTCTATATTCCTTGATTTACCTTCAATTTGCTTTCTGTTTCTAGACTTATCACAAACCTGAAATGCACAATGCTAATTAATGATGAATGTTACACTATACAGGATCATCTGTGATCTAACATTTGAGTATTGCTCATTGAGTCCACGAATGAACCTTACAACATAGTCCTTTTTCCTGTAATTTCTTATTGTTTGCATACTGCACATGCATCTATCTGCACACAAATAGTTAGGAATTGGCCTAAAGTTTTCAAGCTCCTCCCAAACAGATTTCCGTTCGGTAAAATGTGCTGTAATAGTCATTTGCCCTTGCTTGATTGCATATAGCTCCTCTTACAACTCAGCAATTGGAAATATGTTACCATCAAAGTATCTATGCTTCAAATCGGTCCACAGCTCAGCAGCATTTTCTATCCACATAACTGACTTCAGAATTTCTTGATTCAATGACTGATGAATCCAAGAAATGACAAATGTATTACACTTGTCCCAAGCAAAGAACAAATCATTTGCTTCCTCAGGCTGCCTCAGTGATCCATCAATAAATGCAAGCTTATTCTTAGATTTGAGAGCCATTCTTATAGACCTAGCCCAAGCATGATAGTTTTGATCACTTAAGGTGATAGAGATTAAGGCTCAACTTGGATTCTCACCTGGATGGAGATAATATGGACTTTTGATGTCTTCCATAGCATTGTATGTGTTGTTGCCATTACTTCCATTTCCAAGTCCTTGTTCAATTCTGCCATTTCCAGAGTATGTGTTGTGTGCTTAATCTTCCATAATATCAGCTCAACAGAGACTGATTCAGGTATTGAATTATAAGAGAGGAGGGATAAGTTACCAGATTTGCTCTGCACACTGTCCACGAACCTCAAGGAATCACTCGCTAATTTGCAAGGTTCCGAGATCCAGTGATAGCAATAGCTCAAAGGCTGTTGAACCTTCAAGAATTCCTGAAATTCAGAGTGAATTAACAAGAATCCGAAGGATCAGTGCCCTGAGTTGCAGCATGGATGAATAGCAGATCTGATGCTGATAGGAAATTCTGAAATTCTCTGATGAACATGAGCCATATGTTGAGGAATCAGGTGCAGAAAACTGTGCAATCAATGGAACTCTAATGGCGCAGTAAAGCTTCAATATTAAAGCTCTGATACCATGTAGAAGTTCAAGATCATACTACAAATTGCAGAAACAGAAATGGAGCACGAGAAAATGTGCAGGAAACTTGAAAGAAAATGAGAGAAAGATGAGAGAAAACTGAGTATGGCTAAAGTGATGATTGTGTAGAATGATTTCTCTACATTCATTGATGATGAATTATAGCTTATATACAAGGCTGAAGCAATTGTAATTTACATGAAATTCAAACCGAAATTTACATGAAATTGAAATTAAGTCAACTAACTATGACTAAATTAGCTAACAGCAATTCCCACGTGCTTCAATTCATGAACGGCCTTGAGAGAAAGTTTGACAAACTTTCTTAACAAACTCCAGCTCAGCTTTGGCTTGTGCATGTGCTCTTCGGTAAGCTCTGCTGCTGTTGTTTTGTGTGTGCGCTTCAGCTCAATCCATTCCTTCCTTGAACTTCAGCATACCCCTGCTCACACTTAGTCCAACAAAAAAAAATATACATTTTGATCTTTTTATCTTTAAGAAGAATGAAACCAACAATTTATTTAGTACAAAGGAAATTCATCATTAAAATTAAGCACGTTGCAGCAAGTTAGCCATGTTGGTCATTTTGATAATGTTTAATAGAGAGATTATGACTTGCTCAACTGTTAAATGTCATGTTGTATCCGAATTTCTTGTTTTTCTACCCTTTGAAAAAAGTGCCCGATTCTGTTTTTATGCGTGTGATTGCTGTAGAAAAAGTCCATTTACTCAATCAAATCGAGTATAGTCCAGGCTTTTGCCTTGTGAGACGTGTGACTTTGCTGTATGAATAAAATAATATCAATAAGTCAGTGACGGATTGGTGTCAAGACCACAACTTTTTTCTTTCTTTTTTAAGAGATTGGGCCATATTGGCCCATATACATCTAATCAGGACACAAGTCACCCTGCTTTGTAGGAGCATGCTGAGGCCCATAGTTTCAGCCCACATGGCTGCCTGTAACTGTTCAAAATTGCATAGGTATTCTCAATTTTGGTAAAAGAATATAATAAGCATTTAATTGTTATGCTCTGACATTTAAAGTTTTTTGCACTATTATTTAATCAAATTATTTTATGGTGGTTTCTCATGTGGCCCGTGCTGTAAATGCCCTATTCTACTACTTTTTTATTTTTGACAATTTTTAAAATTGAATTCATTGATTTTTGTCATCATTTCATGTTTTCTATGATTTTTTTTAAAAAATTATTAGTCAAATTAACTTAAAAGAAATTAAGAATTTGCGAATCATTTGAACTTTTAATGTACCTCTCTATAAATATTATATTGAAAAGTATTTGTTGCGTACAATTTGGTCAGTACCAAGACAAGACGTAACTCGTACCATGATGTATAACTCAGGAACTCAGAGAGAAGAATCTAGGCTCAAGACTTCAATGAGAATATGGACAACAGCGGTGGTACCTGCAAAAGATATTCCGACGTCCAATTAAGTGTTTTTTTTATATGGGTAGTAAAATGAACAAAACATACCTCACTGTGTGCAACATCTTTGTTTTATATAGTTTCGCCATGTAGGTAGCCGTTTATAGGTGTTTAATACCTGTGTAACAACTCATAATGAAACATAAATGAGTTGTTTAAAGTCTTGATGATGTTATTAAAGCATAAAATCGCCGCTTATAAATGTGTTGACGATTATCAATGGCTATTATTATTGTGTAACAGTTATTGTTCGTGGACCAGACAATCCCGAGATAAAGGGCACACGGATTGGTTGTCCCGAGATGTGATAAGGGAAATCCCGGTATGTCATGTCGTGCATCCTTATGTATCTCAGTACCAAGAGTTATAAGTCAGGATTAGGTTAAGTTCATAAAAATATTAATTTGTCACCTTAAATTATATGACACATCAATATGTCATATTGAATTATGAAATGATGATAAAATTTGATAATTTTAATTTTAATTTTTTTTCAAAAAATAGAGAAATTTAGTAGAAGATTGTATTTACTCTATGATCATGCGACATGTGAAAAATTACCTCTTTAAGTAGTGGTTAGAGAGTCAAATATTTTTATTACGTGTCAAAATTTGATTGGATAATAATATAAAATTTGTTTACATCGTTATCATTAGTGCATATTTATTAAAATCATATAATAAATTAGTTACGTTAAATATTAAGCGAACAGAAAAGGCAAGAGAAATAGCAGG
This sequence comes from Nissolia schottii, assembly GCA_003254905.1. Taxonomy (NCBI): domain Eukaryota; kingdom Viridiplantae; phylum Streptophyta; class Magnoliopsida; order Fabales; family Fabaceae; genus Nissolia; species Nissolia schottii. Next base: position 1,204,646 of record QANU01093679.1, on the reverse strand, counting down.
GGAAAGGTAAAGCAAATAGGAGTTTGCCTTTCTCTAGGGTGGTTAAATTTAAACCAGTTTATTACAAATGGTTTCTACAGTTAGTAATAAACAAACTTGCTGATAATAATATGAAAATTATTTTGATGGATGATTTTAAGAATTTAAAAAGTATAAAAATATGTCTTTAACTCTTAATAAAATGAGATGATTCGTATTAAACTCTCTTAAACTTTTTTTTTAAAATAAAATAGTTTAAATAATTTCAACACACAAGTACTTTGTACGCGACCAGTGAACGGAGACGAGAAGAGACAAGATATCAAATTCCAAGAACTAAGAACGCTTTCTTTACTTTTTTATCTGCCGCTACCATCACCCACCAGCCTGTGGCGGAATTGCACACACACATTGGTATATGCACTATTTCGAAGGCATTTTGTCTTGTTTTACTTTTTCTTCTTCTTCTTCTTTTTTCTTCTTTTCCTGACGGAGTTGTAAAGAAAAACAAAAGTAAAAAAATTAAATTAAAAAATGACGAATTAAACATGATTTTGTGATGATGAGACCACGTTGCATGGTCGTACCCCTCTGTTTTCTAGTGGTATCTATGCCCTCTGCTTTCTTTCTTTGCCTTTTCTTTTCCCTTTGTTTTATTCCTTTTCTTGTAATGCATGCTTTCCATTTTGTTCTCTCTTTCCCACGTGTAGATCTATTTATCAACATCTATCTTCTTCTTTTGTCATTTTCTCTCTTTCTTTATTATACATTCTATTACAGGAAATTAACTTTTTCCTATAATCATGTCGTACAACAATAACTAAACACAAATATTCTGAATGAGTGAAAAATTCATTAAAATTTATAAAGTTTTATTTAAAATACTTGTATGTATTTTTCATTCCACGTTTATATATATGAGCAAATTCAATTCCCATAAAATTGTTTTGATGGGTTATAGGTGTGACTTTCTTCTGCATGTAATTCTTGATAGACCCCGTAGTGGAAGCAATAAATTTTTTTTTAATAATAGAACAATATTGAAGTTGCTTCAACATAATATATCAACAACAACAAATATAACAAATATGCGAGAGACAGCCAAAAAAATAAAATAAAAATAGACAACCAAATTTAATGTGAAAAAATTTCTCAATGTAAGAGACTAAAAAATTCATGGGACAATATAAGGTTCTACTATCACCAAATTAAAAGTACATGAATGTTTTCAAAAATCGTCATAAGAAAACCGACAATGTTCTTGAATGTTTTGCGACTTGTACATAGATCTAATTGACAGTCACACCATCTAGATTAAAGAACAACGAGTGATAAATTTTCTGTTAAATTTTCAGCCCGCCCGATCAAGATTTGATCATCCAATAATTACTTGATGAAGACATGTTCCTGCTAAAAAACTTGTGATTTTTGGCATTTCTCTCCCATTTTCTCTTCACTCTTCTCCACTCACTTGCATCTGCTACTAACCCAACTAGATTAGGTTAAAACACGTTAATGGACATGTCAAGAGACACCCCAAATAATTGGGTTTAGGCTTCACACTAGGTAGAAAACCGACCCAACAATTCTTATAAGTATTTTGGTTCGAGTCGAATGAGTTTACTATGGAATCAAACTTCTACTAATCTATATTAATTAAATGTTTGAGGTTTTTCATTGCCTATTTTAAAGGAAATTCTTCCGCCCAAACAATTTTTACTAAACTTGATAATTTCTTTTTAATTTGAATTTCAAATTTTACTAAATTTAGTTCAATGGGACCTATTAAATCTTTTCAAATTTAAAAATTAGCATTCTCTCACTTCTAACATTTAAAAATATAAAAAAATAAAATTTAAATAATTTCAATAAATAATAAGATCAACAAATCTAAAATAAGTTTTGTGCATAATACATGTATTAAACTAGTTAATATTATTTTTTTCAAAAATTCTATTTTGGATCACTTAAAAGAGGTACGTAGAGAGACATTTTGTTACTCCTACCACAACACATTATGAGACTCACTTTGAGAAGTAGGTCTTATGAGGTATAGAAGGAGTGACAAAGTATTTACACATTTTAAGTAATCCAAACAACATTACACTAATTTTTTTTATATAAAAAAACCTTGTTTAGAATGAAAAAGCGTTGAACCACTCTAACAAACCAGCTATTGATATTCTACCTCTAATTTTAATTCAATTAAATTAAAGAATTATGGATTATCTATCCTTCCTCCTTCTAGGGGAAGGCAATCAACCAAAGGTGAAAATACAATGAATGACATCTAATGAACCCAACGTGATATCTTCAGTAATGAGTCTAATGACACAAAGCTATAAATTTCACCTCTTCAAATTAACTAGCATACATTTTTCTAGCTAGAATTGGATGAAAATTTTGTTTGATTTAGAAATTCTTCGAGAAGAAAAAGAAAAGTTAATTGAAAATATGAAGGGATTTTATTTCCTTACGCGATTCTTCGTTACTGATCCGGTGATTAGAAATTATTCAGCAACTACAAAGACTATTCACATTACAAGGCTTGGTGATTTGATACGTGATATATACACCTTAAAACCATACACCATACATACACATGTATTATACTACAGTGGGTCTCTCACAATAACCATCCACTAACCTCTCTCTCCGGCCCACTCTCGCTCACTAGCGCGTCCCACACACGCGTGACCTTCAAACTTTCTCTTCTTTGCCTCGGAAATAAGGATTGCACCACAATAAATTCTTGTCCCTCTCTTCAATCTCTCGTCCCTCTCATCAGCTCTCGTCGATCTCTCTTCACTCTGGTCTCTCTTCAACAAATACATTGTGCTCACTGCACAAATATGTAGCAGCAATCACAAAGATAACAAACACTGGTACGTGCATCGAAGCTGAGTTCATATTTTATGTTTTTGAATTAAATTTGTTGATGAATGTAAGCGTGAGTGGGTTTAGTGGAAACACAAAGCATTGTGTAAAATGTTGTGAACTACATCAGTGTTGTAAACGGTACTTAATGTTTGTGCACAACGTCATCTAATATTTGTGCACAACGTCATATAATGTTTGTGCACCCTAATCAGACATCATATTCTGCACTATTATTTTACTATACGTTAAGTAATATGTATATATGTAAAGTTTATGCATTATAATGTATATAAGTATTAGTAAAATCTTTTGAATTAAATTGGTGATGTTAATTGTTCATTGCTGTGGAAAATGGCTCCTCCATAATCACTTGAAGGGCATCTGTTGCTAGTCACGCCTGCAAATATGCTTCACACAATCCAACACGAGTTTAAAGTTTGTGCACAGTGTCATATAAAGTTTGTGTATCTGTTGCTGTAAAGTTTGTGCATCGTCTGATCAAACACTATTGGTGTACTACTCCCACATGAAACTTGACTTCCACACCCACAAGAAGGTTCTAGGAGAAGCACATAGTGTAGTTGTTATGGAAGAAGCACATACTGAAATTGATGTAACCTACAATAATGATGCGCAAACCAGTTATGGTTTTTGGTTTAGGGTTTAGGGTTTATGCAACTTGGTTTATCTAAACTAATTGTTATAGAATTTGTCCATTCAATTTGAGTAAAATGTCCATGAAAGATCCAGCAAAGTAATCCTTGTTTCATTCTTTTGTTTTGATATATCGTGATTGCGCATCAGTATATACAAAGTTTGTGTTATAATGGCCCTAATGTTTGTGCTATAGGGGGTATAAAGTTTGTGTAACCAAATATGCTGAATCCTCCACTAAAAAAAACACTACCCCCTGTACATACAATATAGGACAATGTTTGTGCACAACATGATATAATGTTTGTGCATATGCCAGTTTAAAGTTTGTGCCCTTTATAATACATTAGAATCTTTATATCACATTATGCACAACACATCAAGTAGTGTTTATTCATGAGAATATATAAAAAGTTTGTGTCAAAATATTTATATTGTTTACGCATTAATTGTTGAAAGGTTGAGAAATCTTTATAATACATTATGCACAACACAGAAGCAACAGGGACTGAGGCCCGTGGACAATGTTTGTGCACAATGTCATATAATGTTTGTGCATATGCCAGTTTAAAGTTTGTGCACTTTATAATACATCAGAATCTTTATAATACATTATGCACAACATCAAGTAGTGTTTATTCATGAGAACATATAAAAAGTTTGTGTCAAAATGAAAATGTTTGTTTATGCATTAATTGTTGAAAGGTTGAGAATGTGGCAAAATGCACATCCCCTTCCCCCAAAAAGACAGAACCTATGGCCTATTAATAATGTTTATGTACATGTCCATCTAATGTTTGTGCATATGTCAATTTAAAGTTTGTGCAATCAATTTTTTGTGATATTCGCCATTGATGAATGTGCATTAGATCATATAAAGCTTCAAAACACTAGAATTTCACAGAAACGTAAAGAACACTCTCCATCGAAATCAACACAAAAAAGGCAGAACAATTACCATGATTTCTTTCACTGCCATTTTTAATCAACAACAAATTGTGATGATGATTATCAACGTTAGATTGTGTAGGTTCTTTCAATTTTTAGGTTGCTATCAGTTGAAATGAGCTCGCGTTTTGGTTCTGTGCATTGGATCTCAAATTTCGTATTCTTTTGCTTAATGGCAGTGACTACGTTGAGCAAAACTCACGTGGGAGTGGCATTGATAACATATAATATAATCCGTATTAAATGTGATTGATACCGTATAAATAAGAGGTGTATATACGAGTGTATAGATATTGGGTGTACATGGACCATTTTCGTATTTTGATGCAGTGCTCAAGATAGGATCACTGCTTATAGATTCAAATCTTCTGTGAAAGTTTCCCTGTTCTATTTTATGTCCATCCAATCAAAATCTGACACATGTATATTTACAACATCATTTATTAATTTTTCTAAAACAAACTCCTTGTGATTATTACGCATGACAAATTTTGATTGAGTGCACAAATGTAACAAAAAAATTGAATAGAGGATTTCAATCACATTGCCAAGAATCTTCAAATCAAATTTTGAATTACTAAATCTTGGACCGTTAATGTTGATTCTAGCTCGAATTAAGACGCACAAATTCCTCTTGCCTTCCATATGCTCTTAAGAATGATGTCTATATAAGCTAGGAATTTCGAATTAATATTCGTTTTAGACCTTTAATTTCTGCCCTGACCGAAGGGGTTCTCCAATTTCTTTTGAAACATGTTGTAATAAAAGTAAAACATGTTGAAGTCACCTCCATGACGCCATCTATATATTGGATTTCTGATTTTGCATATATACCCGTTTGGGTGTGACAAAATCAAATTTCATTAGGTGATGAACATGTGGAACAAGGTTGAGAAAGAACTAACCTGCCTTAGTTTAGAAGGGATTCCAGTGAGAGATACTATTGCCATTGTAGGCTGATGAGAAGGATTTGTTCAAGAATAAGATCCAGATACTTGTTGAAGGACGAGTGAGAAATCAAAGGATATATATCGATATAATCTCCCAATTTTTCGGAAAAAATATTCTAAGGCAGTACTCGTAACAAACACGCCCTAAAAGAAAATTACTTTCTTTAGTTTCAATTCAAATAATTGTCTAGTTATAAAATTAGCACATGAATTAAAGAAATAATTGGAGAAGTCTCTGTGTTAGATAAATTTATGCCTGCTTTACAATATTAGTCTCATTTTATTTTTCTCTTATTTAATACTCTTTTCACTAAGGGTAGGAGGAAGGAAAAAAAAAAATTAATACTCTAGATTTTTTAAATGGCTAATACTTGAGTGCAGGGGAAATATTATCTTATAAAAAAGAGTAAAAAACCCATTTGGTCCTTTACAAAAGAAAATGCTTAATGTAATTATTGTCAATTTTAAATTTGGATCAATTTGGTCCTTAGCAAATAATTCAATTTGATCATTATCAAACTTGAGTCAAGTTAGTCCTTTTGTGATTAACCACACTTCATAAATATAGTTTAACACGTTTTTAGAAGTGTAGTTAAATATATCACAAATATTATTGTCACTATCTTTCCTCTATCTTAGTTCCTCTATTTCTCTCCCCTAACCCCTCTTACACTTCCCCACTGCAACCTCTCTTCTTGGTGGTTAAGGGTGCAATGCCACAAGGGCAAGCGGAGCAGTAATTTGATGATGTTGTAAAAGCGACAACAATGGTCACAAGACAACTGAAATAGAGCAATTGTACACGATGCAGTCGGGCGAGTGCTAGAAGAGGAAGCGTTGGAGGGGTTGTGAAAGAGGGAAATAGAGGAACTAAGATAAAAGAGGTAAAACTGTGACAATAATGTTCTTGATGTGTTTAACTATATTTTATAAAAATGTGTTTAATCGCATCACATTTATGAAATGTGACTAAGTACAAAGGAGTTAACTTGATCCGAGCTTAAAATTTTCAAAAACTAACTTCACCCAAATCTAAAATTATCAAAACCCAAATCTAGAATTATCAAAATCAAATTGGACATTTTTATTTGTTAGGAACATATATATATATATATATATATATATATATATATATATATATAT
>QANU01093679.1:1180383-1197192 GCA_003254905.1 Nissolia schottii | reverse complement strand
TAATGTTTGCACATATGCCCATATAAAGTTTGCACAATTCTGCAATACATCAAATTCTGCATTTTTATGCATTTGTGACAAACAAATAATGCTTATATCACACAATCTAATATTTAATCATTATAGTAAATAAAAATTCAATTTGTGTCAACAAATTATAGTGTTTTATGGATTATTTGTTGAAATGTTGAGAATGTGCCAAAATGCACATCATCTCCCTTAACAAAAACATTTCTATGGCTCTGTGGATAATGATTGCACATATGTCCACTTAATGTTTGCACATACGCCCATGTAAAGTTTGCACATTTTATTTTCTGTGTTATACTTCAGAACACTGTAATTTCACAGCAACGTCACCAAATCAAAAACTGTCCATGGAATTCATCAAAAATGACGAAAAATTGCCACAGATTCTTGTATTATCATTTTCGATTACTAACTAAATGAGATTACGATTGTATACGTTTTGATTGTGGAATTGCACTTGCGACTTTGATTTTCATGGAGGATTATGGTTTCCATGGAGCTCGCATTTTGGTTCAGAGGTGGTTATGGAAGATTTTGAATTCTATGGAGCTAGTGTTTTTGTTTCAGAGGTGGGTATGGAAGATGCTGTTGCGATATGGTTGAGAAACCATTACGTATCAGATTCTGTTGCAATTGAAGTGCTCGTGGAATTACGTATTTTCTAAATACGGAAAGTCCGCTGTATTCCGTATTAATAAACAGTAAAACCGTATAAAATGGTGGTATATGTATGGGTGTATGGATATTGGGTGTACATAGAGTATTTTTGTGTGTGTGTATATATATATATATATATATATATATATATATATTTAATGTTAGGGAGCTATTGTCCTATCACTAATTTGACAATGACCAAATTGGTCAATTACTCAATAAAGAAAAGTACAACAGCATATCATGGATTCATTCATGTGTTCCACGCGTTTGATTCGTTACCTGTAAAGCAAAGAATCTAAGAATGAGATTGCTGCTGAATCTAGTTGGCGACCAAGCTACCGTGTGGAAAGCAACAGTTTATTTATGAAGTGAAACGTGGTCTCCGGCGTTGAGGTCAATTTGTTTATATTATTAGTCTCTGTTAGTAGACTGCATACGCTTATGATTTACATCTATAATATTTTTATTGGGATTAAAGACCACGTTTCTTTTGAATAAATATTTATCTCCAAAGATAGTAAACCATTTTCCCTTCACTACTTTGTCCCTTTTTCCACTGTCTCTAAAGGTAAGCTTGTATTGATGTCTATACATGTACTACACGTCCAGAGGTGATAACTAGAGCATGAAACTTGCAAGACTGAAACATTAGCTCGTGAACTTAATAACAATTTTAAGATAAATTTGTATAATATTTTAATGAATAAATGAGACTAACTCAATCTTAAAAAAATAATTTAAGGGGGTGGAAGGTCCAACTCTTATATTTTGAATACATAAATATTGAATAAAAATATTTTGAATGAACTTATGATCATGGGTGGATCGAGAATCTCAGTAAAAGGGGGACAAAAATATAAATGTAGATTACGTTTTGAGAAGGTATTAAAATAAATATAGTAAATAGAAAAATAAAGTAAATGTAAATTGATTAGATATTAGGAAGATATTAAACTGGATAAAAGTGATGAGAAGTTAAAATAGACAAAGGTGAAGAAGTATTAAAAAGTTAATAAATTCAAGTAAAAGAGAAGAAGTATTAAAACAGAGAAGCTTTTAACTTGATCCTAGTAATGTTAGCTATCATTTTGGTTTGGGTAGAAAAGTTAATACTTTAAAAATTAAGGGACTAAGTTGCAATTTTATTACCATGATCCTTTTCGTCAATTTTTCTTTTTACTAAATAGTTAATAGATAGTTAGTTTATCAAAAAAAAAAAAAAATTAATAGTTAACGAAGCTCTAATGGTGCCTGGTGTTTCTTTATCAGCACCGTCCAAGAGCATCCCCTCCTCCACCATACTAACCCATCTCTTCGCCTTTCCTCCACCGCACCACTCTGTACTGTTGTCCTTGCCAACTGCTTCATCAATTTGCCTCTGTTGTCCATCTTCCACCACTATTTTGAACTCCGAATCTTAGATCCGCCGAATTACTATCAGCGGAGGGTTGTGGTGATGGCGTCGACGGTCAACTAATCAGGATTGTGCATTTATATTAGACTTAACTTATAAAAATCTACTATCAGTAACAAATTAAAACTTTACTGTCATGGGTCATATGGTAAATATTTAATTATATTTTAAATTCTTTATGGGTCAAAATAAGATTTTATCCCCCACAAAATCTTCACCATCTGCGTCAACACAAATCAAAAAGGTCACTAACGATATTCAAACTAAATAATTCGGATCCTTCAAACAAAAAAGTATTTTTTTTTTTTTTTTTGGAGTTTGAACCCGGAATCCAAGCAGAGATTTTACCTAAAATATGACAATAGCCTAGAGAAGAAGTATTAAAACATGTTTGGTATGTGATATTACCTAAAATAGCATTATTCTCTCCTTCTTTTCGCAAATAAGTATCATTTTCATAAAAAAAAAATAACACTATTTTGACATTAAGATTGATATTAGACATTAAGTTTTTCTATCACACATATTATAAAATTCGCACTCACATCACATGTATAAATTAAATAATGTATCAAATTTTAATATTTTGGACGATATATCAATCTCAAATCAAATAAAAAAATTTAAGTATTCATCATGCCACTCAAAATATTGGCAATAATGTATAAAATTTGTCAAAGTAACAATTATTTGAGGAGTATTATTTTTAAAAGCATAAAAACAAAAGTCAAAACGAAACGTTTAATAAACTTTTCCCGTGGAAACCCAAACCACATAAACTTCCCCATCTATAAAAGCCAGAGTAGCCACACCATTTAATCAGCAAACTAGCACTTGCAATTTGAGTTCTCTCTCAAACTCTCCACTATCTCTCTCACACACACACCCATTCATTTTTGACACCAAAACAATTCAGCTTTCACTATCAAGTCATGAAGATGATTATCAGCAATAACGGCAAAGGAAGAAGATATGCTCTGTTTCAAGCAGCAAAGGACTCAGAGTATGTGAAGCAAGTGTATGGTGGATACTTAAATGTCTATGTAAAAGCCTTTGGGGAAGAAGGAGAGTGTTGGGATGTGTTTAGAGTGTATGAAGGGGAGTTCCCTGACTTCAATGACCTCTATAACTATGATGGCTTTGTCATCACTGGTAGCCAGAGTGATGCCTTTGGAAATGATCAATGGATCCTCAAACTCTGCTTCATCTTGCAAACTCTTGATGCCATGGAGAAGAAGGTCCTTGGCATTTGCTTTGGCCACCAGGTATATTATTCTCTACAATTATTTTCTTTTTCTTTCATATAATAATGTCATGTTTGATCTCTTATCATTAATTAAAAATGCAAGACTCTACATAACATAAACAATTAAAAAATTTATAGAAAAAATTAAACATGATCTTATCACGTGAAAATAACACAAGAGTCTACTAATGTCGTAGCCCTTAGTGGGGCAAGTAAGGGAGAGAGGGAAGTCAATAGAGGGGTTAAGTATGAGACTAATAACATGTTTAGATTCTTGGTGGAAGGGGTCAAACATATATTCTAGCAGAGTGAAAATTTTTCACTTCTAGCAAGCTCAAAATTGATTCAACCGAAAACCAATCACACAATAGGCTATGTGAAAAATTGAAAGGGCGTGCAACTATGCACTTTAGATCATTTAATAGAACTAGTACACAATTTATATTACTAATCCAATAGTTTACGCATCGTTTAAAAGAAAATCCCACCTTAAGGATCCAAATTCAAAACTTTCGTATGAGATGATTCAATCCCAATCTTATTGGTGTTTAGACCTTCATTATCTAACAATTATAACATATACTCCATTATATAAGATTTTTGTAACATATTTTTTGATGGCCTTGATTTTATAGGTACTATGCAGAGCATTGGGTGGAAGGGTAAGTAGATCAGACACAGGGTGGGATATTGGAGTAAGACAAGTGAGTTTCACTAAAGATGTAGCTCCATTGAGTTACCTAGAGCACCATGACATGCCAGCATCACTTTCCATCATTGAGGTGCACCAAGATGAGGTTTTTGAGGTTCCTTTGGGTGCAGAAGTGATTGCGTCCTCAGACAAAACCGGGGTGGAGATGTTTGCAATTGACGAACACATTCTTGGGATTCAGGGTCACCCTGAGTACACCAAAGACATGCTATTTAATCTAATTGAACGCCTTCTCAATATGGAGAAAATAGAGGTAACGAAATTAACATATTCCAAATCCAACTAATTATTATAAGACTTCAATTGTTATACGCTAAAAATGGAAAGTTTTTTGAAACTGTTATTCAATCAAATTATGTCATATAAATAAAATTCAATTGACTCTTTATCCACTATATAAAAATCAAATTATGCATATGAAATGATTTGATTGGATGACAGTCAGTGTATAGCAATTAAACTCTTATTATACAGTACATACGGTTCAATATTGTATATTCATAAGGCAATCTTCTCCAAAAAGACTTAACTTTTTATTGTTATCAAAATTGCAGAAAGGATTTGCTGAAGATGTGAAGTGTCGGATGCAGTTAGTGGAGCCAGACAGGAAATGTTGGGAAAGGATATGCAAGAACTTTCTGAAGGGAATGTAGAACTGAGGCACGGGCACCACTTAAATGTGCGACTAATTATATTAGGATTTACCCTTTTTTTCTCCATATAATTAGGTTAAGTTAATTGATAATAAGAACATGTAAATCTAAAATTACAACATGATTGAGATATTAGAGGCGCAAGCAAAAGCTCATTCAAAGAAAGCTACTTAATTAGCGGAGGCAAACCAATTTAGTCCCTCCTTTATTAAAAATAAATTCTTGATGGAGGTAAAAAAATCACAACACGTCCCTTCAGTTAGAAGTAAGCAATTTTGTCACAAAGTTACTAACATTTTTGTGATATAATGTTATAACAATTATATTTATTATATACTTGAATTATGTTACTAATTAGTGACTCAAAAATTGAAATTAGTACATTAAGTTAAATAAGTAAACATCATTACCACTAAGCTACCAATTATGTTATTTTGCCACAACCCTTATATATATTTTAAGTCTATTATAATTTTTATTCGTACTTTTTCTTTCATAAAAGTTTGATTTTTTTTAATTCATCGATAACACAGTTTAAATATAAAATATATATAATGATTGTGGCAAAATAACATAATAATATTGGTAGTTTAGTGATAATAATATTTGCTTATTTAGTTTAATATACTAAATTCAACTTTTAAGTGACTAATTAATAACATAATTCAAATATATAATAAATATAATTGTTGTAAAATTATATCATAAAAATTTTGATAGCTTAATAGCAAAACTACTTACTTTAAATTGAAGGGACATGAGTTGGATTCTTACTAAAGTTTTTCCCTTTTTGTTTTTTAAACTAATGAAACTATGTCTCTATGCACATGAAGAACAATCAATAAATATGATTTTACTGTTATTGTCTTTTTTTAAAAGTACAATCAATTTTAGATCCTTGAAATTCTTAGCCTCATTTAGCTCAAATCAATGTGTGATATTTCTCTTATTCATACGTTCTTTGTTAACATAAAATCATTAAATTTTTTAGAAATATGATTTTTTAAAATATATCAAAACTTGTTTGTAGAAATACTTTTTTAAAATGTGTTTATAAGTTAAATTTAAGATAAAGATTTTGAAAGACTTAATTTTTAAAATATTTCTTTTTCATCTTATACCTAATTCACAAACGCGCCCGGCATAAAATATGAGGAAGCAAATGCTCCTGAGGGATAAGAGCACGTGTAGGAATCCACTCAGCACAGACGAGTGAACAGTATAATAGCAGAAGAAGATCTATTGATGACTTTCAACGGCCACACAAAATATAATATAGAGATAAACTAATCCGTTGTCCACATCTACCACGTGCATATATATGTCTTATCAAAAATATATTTATTATTATTATTTGATCATAGATCAAATACATCAATTATTAAATAATCATAAAGTAAAACTAAAATCTAGGTAGTGAACATGATGAAGGCTACACAGATTTTAAGATGGTGCCTAAAATACTCGAAAAGAATGTTATAAGTAGATGAGAAAGGTTAAGTGCTTAAAAATTCTTGCAATTTTAAAATCCATTCATAATTATTCGATATTCTTTAAACGTGTCAATTTTAACTCATAATTGTGAGTAAAATTTTGAATTAAAAAGATTTTTAAGTTGATTATTAAAAAGATACAATATTACTCTAACTAGATTTATCTATTATTTAAGTACTATAAGAAGCCTAGTTTTTATCCAGTCATATCCTAAATCTGTATTATGGAATAATAAAGGGTTTAAAAATAATAATTGATAAGATTAATTTTTGAAGCCTAATCAATTATGTCATTTGATAAACTAAAGAAGACCTAGATCCTGGTAGAATAATTAAATTATGCCTCAACTCTTCAATAATTTCTACTTTTGATTTCTTAATTAGTATCATAACTAGTCCTTTTTTATTATGAAAAGCCCAATAAAACATATATATATAAATAAAAGATAAAAGAAAAGAAACAAGTAAAATAAAAGTAATTTTTTTTGTAAAAATAAATAAGAAAATAAAGCATACTCTGTTATTTTAATTAAGAGTTAATTGAAAATACACGTTATATAAATAAATAAATAACCAAACAAAGTTACACCATTCACGACCCGACCTTGAGAGATGAAATTCATTACATCTTCAAAAGTAACATCATAACCGAAAAGAGGATTTGGATCAAAGCATTTTGCTATTTTATCATTTTAACAGTTTGCTATTTGCTAACTGTAATAGTTTCGCTTTTCCATCGATGAGCATTATTAAGCCAAGCAACGATTAGGCTCATTGTTTATGAATGACATGTATTCAATTCACAATTTATTAATTTCAAGGTTCAATACTGTAAAAAGAAGGGCCATTGTCATCTGGCCTTTACCAAATGACTAGGAATCTAGGATGTTTCCTACTGCCCTTTTTCATTTTTCTTTTTCTTTTCCTTTTGAAAAGAGCTTCTTTTAAAACTTTATGTTGCCCACATACAAAAGTGATGGCAATACCCAAGGATTACCAACAGAGGCAAATCATAATGGTTTTTGTGTTTTTATAGCAGTACATGCAGATGCAGTTGGTGTTCTCTTACGTTTTGAGCCCCAACAAAGTTCTTCTACCTTGACAATTTTCTTTTTAATCCCTAGAAAACCTTGACAATTTGGGGCACCACATTGGCATTTTACCTCCGGACCAAATTGCACAAATCTGAAAAGCCAAAACAGGAAATGTTAGTCTATTTGGCATACAATAACAAATCTTATATATGAAAATTTGCGTGTACAACGATGAGAATCAGAACTTGTTATTGTCTCTTTCATAATCACGAAGGTGAAAACTTTTTTCATGAAGTATGGTGTTCGAACTCAGTCACTGGTTTTAGAAATAAAATGAATCCATAATTTATGCTACCTATCGGAGTATAACAATTTGGGGTAACTTGAACACTTCTTTTCTGTGTTACAGTTTAGGATAAAGGAATTCCATGTTTATGTCAGGCAATGCTACAAATCATAACAAGTACTTGCAGTGATAACTGTTGAATGGACACTGTTTAATATCAATCACATAATACACAGACACACACCAAAGAAGATGGCACATAGCTACTAACTCAAGCTACTTGTGCAACAAGTTAACTTATGGTTAGAATGGTAGTTAGACTGGTTAGCTTGTACGGCGATATTCAATTAGCTTGTTAGCTTAACACGTGTATTAATTTTATTAAATTTCTGTATAAAAGGCAGAAAGCCTCTCATTTGTAAACAACTTGAATTCATTTTTCTTACTTCCAAGAATGAAGTTGAGATTTTCAACCCCAATCCTCTCTATTGCTTCCTCCATAACTGTAAGCTTAAATTCTTTGTTATGGTAGCAGGAGCCCATTAATATAATCATTGTTGGAGTAATCCAAACACTTCAATGTAAATATAAAACTGAGATAGCAGGAGAAATAAAATAGGAGAAACAAAGAAATTTAGTTTACAACAGCCAGTGACAGAAGGCAATAATTTCTTTTCCGAAATGCCAAATGTCATCCTCATGAATCCAGTACAACAATGACTAAATTGGGGAATCACTTTCTTTCTATTTAAACAGCATATTAAAGCATAAAATATAAATAGATTTTATTATGAATTCACAATAGTTTGCTACTTTTTATTTCTGCTTTGTCGCGTTAGTTACCAAATCCAGAACAGATATAAAAGCATGAGTGAGCATAGAGCCAGAAATACCTATAATCATATGTTAACGGCTCTCCAGTTTCTATTGAACGGGCAGCAAATACACCAATGCGTGTTTCACCATCAACTTGCCTGGAAGAAACAGGGAAGATTTAGACAGAAACATAGCAAGATGTAGTTGTCATTGAATAAACATTTTCTTTCTTTTTCGTAATGTGGCTAGATATCCCCCAATTATCACTTGAGGAGTTCTTGAATGTTTGCCCAGCAAGAAAAGGTATTGATCATTCAATGCCCAAGAACTTCAGTATTGGTAGTAAAAATGTAATGCACGTGAGACATAGGATGGTCGACAAAACTGACGGACTGGGCATTAACTGATACATAAAACCAACTTTCTTTTTAAGAACACTTGTTAATGAATTAAAAGTAGAAAATTTTGGATTAAAAAAAGTACGTTTTTTAAGTTTTCTTAATCTGTAGATATCTAAAAAATTCATTTCTATTTACACAACTGGAATCAACTGTAACTAAATGAAGCCAGGGAAAAAAAAAGAAGAGATTTTTATACTAACCACTTTTCCAAAACACAGTTGGGATCACAGCTATGGTTTAGAAAGCGTGCCATATTCCCCTTGAAAGTTGCATCAATTGTAAAGTCTTTCCGAAGCTCACACATGTAAAAGTTCTGTGCACCGTTGTATTTCATGTCCCAAAGCCTTTTTTCACATAAAGCATCATCTATAACTGCAATATAAAACTTTTCTGTCAAATTAAATATTCAAGATATGGTGTGCCTTCATATTAGCCCAGAACATATAACAGTTTTCGAAATCAGACTGAGATTTAAGGTAAACTAACAGTTTTTGTTTTTACAATATACGCCATTGAGAAATATGAGTTACCTTCTCCAATATACTCAATTATAAATTCGCCTTTTTTTATGCTTTCAGCAGCCTCTACTCCCCATCCACAAAGGTCAGTCTGAATAAGCATATATTTAGAAATTTTCATCCCAAAAAATGCGAACCTTAAATATACAAATAAAAGATTTAGGGGGGGAAAATGATTCATCCACCTTGACAAGGGTAATCTTTTTCTCCTTGCGAAATGGCCGATTATTGCAGTTTTCTGAGCAGCGACAAGATTTTGAGCAACTTATGCATTGAACCCTAACAAATTGGCAATACTATTTAATACCAGATAATGGAAAACATACAATAAGCTGCAGCTGTTAATAAAAAGTCACTCAACAGGTATATGTTATGACCTATTACAGAGACAGCGAGATATTGTAGGATGGTAGACAATTGGGGCATATGTATAACTAACAGTGAATCAAAACTAAAATCTGTCTATATCAACAAAGAAAAGTTTGATAAAAGGTAAATGGAAAAGCACTGGAAGGTAATTCGCATGTACCTGCACACACAATCATCAGAGCAGGTAGGTCTGCAAGTAGTGCACCCAGCACCATCATATGCGTCACTACGCTTCTTGACCAAGTATATGTCTGATATTAATTAAGGTTAGCAGTATAATGATCAGCACAACAGTCAACCTCTGTCATCGAGGAAGCCAATACCAAACTGGAAAACTGGAGATCATAATTCCTAACAGTGAAAATTAAATTCTTACTTAACATTCTCAAAGAGTTGTATTTTAATAAGTATAGTAACTACATCAGCATATAACAAATAAGATGTAGGATACTGCGTCTTATGTGCACATATGGTGGTGGTTCCATCTTACTCTCCATCTTTTTCCAAATATTATCAATCTTGAAATCTTCCTCAACATAGGGAAGAGGCAAGCGGCCAAATATTTCCTGGAAAAGGCAGGGAAAACCAGACAAGAAGTGGTTTAGATTATCATTCTATATTCTGTTACATTCTAAGCATGCAAGGCACCTGCTCATTCAAGATCAGGGAGAAAAAGAAAACCACTATAATACAGATTACTACAGAATTGATAGCATTTTAACAATATAAATCGCATTTTCCGCTCTAAGACATGCTATATTTTATCTCTGACAGCAGGCATCCCAAAATGTAAAATATACCATGCAGTCAATATTACTGTCAAAACAAATGCAATCAAAAATGGAAGTGCAGCACAGCATTTATACACAAACTGAGGCAGGTATATATAAACGTCTCCATAAATCTGACCTTTATGTCGCTTGTTGAAGCTTCAGGCTGCTCATCCAACAAATACAAAAGTCCTGTCAGCCAGCCTAATCAATGAAAAATACTGATAAAAAAGATAAAATTTTGAAATAAGATAAAAAGGTTGTTATGTCAGTCCCTAAAGACATACCTCACTCCCAGTTCAGTACTTTATTTATATAATATTAAATTATCCAAACTTGTTTCACATTCCTCCCTTTTCCATTTTTGGCAAAGACTAATGCTATCCAAGTTTCAATGATTCAAATACAGAATTTTAAACATAGTTTTCCTTAGGGACTAAATTTCAAGTGAGATACACTTTCAAGGACCGAATACCATTTTGCACAAAAGTTAAAACTAGTAAGAAATATTCCACAAATCAGTTAATCCAAGTAGTTGTATTTAAATATGGAGTGTACGCCAGATGTGGCAACTCTGACAGATAGTTTGAAGTCCAGGTAAATTTTTGGCTGCAGAGTTCTTTTCAATATGCAATAAAATCTAGTCGAGCATGATCAGCAAAATCTACCTGCTACAATGAAAATATAAGGCTGCAACTAAATTTGCACATAAATTAGAGGCTTTATAAATTATAGTCAACATTTATTAACAGAATTCAAACAAGTGCCTGTTACCCCTTTCCACTCCCATATCATTCCTTAAACCTTAATAGCTATTTGAGAACAAAGACCAGAATGAAAACCAAAGAAAGAAACAAGAAAATTGAGGGTAGCAGATGCCAACACAATATCAAGTAGAAATCGTAATATATACCTTAACAGGACAAATAACTAAATCTAAATATGGTAGTGCATCTGCTTGAAATATTTATAATCAATATGCGGTGAAAGGTAAAAGGTTTCCGTGAAAAGAAAAAATTGACCTTTCTATCCCCTCGCCAATCAGAAGAATGCCTCCAACAAATAGCATGTCCAGGACGATCTTTCAGATAAATCACAGCTTCTGGCCACGGGGCACATTTATGATGAAATGCAATTGCGCAGAGCGTACACCGCAGCAAGTGTATCTTTTGTTTGCAGAGGAAGCATACCTGCTTGATGAAGAACTTTATATGACTGTGGCAGTAAAACGGAGAAAGAAAAAGCAGCAAAAAGAAAAATGCCACCAACATATATAATCAATAGCATGAAGAATAGCAAATCCTAACCTATCTTTGAGTTACAAATCTAATCACTGAGTGTAGCCAGTTACAACCCCCTAGTACGCGCATGACATGAAAATGATGGAATGAATGTGTGTCTTATGCAAAACTATCCAACAGACATAGATAAAGAATATCTAAAGCAAGCTCAACATTTATCTGACAAACGAAACCAACCCACCATTCTCCAGAAGGTATATTGAATATCTATATTGAGAAATGTGAGTGAGGAAACTCTCTCATATCTCCACACTTTAAAACGTGTGAAAGCCTTACATCCGTGTAAATTATATAGGATAAGTATCAAGCCATATGAAACAAAGGTCATCAAATGACAAAAATTAATACAAAGTAACATCAGACAACATCCGTTCCAACCCATAACTGCAACCATATTAAAGTCCCAACTAACACACATAAACCCTTTTGCAAAATTTCATTAGTACGAGCATATTGCATAAACACACAAAAATATACTCCCTAATTGATAATCTGTATACTAAGGAAGCATATATCAATTCAATTGAAATAACGAAGGGACTGAGGATACATTCACCAAAAAACTTACATGTCGCGAGCACTTGAATTTTTTCAGATTCGAGACCCCGCCCATGGCTTCTTTTGCACATTGCAGATGGTAGATTCCGTCACAACCACGAACAGAACACTGTAGCTCCTTCCCGGGGCATACAGAACGATGGCAAAGAAGGCATTCAGCCTGAACCCATATACATTTACGAAATCAAAAAACCAAAAGCATAGAAGTTAGTTTTGAAGCAAACACAGTTCAATTCATCCAGCAAAATAGTCACAATTAAATAAAAATAAAAAATAAATAATAAAAAAGGAGTGGATTATACCATCTTGGGAGCGCCAACGAGGAACGGAAGAGAGAATTCCTGCTTGGGATCCTCGGAAGCCGCCTTGCTCCTCTTCTGAGGGCGATCGTCCAAACCCTCGTCATTGCCACTTGCTACTGCTTTCGCGGTCGGAGCCTTAATTTCGCCTTTGCCAGCTTTGCTGCCGCGGGAATCGCCGTTGGGTGCTGCGGGTAGGGTTTTGAGAGGGGAGGCGGAGCAGAGAGAATTGGTGAGGTCAGGCGGCTCAGCCGCACTAGGGCGGTGGGAGAGAGCGAGAGTCTCGGAGAGAGACAAGTTTCCCAAACCGGGCATGGTGGTGGTGGAAATCGGAAACCCTAGAAATTTTGGATTGGGAAGAGGGAGTGGTTTTGGCCACTTTGGGGCAAAAATAAAATGGGCGGGAAACTGGGTTTTGTTTTGCGATTTTCAGCTCAGAAGCGCGCCGGAGGGGTTTTTAAAATTTTACTGAATCCTGTAGTTATGTCTACGTGGATTTGTGTTTTACGATATTGCCCCCTTTCCCGTGTTGGGACCGCAGCAGGGAATGTGGGACAGTGGGAGTTTACTTATGACATTTTTGTCTTTTTCTTCTCTCCCAACGTCATTATGCAATTTCTTTTCTTCTACTATAAAATAATCTATGGAAAATGTATGATAATTTATAGAAACTTACATAATGCATATAAATTCAAATAGAATAGAATAAAAAACAAATTCAAGTTTGATTGAATATAAATGAAGTAACTGAAGAAAACTACAGAAATTCAAATAAATAATTAATTAATTAACGGTTACAAATTCAAATGTGGAGTAGCGGAAATTTAAGGATTTTGGACAATTTAATTTGGAAGGCTATGGACTACACTTAAATGACTGCCATTCAATAACAAATTTTAAAATAAGTAATTTAAACTAGTAAAACACTTAACTAAATTTTAAGACAAATTAATATTAATACTTTTAAATTTTATGGAATACAAAAAAAAAATCCCACCCAAAATAAGGTTGCAATCATGTCTATAAAAGGCGAAAAGTTATGTACATTTTAAGCTGGACTCAACGGCTATATTAACCCAATTTGACCAAGTCAATGGCCATTAACAAGTCCCCATTATTATAAAAAGAAAACTGAGTGAGCCCATAAGGAAACAAGCAAAAGGCCTATCAGACTTACGGGGCAAGGCAACCCAGGTGTGTGTTTGGCAAGCCTCAATTCTATGATATCATCTCAATACCGTAAGTGTTTAATAGCGAGTCAAGTTTATATTTAAAGTCTTCTCACAAATCAATATCAAAATGTAAAATTTTGATTTTTACCAAATATAACCTGAGACTTCTTGCACCTCATAAAATGGAATGACTTAAGTTTGAGTTAAATAGTGAATAATTTTTTTTTTCTACCATCTAAGTTTAAAAAGAAAAAGGGTTAGCAAAATTCTTATCCGAAGTCAACATAGTTGAAGGGTAGTGTAGCCCAAAAATGATGCAGCCCAATGTTGAGCTAATCCATTTTAATATGATTAAAGTTTATTCATCATTAAAGTATTTTGAAGAGTGATTTATTTCTCTGAAAATTTGGGTAAACTGCCCATCTGTCACTACAAAACTTTGGTCAATTATCTATCTCGAGCTTCATTTTGTCTGGTTTAGCTTAAGGCGTGTCATTTTGGAAAAATATTTTTAAATGGACACATATCTAATTTTTTTTTAGACACATACAAAAAGGTGATGGATCTCACATAATTAAATACATTTTTAATAAATTTTGTGGGACCCTAATAATATCTTTTATGGAGAGCTGCTCCAAGGTCATTATGGATCATATGTTGTCCGGAAGGGGAACTCTAGAGTTTGGTCACAAAATCTGCTACCAGCGATCAGTTGAAGAAAGATTGGAAAGTGCTTATCCGTCATGTATATAGAGAAGCTAGCATGAGTGCGGATTGGCTGGCTAACAATTGACTCTCTTTCAACTACGGTAAATTTTTAAGAGTCGGAATTTAGCATTGTTAGAAAATCAAATTCCTTACCAACCCAATTAGTGCTCATCTCTACCTATTTGATTAAATAACGTTAGTACAAACAAATTAATTATCTTAATACATTCATAAATTCAACTAGTTAAGCACGAATGAAATGATAAAGATTCACTCATATGAGAATCTCATTTTAAAAGATAAAAAATAATAATAAGTTTTACATATAGATTAATAAAGTAAAACTCATCTATATTCTCACTTTATCAAACTTAGAGCAAAAATTATCATTTCCTCCTCTAACATGAAAGCATCACTTTAGAGGATTTACATCAAAGACAATTGTCCACCTAAAAAATTAAACTGTGGGATATATAAATTTTTATGAATTAATTAATTGTAGTCTTGCGCATTAAAGATAACCAATAAATCAAATCAATCAATAAGCAACTAAGAATATTCATATGTTTCTGGATGCGCGTTATAAAACCTTAGTTCAATTCTCGAAGTCACCACAATGAAACATGGGCACAAAGGAGTCGAGCTCGCTGAATATGAAATCATCATCTCCTTGATGTTCGCATTCAAAGTAAGTTTGAATGTCTTCAGGAAACGCACATCGTGGCAACTCACACTCTGGCGGCGTCGATGGAATATCATTGGCAACAGACGACGCCATCTCCATCATTTCCTTAAACTTGGATGACTGGAGCAGAAGTTCTAGGGCTGATGTGGCACTAGTTGGTTGAGGCTGAAGCAACGTGACATCTTTTCCAATAGTATTATTATTGAATGGTTCTTGTTTGTGATCGTGGAATAATAAGCTAAATTCATTTTCTTGATTAAGGCTTGGGTTGAAGCTGGTATTGCAATTAGAGTAATTAATGATGCCATCGGCAGGATTAAAACTAATCTCGTTGTTATGGTTGTTATTAGGCTTAAGCCACTTAATATAACGGCTGAGGTCGAAATTGGTGACGGCGTTAACTCCGCGGTATTCAATAGCTGCCATGTCATATGCCGTGGCAGCTTCTTCTTGGGTAGCTGAAAAAAAATATATCATTAAGATATGTTAGTATTATGATTGATTAAAATTTTAAATTAATATCCAATGAAGATGGCATACCATCATCACAAGTTTTTAGTGAGAAAGGGTTAAGTTTCAAATCAGTTAAGAGTTGGTGGGACTTCTTATCCTATTGAATGCGACTGATAATTAAAATTTGCCACACATGACACATATGCATGCATGCATGCCCATTGGCTTGAATTTATTGTAAATAATAAATTAATTGAATTTAATGAATGGATGCAGTTTATCATATACCACATGTTTGAAATGAGAAGTTTATGCATGCCTACCTAAATTTAGATAAATTGATCCCTTATACTACTAATTAATTGGATTGGTTTCTAGACTCTAGTTAAGCTTAATTTAATTTGAGTTTAGCAATCAGTATTATCATGAATATAAGAAAAAGAAAAAAAGAACGTACCATAAGTTCCGAGATAAAGATATTTATTGCCAAATACTCTGCCTATCCGAGCCTCCCACCTTCCGTTATGATGATGTCTAATCATTTAAAGTCATGAAAATTTTGATTAGAATAAATGTCTAAAATTAGGGATATAGTTCGATTTCAAAAAATAAAGTAATACATGTTTGGATTCTTGATGAAAAATGTCAAGAATAAATTTTAACAATACAAAAAGGTGAAAATTTTTCACTTCAAATATCTTAGAATCAATTTTGAGAATTTTCATTCAAACACCAAATACAGAATTAATCATTTAACAAGTGCTATTTCATTTTGGTTCTATAGTTTACCTTGCAACACCTCTATACTTAGACACTCCTCTAGAAAAACCACTGCTTTTCCTGCAAATTAAATATGCTTTGTTTATGCATAAAGAAATCCTCCATATTTATAATTTTTGTGAAAGATAAAATATAACTTTTACCTCCGTAGTGATCCAATATACTCCTCCCTTGCTAGACCCTCCATTTCCTTCAGTTCGTTATCATAGTTCGATAACTGCAATTCGATCCGAATACAGATTTGGCCTTTTTTTTAAAAAATTCCTTTGTCTAAACCATTAATTAAAAGTGCTTTAGAATTATATATAGGTGTTATATAATAAAAGTACCGGAAAATTAAGAATGGTATCGGGACCCCAGTATTTGAGTGCTGCTAGATCATAGGCATGTGCTGCCGTCTCTTCATCGTCATAAGCTCCTGAATGAATATATATATATATATATATATATA
>QANU01093679.1:1054230-1180286 GCA_003254905.1 Nissolia schottii | reverse complement strand
AACAAGTACTTGGATGGTTAATTAATTCTTTTTGTTTCACTTGTGAATATTTGGTAGTATATTAGTATTAATTATCAACACAACATATAATAAACGTACCAAGGTAGACTGGGGAAATTAAATGTGATGAACCACAGTGAGAGGTTGAGAATCATACCACATGGAGAGAAGGAAATTAAAGCATTAGCCAACTTCATCAAATTAACCACATAGTAGTATGTATTACATAAATTGATTCTACATATATATAGCTATCTAAAAACCCAAAATGAGAAAAATCAATACCTTGTCGCCCCTTCTTCTTCTGGGAGTCATTCCAGCAATTCTTGTCCCACAAATGAGCTTCATATCGCCCTGTCCACCGGTGCCTGAAAATGGTGACCATTATATCATAATTAAATAGAATCAAGGACTTGAGAGAAATTAAGAGAAAAATAAAGCAACAAATAGGGGACCAAAAAATAGAACCTAGTGACTCCTCTGTATTTTGAGCTGCGTTGAGGTGGGGAGTCTCTACAGACACTTCTCCTTGTTCGTTTCACCTTCACCTTGGTGCTACCACTAGTTGCCTTAAGGCTATTGTTATTGCTCCCATTGATTTTGGGAATTTGCTGATTTGATGTTTTTGCCATGGAAAAATTAAAATGTAGCACCGCACAAGGCCAAGAATAAGATATATATACTAGAGAGATATTAATGGTTCATAGAAAGTAATTAAGACTTAGAAGATGTATATATAAATATTATAGTCACCCCCATTAATGAAGAGGGTTTTTTTTAAAGGGATATGGGGGTAAATGGAGATGGAGTTAGAATTACTAAAGCTATGTGAATTCATTTCGTGTGGGATGTGACGTCAACTTATATCTCATTTATTATTTGATGAAATTTTAATGCGGCCCATAATTTAATAAGATTTTATTTGCTAGTAAATAATATACGAATTAGCATGATGTCTTATAATAAATGAGTACACGTACCACTTTTCGGTTACAACAATTTTGAGCTGGCAATTACATTACATGGGGGATAGCCGGCTGAAAAGAATGGTTGCTTCTGGCCGTCTGTAAAATCGGCTCTATGTTAAATTCTTTCCCCTTTGTCTTTTACTCTGCCATTCGTGTGTATGTAGCTTTCAATAGGTTTTGGAATCTCTTTGACGGGTCTCACTCTCAATTAATTTTTGGTGGAGAGAGGTTCGAGTAATTTAATTATCTTTCTAAAAAAAATTTAAATGATATTTGACAATAACATTATATTTTCATTTAATTTTACCCTCCAAAATGTTTGGGTGTCTTTGTGAATTATTAAGAAGATAATTATGTTGGAATTTTATCAATTACATCATGTCAGATTACTAAGGATTAAGGGACTGCAAAATACCTGTATCCATGATTGATGACCGCGAAACCTTTACAGCGATTGAGTGCGAACGAGAGCGGTGGTTCCATGGCCTTCCTCAACCAAACCTCCTTAGTTTCTCAATGGGACCTTCTGTTCCTCTTTAGATGGGGAGAAGTGAAACGGTTTCTAATTTGGTGTGTTAGGGACCATAACCGTTCCTGCGTATTTAAGCTCACCAGGGTTCCCATTATTCCCGTATGGGCCAATACTGGCATCTACCCATTCGGGCCTACATTCGTTTTCTTTAAGTCTAACAGGCTTATAAAAAATTAGATCACTAAGGTCAAACCCCTTATGATAAATAACTAATATAATTGTTATTGAATATAAGCCAATACAATTATTGGAAATATAAATTTCCAACAAATTAGACTAAATAATTAGGAGTAAAACTGTTAAAGCGGGCCTAAACTGTAGATCAACCTACTTACCCTAAGAATGGTGGTTTTAACATTAGATGAAAAAAAAAATCGCATGTGAAAATCTATGGGTTAAATGGACCAAACTTAAATGAGTTAGGTTGATTCATTTGATAGCCTTAAATGGTTGAAATGAATTCAATCTACAGACTGATTTGTTTATCTATATTAAAAGAGTGGACTAAACATTAAAAAAAATGTTTGCACAATTTTTAACTCATTTAACTCGTGTGTTAAACGGGTCGAATTTACCCGTTTAATAACCCTAGTTAGGAGTTTTTACCATTTTCCATTTTAATATTTCCATCATTTTTTTTGTACCGTAAATAATTATTTTCTGCTTACATTATTGTTTTGTCACATTTTACCTTTGACATCATTTTTTGCCAGGGTTATTCTATCAGTTCCTTCCTGTGTCATTTTAATGTTAGGGGCTATAAGTTTTCTTCAAAATTTTGGAATAATTATTACTGGCGACTTATTCAACAGCTGTATATTCATTTTTAACTCCATTAAGCACAAAATCCTCCTCAATTTGGTTCATGAACAAAATATAATTTGGTAATTACAGTAATTAGCAGCTAGCTCCAATTCAATGCAAATGATGCTGTTAAACTTGGGCTGGGCTGGGGATTCCAACTGCTTTGCATTTTTAACCCCCCCCCCCACACAAAACATACACGAAAGTTAAAACATTTGAATTTGTAGTTCAGTCTGGGAGGAAAATTATGACGAGGTGTGAGGTAGTGATAGTTCACTTTGTTTCTTAACCATGTCATTCGGAGTTCGATTCTTATTTATGAAAATATAAAATGCATTTTGTGGTTAAAAGTTTATTACTTCGTATAACATCAATTACTGTAAAAGAATTAATCATTGTTATTAGCAGTGGACACTGAATGCATAAAAAAAGTTTGATATAGGATAAAAATAAAGAATTTTTTATGGATTGAATTCATGTATAATTTTACATATCGACCAAATCCATAAAAAAATGTTCCTTATTTTTTTTTTCATACCAAACACAACCTTAAGTTTATTAGAAGATTATTTTTCATGATAAATATTGAAAAATGCAGTATAACCAAGTTACCTAATAATTGTTTTTTGATTAAGTAAGTTACCTAATAATGTCACCTTAGACAGGTTGAAACTTTAAAGTATGAATGTTCAGCCGTTCTCCCATTTAGGTGTAACTAACCCATGTGGAGGATATAAAAAAGTCCATGTTGTTTATAGTGTAGGGACCCTCCGCTTTTTTTTTTAAAGATATGTTAAAATCTATTCATACATTTTTATTTAATATCTATAGTTTTCGAGAGAATTGCTTCGTGATATAATAGTACATTTTTATAATTAAGTAGTTTAAAATTTAATTGTTGCTTCTATTTATGAATTTGTACATTTTTCACACTTCATAAGAATTATAGCTTTAATTTTTTGTATAGTGATAATGTAATACAAATTTACACTATGATCAACTAAAAATTTTCAATAGGACACAAGAATGTTTATCTAACTTTACCATGTACTATATGAATTATTTTGTACGAAGCTTAATGTTAGTGGGCTAAGAATTAGACCATTGTTGCAGTAACCGTTTTCTTTTAATGGTGCATGGACGTAGACATGGACTTCCATGCATACATTATTAATTAATGAGTAAACGACATGAAGTATGTGCATTAATTGGTTAGTCACTCTTCAGTGTTTAGGAAAAATTTGGTAGCCAAACTATCACTCATTTTCAAATTCTACAGATACTGCAGATCACCAAATTTTTTTATTTTTTTAATATATGCAAAATATATGGCTCGCCACCAAGGAAAAGGAGCTTGGGAGCCAAAAGAGTCACATATACATAAAGGATAACCACAAGTGATGATTACACAAGTAAGCATAAAACAGTTAACTGAAACAAAAGCATCACAAAGTAAAGACCATATTAGTCTTGGGGCATGTTTTGGTAACTGCATGTCTTTGAAAAACAATTGCATATTTTAAAAGTTATATTAAAAAAATGCTTACTTTTTCAAAGTCGTCTCAAAAAAATCTTAATTATAAGTTTTTGTCTTATTTAGTATTTGCAAAATTTGTTCAATTAGTAACAATCTAACACTTGTTTTCACAAAGTCACTTTTAACTTTAATTTTTAGGTAAGTTCTAAGGTTCACCATCTAAATTTGGGTGAATCATTTACCCATTAAATTTAAACCATTAGATTTAAGATCACCAATACACCTTATCATAAATGATTAAAAATGAAATAAAACATTGGTAAATCTTATATTGTTTGTGCACCCTAAAAGCTTCTCCAATTTCTCTATTCCACACCATCCCTCTCCTTCAAGCAACCATCGCCATTCTCTAACCACTTCTATCACCACCATTATTGTTGGCCTCAACTCCCTCTAACGCACCACCACACTTCTAAAAAGCCAGACACCATGACACATACCATCACCATCGTATTCGAACTAAGAATTATATATATATATATAACAAATTTAGAAATTAGCCATCCAAGTCCAGAACAAACACAGACATGACATCATTGTCCTCCTCCATGGACTGTTGCAACCAACTATCATGAAATCACCCACAGTAAATCGCGTATCCAAATTCAAAACCCAAATCTAATTTTGTTAGGTTCAAAAATTGAAATCAGATCTGGGTGAGATTGAGGTTACAAAATCAAAGTTTCAGATCTTTCTTTAGGCTGTAAATGGAAGGGGAAAAAAATGACAAAAAGAAGAAGAAAATTTTGTCATGACTACAAACAAACAAAATTAAAAGTTCTAGTGCTTATTTCATCAAATTCGTTTGGCACCACTATCCCAGTAAAGATCTGACGTTTTTCATAATTATAGGTTGCAAATCTAGACTTTTGGTTTTGAATGTCTTTGTTATTTCTTTTTTGCATCTACACTCAACCATTGTTTGTCTCTTTGTTGGTTTTGGTGAGAATAAGAAAAAGTAGATGGTGTGGGAAGGGTGGCATCGACACTGAGATGGGGCTAGGCAGAGGCTGGTGGACGGCAAAAATGGTGGTGATGGAAGTGGTCGGAGAGGCTGGTGGTTGCTAGAAGGAGAAGGAGGGCATGGAAGAAGAACGGTGTGGAAGAGAGAAGTTGGAAAAGCTTTTAGGGTGCACAAACAATATAAGGTTTATCAATGCTTCATTTTATTTTTAACCATTTATGATAAGGTGTATTGGTGATCTTAAATCTAATGGTTTAAATTTAATAGGTGAATGATTCACCCAAACTTAGATAGCGAACCTTAGAACTAGCCTAATTTTTAAGAAGCATGAGCATAAAAATTAAAATTGAAATTAATACAATATCTTGTTGAAGACATGTTGCCTGTTTAAGTATAGTTTAGGGGAAGTTAGTTACTTAAGAATCAATAATGCATTATTTTTCCTTCGCTAAGTTTTTATTTCACTATATTTTTCTTAGCAAAATTTTAACAATACGTGTTCACATAGTGTGTTCACTAATGAGAAGTGTTGTAAAACATGCATATTTTACATGTGATAACCATATTGAGGGTAGTAATTAATATAGGGTACAAATAACCTTTGGTGTGTCTAACTACTTTCACGTTAAGGTGAAATGGGAAAACTTTTGGTTTTTGGGGAAATTACACTTGACTCCGATGAGGTTTATTGAAATTATGCTCACTTTCATTCTGTTTGTAACTTTGTCCTATAACTCCAATGAATTTTGTAAAAAGTTACATATACCTTACCTAATGACATTTTAAAAATATTTATTACTTTTACGTGCTTTAAAATGACAAAATATTATTATTTTTTAATATCTCATTCTCTCATATTTTCATATTACAAGTGCTTTAACATTTTACTGTTCACATTAAACTAAAATTAATTTCATGAAAATATTAAATAATAACATAAATTTTTAAAAAATATTAAATAATAAAATAAAATTTCCCACTTTTTTTAAAAAAATATTCAATTATTATTTTATAAATACTTAAAATAAAGCAATGTAATTTTAATAATAATTTTTTTATTTAATTTATTATTATTATTTAATATTTTTATGAAATTTATTCTAGTTGAATGTAAATATTAAAATGTTAAAGCACTTAATAAAACATTGCGTTGATTTTCTATCTTATTTACAATAAGATTCTATTGAGACTTTAATAAAAGAAAATATTATAATAATACTCATACTCTATTTAAATTTATCTAATAATAAATGATAAGTAAGTTATGAATTATTACGTTCTCTCATCTACAGTAACTAAAAATAACACATCTCAAGCTAAATCTCATAATTCATAATTTATTTATCATTTCTTAAGAAATCAACACAACTCATTCACTAATAAGATCTAATGGACTCGGAATCGACACGGTATTTTAGTTTAGTTTAAACTAATATAATAACTGCAAATATAATTTCTCATGCCAAAAACAGTGCGAACATAGCAAAATATAATATAAGAAAATGTTCACATGCCTTTGAGCGTTGAATAGAGACAAAAACTTGCAGGGGCCAGGAGAGGGATAACGAGCATCAAGAGTCGGCGAATTTCTCGCCGGAAACAGAATCGGAAGTGAGTTTCCGTCGAGGCCGTGCGGTCGCGGCGGGGGAGTGAAGATGAGCAGCCATCGCCGGAGCGGCAACAAGAACGGCCGGAAATCCGGCGAAAGCGTCCCGGCGAACGAGGAAACGATCAGATCGAATGGGAAGAAGAGGTTCGAGAGAAGATTGGTGAAGTTTGAGGAGCTACCGGAGTACCTACAAGACAGCGAGTTCATCCTCGACTATTACCGCTCCGAGTGGCCCGTGAAGGATGCCTTGTGGAGCATCTTCGCGTGGCACAACGAAACCCTAAACGTTTGGACGTGAGCGATTCGCACTTCAACTCACTCTTCTAGATGATTCTATTACTCTTTCGTCCAGCGATTTCTTCAAACACTTGGTGTGCGATTGTCGCAGAGTGTTATTCTGTGTGCGGTTTTGTGCAGGCACTTAGGTGGATTTCTGATATTTGCGGCGATGGCGGTGATGAGCACCACTGCGACGGCGAAGCTCGGCTTCGGCGATTTGCTCAGGTATTATTGGCTTTTTTTCAAAAAGCAGGAATGCGGCGTCGTTTTGTTGTTTTGTGTGTGGCGAGAGAGAGAATTTACTGATTTTGTGTGAATGTGAGGTGGAATCACCAGGGCACCGGCGGCGCTTGGGTTGTTGACGACGGCGAAGGAGATAAACGGCTCTGGCAGTGACGCATTTCCGGTGAGTTTTTATTGAATGCTATTTTATTTGTTTTATAGATTGACACAATAACTATTATTATTGTAAATTTTATGTATAAAAATATATATATGAAAATAAAAAGAATAAAAGGAGGAGAGATTATTATGTCATAATAATACCAAAAACATTTTGCATAATATTCTTTTACTTGCTTAGTTGGTCATGGCCAAGTTCAATTATAAGTTTTTAATCTTATTATGTCGTGACTTACAGCTGCTTGTTTATTTTGTCATTTTTTTCATGTTTTTTTTTTTTTCACATCATTATCAGACACCATCATGAGTTTAATGAGAAACAAATAAATTCAAATTTTCCATATTCATTTTTTGACATACTAACCGCGTAGTGTCTTACATTAACGTTTGATGGAGGTGTTCAAACAAGTGAATAACGCATCAGTGTTTAGTCAGTGGAGTAGCTCATGTAAGCTCATGTAGTGTGATGAATTTTAGACTTAAATACGTTGGCCACTGTTAGAGAAAGATTTCAGACTTGCCAAGAAAATCGATGTGGATTCATAAATCATGTTATCATGTTTTCTGCATCTGCCCTTTACTAAGATAACAAACCCATTATTATCATGATTGAATTATGATGAGAGGGAGCCTTAAGCATAAGAGACAAACGAATTCATAAGCTATTCAATCAATTTTTCTTTTCCTTTTCAGGATTTGCATTTGAGAAACATTCAGGACCCATTTATCCTTGGCGAGATGGGAGAATCTGGTGTAGAAACAATTCCTTGGTGGCCATGGTTCGTTTTCTTAGCTGGAGCAATGGGCTGCCTCGCTTGCAGTTCTCTTTCCCATCTTCTCGCCTGCCACTCCAGAAACTTCAGCCTTTTCTTCTGGCGTCTTGACTATGCTGGCATTTCTCTTATGATTGTCTGCTCGTTCTTTGCTCCGATTTACTACGCCTTCTTCTGCAACCCTTATGCAAGGTTGTTCTATTTGACTTCAATATCTGTGCTTGGAGCCCTCTCCGTCATTACCATTCTCGCACCTTCATTTTCCGCGCCACGGTTCCGACCCCTCAGGGCCTCCTTGTTCCTCTCCATGGGCTTTTCAGGTGTGATTCCTGCAGCTCATGCTCTTGCCCTGCATTGGGGCCAGCCACATATATTTGTTGCAGTTGGATATGAGCTTGCCATGGCTATTCTGTATGCGACAGGAGCTGGATTTTATGTGTCTAGAATACCAGAGCGATGGAAGCCTGGTGCGTTTGATCTTGCGGGTCATAGCCACCAGATTTTTCATGTTTTTGTTGTTCTTGGGGCACTTGCTCATAGTTTTGCCACACTAGTCATATTGGATTTCCGACTGGGATCACCAACTTGCGCATTTTAGCAACTCAGAATCAGCTGTCTGTTAAACTGTTGGAAGCGAGTCAGTTAGGAACTTAGGATTCTACATTATCCCTGTTGTGCTGCTGCATGAATTGCAATATTATCCTACGAATCTAGGAAGAAATGGCTAGCTAATTGTAATAGAGTTGGGAGAGAAACCACCCATTTATGTTGTATTCACGATTATTCTTCTATTATATATGCTGGCTTGGGTACGATGTGTACTAACTCCTCTTAGAAATAGCAGGCAATTGTTTTAACAATAAGATTTTGTTCTGATAATTTATTCGAATCTTGAGATAAGAAAATGAATCACCAAAAGATGGCTTTAAGTTCTTTGGAAGAAGTGATAGGTTCCAACCTCCAATAAAAGGATCGTATTATTTGAAACTAAATAATAGAAGACTGGTTGCACACTGTAATCAAGCCACACGTATCGAAATAATGTAATTAGGATGTTACGGGGGTATTTCTCTCTCTCAAAATATTCAATTACAGAAGAGCATCTTAAGGAGCAATTCAAAATACAATTTTTCAAAGTCCAAACTCAGTCACTCGTATTCAATTCTTATTTAATGGCATATAATTGTACATCTGATCTAAAAAGTTGAAGAATCTGAATCGTTGGGCAGAGAAAAAATGAGAAATACACATAGGGGAACCACTAGAAAAGCTGCAATCTTCAGCAATTCCTCATTCTGCGGTGTTATCACTCCAATCCTTGACCAGTCTCCGCTGTACCTGAAAGGATTTTCATGATAATGGGCCAGATTTGATAAATAAACCTCCCTAACAAAGAAAGAAAACACTTGAAAAGACAAGCTTACCCGGCATCAATGAACCCCAATCCAAACACTCCAATGGTAGATTTAGCAACAACTGATCTCGAAATACTCAGTGGGAAAAAGGGTCCCCGTTCACTACTCTTGCCGTTCTCTTGAGACTCGTTCCTTTTGGCCAACGTTGTCGTCCCAAACCTCCTCCTACCAGGTAGAAGAAGAGAGCAAGTGAAGCAGATAACGCCACAGCTCCTTCCAGCAACCATCATCTCATCCGATCTTATCCACACACCATTTCACCATCACATAACACAAAAAGCGCAAAACCACAATGGCACCCTCGTAATTCGGCTTAATGTAATTAACACTAATTTCCAGGGGCATTTCAGTAAAAAAAAAGGTTAAAATCAGAATATGCAAAGCTGCAATCGTAGCTGTTGCAGAAATTGAAACCACTTCTCTAAACCCTGGCAATGGCAGCGAGTACGGAACGCTCCGTAATCCACCGTCTCCCACAGCACAAATACGTCGACGCCGTTCGGTGGCTCCCACTTATCTCCGCATTCGACCGGTTCGCGGTCCTCGCATTATTCGACTCCGATTCGGGTTCCTCCTCCATCGAAATCAACTCCTTAAACCCTAACCCTATCTCCCTCGAACCACACTCCTCTTGGTCCTCCCCTTCCCGCGTCTCCTCCCTCAGGTCCTCCCTCTTCCTCCAGAAGACCGTCATCGCCGCTTCCACCGCCGCCGGGTCCCTCCACTTCCTCTTCTCCGACCCCGCTGATGCCAGGCTGGAATCCGAGGTCTCGTTTCCCGAGGAGGAGGCGCTGCACACTTCGCCCGGATCGTGCGTCGACCTCATGGACGGTGGGGTGGAGTGTGTGACCGTTGGGGAGGATGGGAGGGTGAATTTGGTCAGTGTTGGGAACTCGAATTTGAGTTATCGTAAGTTGTATGATAGCGGTGGGTTGGTGTCATACACGGCGGTGAAGTGGGCGTCGCCGGTGGAGTTCGCTACCGGTGGGTATGGGTGCAGTCTTCAGTGGTGGGACCAGAGGAAGCCTGGGGGGCCGGTTTCTCAGTTTAAGGGCAACTGGTAAGTGAAATGGTTCCAATGATGGAGATGATTGAGGGTTGTGTGAATTTAATTAAATTCAACTTTGTGCTAATTTGTGATTACATATTTTTTTGTAATATGTAATATTTTTTTAAATGGTTAATAGTTCGAAAATTTGTTTGGTGTCTGCACAGATGTTTACTTGGTGATTATTGTGTTGCAGGGATCAGAAATTGAGTGCAGGGATGGTGCACTCTATCGACATTCATCCTTCGCGTAAGCACACTTGCCTGGTAAGATGGCTATGCCACTTGTGTTCGTTGTCTTGTTCGATTTTCTTTTACATAATAAATGCAAGCAGATTTGTGAATGTTCTTGTTACTTATAGAGAGTTGCTATATGGACCGAAAACATGTTGCACGATTTTCAACGAAATAACTATCAGCCATTAGATATTTTGGATAACTAATCACGATAGATTTATAATCAAGGGGTTTTGGAATCGGATGGCCTCAATTGATTGTCTATTTTCGTGAATGTATATTTCGGTCTATGGAGCATTTTCCTTACTTATATTAGAATTGGGAGTGTAGTTCATTTTAGATATCGGTTCCATTTAACCCTTTAATGGCTGATACTGCAGCTTTGCCGGAGTGTCTGTACATGTGATTGACAGTTCATGATGCTGTTGCTTCTTTACTTTCAGCAATAGGATACTAGTTAAATATGTGCAAGCGCTCAAATGATGCAGTACTGTGCTAAGTTGAAAAATATGACATTATGCCAGGACAGTTTAAATTTAAAAGAACGTATATGATGTATCATTAAACAAAATGTATGGCCAGTTGATTGACATTGTGACTTGTGAGAGGTATTAGTTGTTTTTCGATTCTGCAATATCAATTGCTTTGACATTGCTACCTACATGATGAATGATTCTTGATTTCTTGTATTCAAAGATGGTTTGGAGATGCACTATTGCTCACTACTTAGTGCTTTTAGTTGTAAGCTTCTCTGACATTTCTGGCATTATAATATATTCTCAGGCTGGTGGCTCCTTAGGGACTGTTTTTGCCTGGGATCTTAGGAATCAACAACAACCAATTATACTTTCAGGAGCAGGGGCTGGGGCTGGCAACCCTGGAGTCCAGTCAATATGTGAAAGCGAGGTTTGGGAGGTTCAGTATGATCGATGCATAAGTTCAAGCACCTCATCTACCAGGATCTTACCTGCCATGATCTGCTCAGAGGATGGAATTCTCGCTGTAATTGAGCAAGGTATATATGTACATTGCAATCTACAACTTGTCATTGTGGCAGTTCGTCAGGAGTAAGATTTAAGTGGAATGTACTTGTACATCAATGGAGCAGAAATTTTTATTGCACTACACGGAGAGATTGATTTGGTGCATCTTTAATGTAGTATTCTTGCTTTGCACAGGTGAGGAACCTATTGAGCTGCTGGCAGAACCCTGTGCCATCAATAGCTTTGATATTGATCTACATAATCCATCGGTAAGTGGATGCATTATGTTGAAACTTTTTGGTATTTTTTCAATGTGAATAGAATGAAAATTGTTGAAAGAGAAGAAAAAAAGGGGAAAAGTTGAACATGGAAAGTTCCTTTCTCATGATTTAGTTGATTGCCATGCAGGATGTGATATGTGGTTTGGAGTGGGAAGCAGTAGCCATATTGACCAGACAATAACATTCAATAGTTCTGCACATTGATGGCTTTTAGTCTGGAAAGGGATGCTTTTTGTAGCTTATGGAAGAGCTATATCCTTTGACGGACTATTTATGATACTTGTGCATGCTGCAATGTTCTGCTCAAGCCATTTGTATGCAAATGAATTTTTGGATTATTACAATATGAGGCATTGGTAGGAT
The DNA here is from genome assembly GCA_003254905.1 of Nissolia schottii. Taxonomy (NCBI): domain Eukaryota; kingdom Viridiplantae; phylum Streptophyta; class Magnoliopsida; order Fabales; family Fabaceae; genus Nissolia; species Nissolia schottii. The sequence continues at coordinate 1,168,092 of QANU01093679.1, read as the reverse complement.
GTGTGAGAGAGACATAGAAGCGCTTTGGATCAATACTACGATCCGTTTTACCTATAACGTAACCCTTGCCCGTTAATGATTATGGGTGTCCTGGAGACATGAACGATGGAGACATGAACGATAAACCAACATAGTTGAAGGAAGTAACAAAAATTTCGTGTTATATCTAGGGAACGGATTCCATGGTCCCGGCTTCATTTAGTGGTATTTACCATATTGCCACCGCACTCACTTAAGGTGACTTGTATAATTTTTCATTTAGACTCTTAAGTTATTTTATTTGCAGTTAAGGTTCCTGGCCAAATTCATTAGATATTTTTCAGGTCTCCTTTCTCAAATCTACACTCCTTACCCGTTCGCCCCCTCTTCTCCCCACCTCATCTCACTCCTGAATTTGTGGTTCCAAATTTTACATCCTTGCAAGACTCCTATAAACCTTTATAACCAACCTGAAAATTGTAATGATTGGAATATATCAAAATAAGCCATTTATGATTTTCGTCCAAAATACAAAATACTAACGATAATATAAAAAGGACAAGATCATAAAAATAGCTGCCTTCGCTGTTGTTTAGATTTGTTAGTATTTAAAAGAAGAATCATCTCATACGATGGTGGTTATCATTTTTTATTTTATTTTTGCATGAGAAGACTAGATATGCAATACAACTACTTAAACATAATTCATATAAATTTCTTGATTTTTAATGAATAATAAATAAACACAATTGCGTGTATAGTATACTAATAATATATAACTAGTGATTAAATAAAGGAATGCACAGGATCTTAACTTGGACTTGCACCTTTAATGTGTCAAACTGAACCTCTGTACAAGAAACATTCCTAGTAATTGCTGGACACAGACTTTTGATCTTTGATGAAAGCAAATCATCGGACTGGGGAAAAACGAGAGTTCACAAGATCAATCCACTATTAAAAGCTATAAAGTTCACGGATCGGTGTCCATTGCATGACCCTCGATGGATCTGTGGAGATGACATGAGACTGAAATCTGAGAAAGAGATATGACGCCAGGGACCCGAAATACATAATAAAATAGATGAAGTGGTCTGTAAACAATATTTTGTTAGTGGCCTTAAGTGAGTGCAGTGACAATCTATAAAATACCTAATGAGCCCAAACCTACACATACCACGAAATCTGAACCCGTGACACTAAGCCATAGGATATTTGTTGTATTGAAGTTAAAAAACAACAACAAACTGAGCGTTGTTTTATTAAAATCTAAATTATCTCTAATAAATTAATAATCTATTCTATAATTTTTCTGTCTTCTTTTATCTCTAGTCATTGAGCTATCTTCTATTTATTAAATGGGAGATTTAATTGTTATTTTACACAAAAAACTTCACAACTCTTACTCGTAAATACATTCTTAGCATAAAACCTAAACTCCAGGGTTTAGGGTGATTTAGCCATTTTATTTTTTCAAGGTTTTACACAACTCTTACTAACATATTCACTCTTAACATACTTTTTATTTTGTATAGTGTGTTTATTCATTCAATGCATCATCTTTATTTCTACAATAATTATCCTATTTTAATAAACCTTTACAGCAAAATTGTTATATGATATCTCATATCATAATTAATTATTTTTTTTCTTTTTTTTCCAATAATTTCAGAATCACTTTTATTGCAAACCCAAAAATAAGGGAAAGGATCATCATTATAAAAATTCTCCAAGTCATCGAAAACAAAACACCTCAACAAATTTGAGAAGGTCTCACTATATTTTTTTTTCTTGTGGCATTTACATTTTGATATATTATTGTTATTTTTTATAACAACAAAAGTTGAGTGAAATGTTAAGTAAGGTTCACTTCCAAGAACAAATTTCTAACCTCAAAAGAATGTAATTGCTGAAAGAAAATTTCTTAACAACTTAATCTCCTGTCAATATGCCATATACTGACCAAATGTTGGGGGGGGGGGATTGAGACTCTCAATTTTACTATTCCATTATTTTTTCAAAAATCAAACCACTATTTTTGTAAAATTTAGTTCCCTATTTTGTTATTTTAGTTAAAAAAAAAAAAAAAACATTCAATAAGAAACGTTTGGGAGCGAACTCGGCTAAGTTAAAAGTGGGAACCCGGGAAAATTTGGAATTAGGGCACCGTTTGGAAGGGGGATCGGAGAAGACGGAAACCCTAGAGATGGAAAAGGGGATCATAGCTCTGAAGGGAGCAGCAGAGGATCTGAGCGGCCGCGTCCATCAAGTTCCCTGCTGCGTCAAGTTCGACGGCCCCGCCTCTGTTTCCCACTATTTCAAACCCAAACCCTCCGGTAAGCTAAACGGATTTTCCTTCCATCGTCGTCGTCGTCGTCATCATCATCATCATCATCATCGCATTTCTCTTTTGTCATAGGCATCGGCGTCGACGGTTTACCGTTACAGCAAGCTCATTTTAGAGGAAGGTTACTCCAAGGAACTACTCTCCCTCTCCCTCCTGGCTACTCCGGTATTTATCTCTCTCTGTTTTTTATTTTATTTTATTTTATTTGAACCAAATTGTTATGAAATGATGCTCCGCTTTGAGTCTGTTGCAGGTTTTGTCTTAGGAAAGGAAAGTATTGACAAGAGTGATTCGCACGGCACCGAAGAAGAAGAGAGTTCTCAGTCGTGGGAGACGAGTGCTACGTTTCGTGATATAACGTATTGGAACCATGGCTACCTTCCTTCTGACAATGACGATTTCTCTCGTGCTTTTCATTGGCTTACTGTTGCCAAAGCGGTGAGTTTCTTCTGCGATTTTTGCTTCATCCTGTGAAATAAATTGCATACTTGGACTATATATGGAACTAGGAATGAATTAATTTTGAACTTAATTTCTATGCAATGCTTTTGTTATCATGTGTTGCGTAAGAGAGGTTTTCTTTTGAGGTATTGAATGCGAGACTGATACGGTAGCACACAGTGTAAAAATCTTTTACGCTCACAAATTGCAGGACATAGAAATTAACTCATTAATTATAATTATTAGGCATGTTGATTAGAAGAACCAAGTTCAATAGTTACACAAGCTTGGCCTCATTGTTCTCAGCATTTGCCTTTCGTCGTTTGACATTCTGCGTGTGTCAATTTGTCTGCCACATCTATTCATCTGCTTGTTTGTAACTGCTAGTCATAGATAAAATTAAATTTGCGTGCTGCATAAATTTAATTATTATTTAGTAGCTTTGTGGCTAATCAATTCGTTATCAGGTCCAGAAATATATATATATATATATATATATATATATATATATATATTATGGTTTAAGCTTGAAATCTTGTTGAGCTGTAACCTGTGCTTTGTGTAAACGTTGATGGGAAGTATGCATCTTGGGTACCATTGTGTAGACAGATAGAGATACCTTGGGGGGTATCTGATCAGATAGTTTTTTTTAAACACCCCCCCATGTTGCATCTAATATTATGAAATGACAGTTAAATTGGTTCAATTAATCATAAAGGTATCAATTTGTGAAAATTATAGTTTATTGTGTATAAGGTTGCCTAACTAAATATATTTGATTGTGACTGCAGCTGCATAATCCCGTGACACCTGAGGAATTAGCTTCATCATCTTTTGCTCTCTAGAGCCGGGCACTATCGTGCACAGTACATGTCGAAGTAGTCATATTTTCAGCTAATGTATTAGTGTAATACTCAGGCTTATGTGGTACATTGTCCTCAATTGCCCCTATGTACCTCCCTCCCCTTTAAGCGTTTCTTATATATTGACTCCAATATTAAAGTGATTAAATTCCAACATTATGTTGTCCCCCGAAAAGTTCCAAGGCAAGCATTGCTATTAAATAGAGTTTACAATATTGCGTTGAGCGTAAATAAAGTAGTGCAGTAACAGTCAAATTATTTAACTTAAAAGTAGTAACTAGTAATAATGCCCACAATAGAGAATGGCAAAGCCATAAATCTGACTTGATCTGGATGAATACAAGTCCTAATGCATTTCAATAGCAGAGTTAAGAACTCGAAGAGTCAGGTTCATGTAGAAAGAAATCAGTTAAAAGGAAGAGAAAAGTTATTAGATGACACACAGTGGGGTTAGTAACATAAAAATGCGTTTAGTCCTTGGACCCAATTCCTTCATCATTCTTTTCATTTTTGGTCTGATTCATCATTCATGACTGTGATTTGTGCACTCCACCCAACAAACAGGCACAAACACAACCACAGCCAGAGTGAGATTTGGGATCCAACATTTGTACTTGGGGGGAGCATTAATAAAAGCTTCAAAAAGTTCCTAACAAAGCCCAATCATAAGAGCCCAAATAGAAAAGGCCCAAAATCAATGGAAGTTTTGTTGAAAAAATCATTACATACCGAGTCACAAAATTTATAAAGGACAAACCGAAATTGACCCCAAAATGAAAAGTACAGCAAGACATATTTGAGCCTAGTGGAAATTTTGGTGACTTCCTTTTTTTAGTTCAAGCAATACAACAATTGGACGGCCCATAATGAAAACACATCAAAATTATCAAGGCCCCCATGTCCTGTAAATAAAGTAAAGATAAAGGACTTAACCCGAAAAAGAGAAAGAATAAGGAGTGAAATGCAACCACAACCTTTATCCACAACCACAAGTAGTGCTTCAACTTCAACAATAACACCATCTCTTACTATTGAACCTCTCGCTCTCACACACACCTCTGAATTCTGAAAGATGGCGTGTGCAACCGCTACGGTGTCGTTTGGCTTCAGATTTCCACCATGCTCTTCTCACTCTCGCGCTTCTCACAGTTCAATTCAGATTCCTCTGGTGCACAAGTTCAACTTGCTGAAACTCAGCTCCTCGAGTAGCATCTCCGGTTCTTCGATTCTTCCTCAGAGGCTCTCCACCGTTGCCGCTCCTCGTTCTCCGAGCCGTCGCCCTCTCACCATTGTAGCTGCCAAGGGCTACAAGATGAAAACTCACAAGGTCCCTTCCCCTTTCTATCCGTAACATTGTGAAATTGGGGTTCAATTTGGTGGGTAGCGCCAAATCATCAACAATTGTGTCCAAAAAACAAAAAGAGTGGGTTTTGATATTTAATTACGAAAATGGATTATTTTTATGCTATTCTGGTAAAGATACGAATTTTTGGGTCTGAATTGTGGAATTTGAATTGTACCTATTATTTGAATGGACTTGCGTTTATAGGCATCGGCGAAGCGGTTTCGGGTGACGGGTCGAGGGAAAATTGTGCGTAGGAGAGCTGGGAAGCAGCATTTGCTGGCCAAGAAGAATACCAAGAGAAAGTTGCGACTATCCAAAATGGTGGGGGATCACTTTTTTAGCGTTATGAATTTATGATTATCCATATTTTTATCATATTCTGTTTCAATACTATAATTATATCTTAATTCCATTTCATTAGTTTATTTGAATGTTCTTGGTTTGCCTTCCATGGACAAGTAGTATGTGTCTTATGTGTACAGGTCTAACATCGGTGGAAACGATTGCCAAAGTGTGAGATTTTTTTCTTACTAATCATAATAATAAATTACTGATAGGTATAACTATGGAGTTGTATTCTTTGACTATATGCATTCTGCTTTGGCTACCAAATTGCCTGCTTTGCTTGCGAGCTGGTGTTATTTGGGCACGTGAAATGCATTTATCCCAATGATATGTTGGTCCTGTATCCTTTCTTACCCCAAGGAGGATCTTAAGAATGTAGAAGCTAGATGACTGTTAAATTTTGGTTGAATTTTATGATGGGCAATGACTGATTAGATTGTTTTACAAGTTCTTGAGGGAGGATTTTTCAGCAGACTTGATTGCAGAGGGTTAATTTTGCTTGTTTAATCATGATTACGTTCTACTGAAATAGCTCTTTTGTTTTGTTGATCTCAATAATTTGATAACCTCAGACTTCATTACTAGATGTCTATGTTAACTTCTTTGTTTTGGATTGGGGTTGTGAGATTAGGGGAATGGGGGTCACTTTTGAACATAGAAGCAAAAGCTGGAGGATAAATTCTATCTCCCAGCCTTCTCTTGCTTTTTCATTTGACATTAGGATAAAGTGAATATTATGATATTTAAACATCTGAACTTATGTACCCAAAAAAAAGTGCACCTGCAATGTATAATTAAATTGAGATTAAGTGGCTTTGGTGGTGGATGTCTTCTGGTAGTTTGATGCTTTTCGTATTGATACCTGAAAGCAATGTTGATCGTATGCATTAATTTTTAGGAGAAAGGGCTCATAACAAGTTCAAAATCATTGTCTGTCTTTCCTATGAAACATCAATTATCATATATTTGAGTTTGATTATCTTTTTTCTCTCAATGAATTTTACTTTTGTGCAATACTATTGTTAATATTTCACCAAAGACCAAGTTCATTTCAAGAATGTGCATTTTGTCTTTGTTAAGATGAAATTCTGTGTGTTATGAGTTTCATCCGTCAGCTAGTTACTGCCTGAGGATCTGGAATTTCTACTCATTTAAACTTGAACCTTCTACCAAACCAACATCCATCCCAACTGCAGTTGGATTTCTAGAACGACGCTAGATAATAGATATATTGCAGTTGGGCTTAGATATCTGACTTGGATTCAACTGAAACGTAACACTGCGAATTCTGCATGAAATTTTCTTATTCTTGTCTGAGGCTTGACATTATTATGTGAAATTATAGGATTGACATTCTCATCTCTAACTCCTTTCTATTCTCATGCACAGCACCCGGTCAGCAGGAGTGACTATGACAATGTGATTGGAGCCTTGCCATATCTCAAAGTAAACAGAAATGCTACATAGAGGCTGCATTTGCAAATCTTGAGTCATAAGCCTGTCTCTGCATTTAGTCTAGTGATTTGTGACATCGCAAAATTGTTTTTGTTTCTCAAATGAAGTAAGCTAGTTTTTTTCCTAATTGAGATATCAGTGCCTTGTGAAATTTGTACACCTTCCTGTATCATGTAACAGTTGATATGTATTCACATCATTGCATTGCTATATATTTGGTTAGCATTGGAATTGTTTTAAGCTATTGGGATTTGGGAGTGATCTTGTCATCAAATATATTTGGTTAGTTAAGAAGAATTTTGGGCGGGCCACATAATTGGCAATTTGAAACCAAGTTGTTGAGGTTTTCCTGTAAAAAATTCAACTTATGCAAAAACAATTTTTAGTATCTTGCAACTGCTGTATTTTCTTTTCTATTTTTAAGAATAATAAAGTGAGAGATAAAGCAAATGTCCAAATTTGAAGGTGGTTTTATTTAGGCTTTCAATGAGAAAAATTCATTACAAACAAAATTATTATCATATGGTGAATATAAATAAATATAAAAAATAGTTGCATTTTGAAGATTGTAATATAGCTTCTCAAAGTAAATCTAAAGTTTTATTTTTAGCATCAGAAAGGAAAAATCTAGAGTTTTTATTTTACATGTAAACGGACTGAAGGCATCTTAAAGAGAGAAATCAAAATCCTAATAAAATGGTCAAATAAAGGCGTAAATGAAAAGAAAACGGTAAGACTGTTCAATTATCGTACATACACCAACGCCAACTATGAGAAATAAAATGTCAAAACAACAACAACTTGGCCTGTTTGTTACTTTTTGGGTCAAAATTTGGCCTGTTAAAGAGTGTAAAAGGAAGTATTTGGGAAAAATGGCATTCCTCTTTCGCTTATCATTCTACGATGAGAAATAGTTGGAAGATTTATTTTTATGTCTAATTTATCATTTATCATGTTACTTATCTTATACATATATTTGTTAAATTTTAAATTTATTTTATTGATTTCAATTTCAAATATTAATAAATATACATGTAAGATAAACAACATCATAAATTAAATCTAAAAGTAGATCTCCTAAATATTTCTCATTTATGATTTCTATCACGTACATGATCTAATTACGTTTTATAAAATGGCAAAACATCATTCATTGTTTTTGGAACAAAGGGAAAACGTTTATTTATAGATTTTATTATAACTTGTATACACAGTAACTTCATATTAAAAGAAGGAAAGGTTTATAACAAAATTTCAAAAAGTTTTTTCTTTTTTGATATTTAAATTTTTTTTATTGTTTTTGCTTCCATTTATGGTTGTAGTTTTTTTTTTCTTTATAGTGTTTTTTTATTATGATTGTTTTCATTTATAGGTTCTTATAAATTAAAAAGATATTTAAATTTATCATGAAAGAAAAGATAATACATTTTTTAAACTAATATATTAATAGCGTTGATCTTTAATATAAAAAGTACTTAGACATTAATAATTTTTAAGTAAAAAGCATTCAATTACTTTAAAATGAAGAGTATATTCAAAATTTTATTAATATTATATTTAACATATTATTTTTAATTGGTAAGTGTCGACTCTATGAATAAAATTATTCTTTTTCGTTTTAACAAAAGTAAAATAAAAAAATATTGAGCTGTAAACCATCCCGCGTAGGCGCATACTATTCCAGTTCGATGCTCCAATAAAAAAATTGCACTCGTCAATGTCCGAACCATTCGCAACAGAAGCCAGCGCGCGGGATCTGACTCCACGTGGCAAACCGCGCCGTCAATTAAAGCGAAAGAAAGGGGGTAGCGCAGGACCCACATATATCCATGAATTTTCATACGTGTATGTCGGAAATGACCAACAAACCCGACCAACCTCAAGGCTAGTCCCAGCAAAATGACCGGGTCATTTTGGACAAATTGTCGGAATCTCGCACGTGCCACCCGCTCACGTGCACGCGTTTTATACCTTCTTTCTCTCTCTTAATGAACCCCATCGAACATTTTCCAAACCCTCTTTCTTTCTTTCTTCGTTGTTCTTCTCCTTCTTCTAGGGTTTCCTTCCCGGAATCTCCGATCCCTTCGATCGCGGTGTCCTCCTCGATTTCCGATCCGATTCGTCGACTCTTTCAGCTATTCGCATTATCGCTTCACCGGGAATCTCGATGGTTCAGCTAATGGGCTCAGGGAACCACCGTTCGGACCCCGAAACGGCGTCGATTCATGACAAGGGCCCCGTGAAGCTTGAGATCGAGGACACGTTGGAAGAAGAGCATGGACCCCTTAACAAGCGCTCCAAAACTTCACACGAGGTTTGTGATCAGCTGAATTTTTTTTTTGTTCAATGAAGGTTTTGTTTTTGGTGCCCAAATGAAAGGTCTGAAATTGTAGCCAATTTTGATTTTGATGAGCTAGTGTTTATGCTCCTTTTTTATATTCACTGTTGAGTTTGGGAGAGTCAAGTTAGATTTCTGTGCTCAAGAGTGGAAGGAAGGGCTTGGATGAATTTGATCTCTTTTTTTTTTTTTTTCCTTTTGAAATTTTCATTAGCAGTTAAATGACGTGCTACAGTGTGGACAGATGAAAAACCTTTGTTTGCATTTTGAGGGGGGTGGGGTGTTTTGGGGGGGGGGGGTGTTTTCTTAATCTGTGTTTAATGATGTTCATTTTTCATGACTTATCTTTTTCCTTGTGGTTGGTTTTGTTTAGCAATGGAATGCTTCAAATGATCCTTCCCAGTTCAATATACTTGATGAGCCTAGTCCTTTGGGTTTGCGTCTGAGGAAGAGCCCTTCACTTTTAGATTTGATACAAATGAAGCTTTCTCAAGGGAGTGTGCCTGCATCAAGTGCACAAAGTGGAAACTTAAGCTCTGGAGCAAAGAAGGAGGGTCGTGGTGGTGGTGCTGCTGCTGCATCAGGTTCTGTTGACAAGCTTAAGGCTTCGAATTTCCCAGCTTCACTTTTAACGATTGGTTCGTGGGAGGTATATTCCAGATACTACCATTTCACTAGTATTTTTCGAGAAATCTATTTTTTTTTCCTCAATGAATTTGGCTTAGGTCAAAGTTTTGTCTTGGCAGTACAAATCAAAATACGAGGGCGACTTGGTGGCAAAGTGTTACTTTGCTAAACATAAGCTTGTGTGGGAAATTCTTGAAGGTGGGCTGAAGAGCAAAATTGAAATCCAGTGGTCAGATATCACGGCACTTAAGGCTGATTGTCCTGACGATGGACCTAGCTCATTGACTGTAGTGGTAGGTTATTCCCCTAGTCACCTCTCTTTGTTAGCTATTATAATGGTTTTAATTTGTGAACATCTATGCTTGGTTATTGGTTAAAAATTCAGAGTTCTTTGATTCATTGGTGAGTTTCTCTGTGTTGCAGCTTGCCAGACAGCCTCTTTTCTTCAGGGAGACTAATCCTCAACCTAGAAAGCATACACTGTGGCAGGCAACATCAGATTTTACTGATGGACAGGCAAGCAAACACAGGTATATTCTTTTCCACAGTTATCCTCTGATATGTAAATGTGGGCTCAAATATTGTGTGTTGATACAGATTTAAAATTATTATGGTTATTTGATGAGTTTTCATAACCTATTATGAGCTAACTTTCAATATTACATCTCTAAAAGATTATAGATTGATTTCCAACGGTACATCTGAGGATGCTGTCAGATAAGAGCTAGAGAGGTCATTGAAATAATTGAGGAAGAGAGGTCAAGTTTCATTTGATATTGTATTTGTTGATTTCAGAGGAGTCTTTACGTTGTAAATTTTAAAGCATCTATAGTCAATAGTGGTTTTATCATGGAAGACTTATTTGACTAAATTTGTTAGTTTCAATTGGCATTGAATGATTGGTACTATTATAGTTAGATCCTATGCTATTATATTTCCTAGGTTGTGATTGAAAATTCTATTTTGTGGTTTTGTAGGCTGCATTTTTTGCAATGTCCGCAAGGGCTGTTGACCAAGCATTTCGAAAAGCTTATCCAATGCGACACGCGTCTTAATTTCTTAAGCCAACAGCCAGAGATAATTTTGGATTCACCTTATTTTGAGAAACGGCCCTCTGCTATTGAGAACACTGACAATCTGAAAGATCATGATTTGCATCAAGTCAATGGTAAGGGATCTGCAACCTCTTCTTTGCTGGATGGAGGATCACCTCATGCATCCCTGTCACCATCATTTGAGATTGAGCACAATGATCCTCCTGCTGTGAGCCTTGATAGTCTGCTGCATGAAACACCTTCCCCCAGTTCAGGTAATAATAAGAACCCGGCTCTTGTGATTGCCCTGGTCTTTTGACTCATCTTTGTTAATCTGTGTTCTGGATATCTAAATCTGACTTATCTGCATGTGTGCGCTTTGTATTAACTTTTTTGTCTTTTATGAACAAGTCATGGACTGTCGTGCAATTGATGGGAGTTCAAGTTCTGAAGCTGATTCCAGGGGCCCTAGAAATTGGGATGAGATTAAAGTGCCTGGACTATGCCCTTCTATGTCAGTGAGTGATTTCCTTGGCCACATTGAACATTGCCTCTCTGAACAAGTGTCCTCTGGGCCAGAGTACCAGGATATGCTGGAGGACATTGCACAGTATCTCCTTAGCGACAATCAGGGTCAGGGTACAGCAGCATCCGATGAAAAATCACTAATGTCAAGGGTCAACTCTCTCTGCTGTCTTCTGCAGAAGGACACTGCAGCAGGGCAGAACTCACATGTTGAAAGTGCTGTTGAAGGACCTGATCGTGGGAAAGGTATTCAACTAAGCCAAACTCATGAATCAGTGCAGGACAACAAAAGTAAAATAAATTTCAAGGCTGCGGAAGAGGATTCGACAGATGTTTCTGGTGGGAAGCAGGCAGGCATGTCCAGGAAAGACTCATTTGGAGACTTGCTGCTTCATCTCCCGCGAATCGCGTCACTTCCAAAGTTCCTGTTTAACATATCAGAAGAGGATAGTGACAGTAAAGCCAGATAGTTATTCTTAATTGCTCAACTCTTAAATTTTAAAATGGTCAATGTGCATAGAGAATATCTTGTGTATTCATAAGCATGGACAAGTTCGATTTCTACCATGGGAGCCACTAGGATTTGGAAAGTAATTTAGTGAAGAATTCTTGTAGAGCCCGTGTAAGAAACTGTTAGATAGGTGCCGTAGCTCTATTTTGTGGTCTTTTCCTTCTTGGTCGCTTAGAGAGCAGTTATCTGAATGTAAAGTAACTTAATTTGTTGCCTAATAAGATATCAGCTGCTATGGATTTAAATTCTTTTGAGACTTGTAAGTCACTTTTATTGGGTTGATTGCCTGTTATGCGATTGGATTATGCCTCTAATCCTTGCTCATATTACGTTAAATCTTTAATTAGTGTCACCAAGCGTTTTACTAGAATCCATACTTTTCTCGTTACACTGATCTTTTGAAGCTAGGCTTGTTGGCCAAGATGAATTATGGACTTTCAACCTTGTAAGTAAAATTGTTGCTGTTCATACGCTCAACCTTTCAAGACTGAATTGTTACGCGACGTTAAGAAAAATGTTAGGCAGCCTTACTCCTAACAGATATTTTGGTTTCCAGCGATGGTACTTCTCTTATTGATCTAATGAGTTTGGTGAGGGAACCAAATCAGTTATATACTTCTCTATGATCACATGAAGACTTAATTATGAGTGCCTGAGTTGTGTACATTCAAGGTACTGCTCGTTTACCAATCAAGCGTGAGAACTTAAAACGACGGATACCAAATGTCCAAATAAAAACAAGTGCTAAATAGTATTCACAATTTATACAGGATCATAAAAGGTTAAAAAAAGATATATGTACAATGGGAGATTGAAACAGAATTAGTTCATCAGGCTGTACAAAATGGTTAACCAGTTCAATACCCACAAAGAGCATTTCAACCTTGAAAGTTGTTTTTATGTACAATTAAATTCTTCCATCACGTCTAATCTGCCAGCGGATGAAGCAGGATCAGGAAGGAGGAGATGAATGAATGGTGATATCAGGTAACATTGCTACTGTCACTACGAAATATTCACAGCCAACTGGGAGACCATAAGGATTTGGAGTTGATCCTGAATTCAAGGTCAACCGGTCAGTCCCCACCGTGTCAGATGTCAACTTATCTGCCCTACCATGCTCAGGCCGAGTCGAAGTAGGAGGCAACGGCTTCACAATTTGGCGTTCAATATGCACAATTTGTCCAACAATGTAGTTAGGTCTGCTAGGAAGATGGTCCACAAAGAGGGCCACAGATTCAGTAGAAAGGTAGTAGTTAGAGCAGTTCCTGGTAATGGCCTCATAGTACCCAGCCGGAGTGAGCACAAAGGCAGCAATCTCATGAACTTCCAGGCTACCAAAAGAAATCTTCTCTTTATTAGCCTGTAGCAAAATCACAATCAATATAAATCAGCCAAGAACTTGAAATCAGTAGAACTTGCATCACTAAGCCATCGCAACAAAAAACATTCATGCTATGAAGTAATAATCAGAAATTTAGTCTTGCTTACTCCCAAGAAAGTGATTCATAGTTATAAGAAAAATAGTCCACCTCAAAGGGAAACATCATCTATTGTCACATGCTGTTAATAAACAACAAACCAAACTAGAACCATCATAAACATAAGGGCGATAAATTACCTGCTTCTCAAGTTGATGCTTATTGTAGTAAGTTTTGACCTGATCTATTTTCTCCTCCAATTCTTTCCGAAGCTGTTCATTAGCAGCTTCAGTTCTTGTGTACTTCTCAAGTAGATCTTCACGGTGCTTAGATAAGAAACCAACTTTATCAGCCAATACTCGAATACATTTTCGGAAATCAGCAATGTCATCATCATCTTTGTCATTTGCAGAACTGAAAAAAAGAGGAGATTTTCAATCACCCTAGTCACAGTTCATGAAAAAATAGAAAATATCAAGGCAAAGCACATCAGTCCAACATAATAGCCTAGAATCTGCTCTATTTGATAACAAAAAGGAGCATTTCAGGCATAATTTATATCTGACAACACATCCCCTCAACTCAAACAAGAGAGAATACAAAAGGGGCAAGGACTGCTTAACTAATTATATAAATTATCAACCTAATGAATTAAATGCAAAAAGAATTTGTTAATGATGACCTCGTGTGCATCAAAACCTCATGTAATATATTATCCAAGGAACTAAAATCAATATCTCCACTACTAAAACGTGAATGCACTTTACTTCAAGTGTAGAAGGAGAAAATTAGTGTTACTTTCATCACTCTACTAAAATGTGTGCGCCACTTCAAGTATAGAATGGAAAATGAGTAAAAGGAAAAATTCCTTTCTAAGTGGGAATGAGTGCTACATTGAGGGAAGGATATAATTTCAAGCACGCATCATGTAAGTAATTAATGTAAGTAAATTACTTGGCCAAAGATTGTGCCAAATTACGCAGGGAATCTGCAAAACCAGCCACACCACCAGAAGCATAAACACAATTCTTGAGTCTTTCAAAAAGGCCTCGCATTTTAACAACAGATGCACGCAGTAAACTATACTCCGAGGCCCGCCTGTCAGCAGAACTTTTTTGTGTTTGAGCTTCCTCTCTTGCCTCATGCAAACAATTCTCCAAATGAGCACAATTCATCTGTAGAGAAAGAGGAAAAGTCAATTAGAGTGTAAAAGGCCGTCACAATAATGTCCCAACAATAATTATGAAAACTACTGAAGCATTACCCTTAAGCAGTTATGCTAAAAATCGCTAAAAATCGTAAATTCAATTATGTACATATCATCCTATTACTTCTAATCCTACACAAGCTTTAGATGCCAAATTCTAAACCAACAATTCAACATACATCTCACAACTCAACCAAATACACAAAAGGAATCAAAGATTGGTTGACTTTTTACCAAGACGCCTAGGATTTGGCTCCTCTAAAGTGCAAGGTGTAAGACAAAAAGTCAACAGCTTAAGATTTTATAGAATACAAGCACAAGCATGATAAATCATGCTTGTATAATAATATGCAATGTTGATTTTCTCAGCGGCAATTAAGATGCAGCACTTTGTTTTCTAAATTACACCCTGCGCTTTAGAGGAGCCAAATCAAGATGGCTATTCAACCCAACAGCTTTTCAACATGTGAACTATGCTCTTATGCACCTTTATCTAAACTCTTGCCAGGAAGAGTCAACAAAAATTCAGCTTGGCATGATTTTATGGAGCAACAATATCAAAACACAATTGTCTAGGAAATTCATTATAAATATCACATCTATTATCATTGCAATGGATCACCAAAAACTAAATATAACAACATTATCGGGTTCTGGTGGAGGCTATGAGAGGATGATACAGATGACTTATTTCTTTTGCAGTCTGACAGAATAACTTGAAAACTTTGTCAGGTAAATTGCCAGCAGAATGCACTTTGACATTTGTTTACCATAGAAGGAAAAAACATGGACAGATTGAAAAGTGAGATTAATTGGTAAAAATAAATAATTTAGTATAATTAGGCAGCCACTTTTCAGAAAATTAAATTGCAACCCTAAAAGCGTAGGTATCTGATTCAATTCCACAATGTTACCTGAGATTCATCACGTAGTTTTCGACTTGCTTCCAACTCCCTTCTAAGCAGAGCAACCTCCTCCATAACAGCTGTAAGCTTGGTTTCAGTTTCAATCAATTGATTCGACTTGGCTGCTAGTGCACTTTGTAGTTCCAACAACTTACCATTGTTTATTTTGGAATCCAATTCTGAACAATCTGCTGAGTCGCAAGGTCCAATATCACTTGGCACAGGCATGCTCTCAGCAGTAGAACTGTTAGTTAGTGACATACCTAATTGTCCAACAATCTTGTACTTTTTATCTTTATCACCAATTTGCACTTCTTCACGGAGAGGCTCCATCATAGATGAATCCAACTGTGGGTTCTGTAGTCCAGAGGAATCCAACATGTTTTCATCCACTCCATCTAAAACTTTACCTGCATGTTCTGCAAACAGACCAAGTTTTGCATCCAAGGAACTAGAGATGCATGAAAGCTCATCCATGGGCTCAGTAGTAGATATGCAAGGCATGTTTGCTTCACTACTCACATATTGTAACTTGCAATCATCTGCCTTCCCAGCCAGAAGGGGAAAGTCAGTTGCATCATTTACACTAGACATCTTCTGCCCCTGCACATACTGATCAGACAATTTCTGCTCCAATTCTTGAATGCGTTTCTCATATGAGTCACACTGCATCTGCTTCATCTTAAGCATGGATTGAACATGTTTAGTATATTCATCTTTCAAATGTAAGGCTTCTGCTGTCTTCTCTGTAGCCTTCTTCAGTATACTGTCCACCCTTTCATCATCCAGCGACTCGTACTCAATCTCAGGGCAGAGAGAACATATTAAAGCTATTCTAGCAGCAAGATCAGCTTTCAGTCTTGCATTCTCAACCTCCATCTTGCAAGTTCCAGCAATTTCAATCAACTCACTGCCATCAAGGAGATCCTCGGAATCATATCTGTCAATTGTCTCAGCTGCAATTTCTGCAGCCTCAGCCGAGTGAGAGCTAGCATTGCTCAAAGCAGATGAACTTTTAAAGCTTCCATGCTTTTCCATCTTGGAAACTACTCCAGCTAGATACTCAGGAGCATACCGATCCACATCTGATATGTCAATATTAAGCAAGCCAACATCAAATGGAGCTATATTGACATCACATTGGTTAGGAGTGTCAAACAATCCCATAGATGATAGTACTTCTCTAGGAATGCAAGCACTATGTATTCTCAGAAACTCCTCTCGTCTCCTGATCTCATCCTCCCGTTTATTAGCAAGCCTTTCAGCCAGTTGTCCGGCCATGCCCATGTACAGCTTCATGGAAGCCTTTCGCCTCACTATTTCTGCGAGGCAAGCTCTGTATGCAGGACCAATACCATGGAACAACTTTAAATCCACAAACAAGCCATCCTGACGAGCCATTGCCTCTTTAAATACAGGGAATTGTAGCTTCTGATCTTTGATGAGATAAGAAACATAAGTTATGTTTTGCATGTAATTGTGCAGAAAATTGTTCATTTCATTCTTCTTTTCTTTGCAAAAGTTAAGTAGCTTAGAAATAGCACGATCACAAGCCTGCATCTTAGGCAAGTGGCTTTTGTCATGAACATCATACATTGGGCCTAAGGCTGAAACTGCATCGTGAGGACGAAGTGATGAAGACAATTGGGAGGATAGACAATCATCCACCAGTTTCTTTACAGTGTTAACATCTTTGCTGCAAGAATCCCCATTAAAACATAAATCATAAACTGGGCTGACAGGTATCTCAGCAGACCAAAGAGGTATCAAAATGTCCATTAACAAGTATAAATTGAGTTGCATAAATAAGGATGATTAGAGAAAGTATTATATGTAATCAAGCACTGTTTCATACTACTACTCAACCTCTGTTAACCGTTAAGTATTTAACCCTAAAAAACAGAAAAGAAAATCTAAACGGAACAAGCTTCATAATCACCATGGAACAGTTCAGGGGCCTTGCAGGAATGGTGCATACTTATTTAAGATCAGGACAACTAACACAAAATATGTGAACTTGAGAACGATAATTTATCTAACTCGTGAAACAATTAAAAAAATTGCAAAAAGGATAGTCAGCATAATACATTCCTTGGATGCTTCCACAGCAATAGAGTGCATACACAATAAAAATAATACTGAAGAATGAAAGAAAACTAACCTCAGAGATTGCATAATACTCTTTTGTTCATTTATATATCTCTGATGTTCTTTAATTGCCTGTTCTAAATTCCTGATGGACAGGAACTCCCTGCTAGACAACAACTCCTCAACCCGACGCTTCACTTCCCCAAAAGTCTGCTTAAATTGTGAAACTTTATTCTCAAACTGCTTGTGGGAGCTGGTGCAGTTCTCCACCGTCTTCCGCAAGTTCTCTTCCTTCACCAAATCCAGTAAACATTTGCGATTAGCAGTTTGCAAAGCAGGGTGAAGTTTGATAGACCTTAGTTTCTCAGCATCCTTCCCAAAATTCATCAGTAGATCAGAATGCATCCGGTGCTGCTGTAAGTAACGTTTCATAAAGTCCCCATAGTTCTGGTTAATCAATCTATAGTACTGTTCCAAATTACCCCTCGCAACCTCCACTGCTCTTTCTTGAACCATCTGTTCCCTCAAAAGCCTCTCACAATGCTCATATTTCATTATGGTACCAGTGTAAATGGCATGCCCCCGATGATAATGGTACCTGAATTGCCGCTCATAAGAAGGCAAGGCCTTCAAAGCTGGATCCAAAGCATCATCGAGAGGGTGCGGATCGTGCGAGGATGACGGCGAAGGAGGCTCCAAATTACTGGGGATATCAACCTGCTCCGGCAGTGGAGGCGGCGAGTTGCTTTGAAGCCTTGCCTTGTTGAATATGAACACTTCTTTTTCATCAGATGGAAGCTTGTATGCAGAAAGCGGCCGCTGCGGCTCAAGCTTCATATCCATACAAAGAACAAGCTGATCACCGGAATTGATCCCAGTAACAGATTCAATGGACCTCATAACAGCCTCAACGAGTGTGTTTTCATCACAATCCAACTCAAACGAATGTCCATTCTCAGCAATATGAACCAGCAGCTGGCCCTCACGGACCAAGCTTCCAGTGACACTGGAACTCATCTCTTATCCAACCCAAAGATTTCCCCACCACTAACGTCTTAATCAAACACAACGAAGCCTCAATCACAAACCTCTTTCTCCCACACAAAAAAAAAGGGAAATCAATCAAGGTCTAATAAAGGGGGGGTTGCAATCAAACCCTCGGCTATAGCTGAAAAACAAAACCACCAAACAATTCTGTCTAACCCTTCCTTTTTTCTTTTTCAACACCACACAAAGGTTTTACCCAAAAGAAAAAAAGGGGAAATATTTTTCAAGCCTAACGAATTCTCGGATTACTGAATCCACAAACGAGTCCTACCATCCGCAGAAAAAAAACAAAAAAATACAAAAACTTCGACAAAAAAGATCACACGAATCAATCAATCCAACGCCGAGCACAGTGCAACAAAGAGTTCAACTTTGCACATACCCAATAGAGATTTTCGTGGAAAGTCACGAACTTTAACCCCGGATCCCCTCAAAAACCCTAGTTCAACTCGACCCCTCCAAAGAAAAAACCCAACAATGAAGACGAGAGGGAAGACGGCGTCGTTTACGGAGAGGAAACGTTGAGAGCCCCAAAGAGGAAGAGAAAACGAGGAGGAAGGAGAATTATGGGAGGAGAAAGGGGTTGGTGAAAATCGAGCAATAGAAGACAACGCATAAGATAGATAAATAGATAGATATACAACGGAATTTGGGAACAGTGTATTGAACAGAAAAAAAGGGGCGAAAATCTTGGATGGTTAGGGTTATTGGTTACGTGGAGCTAATCGATTTTCCAGAATCTCGGTTAAGCAGCAGAACAATGTTGTCACGAAACCCTTCACACAAACTTTGATGATTTCCTCTTCTAAATCGCTACGATATTATCTTTTTTCCCTCTATTTTTTATGCTTCCTTGCTCTCTTTCTTGTGCTTTTGCTTATATGTGTACTCTTCTTCTTCGCGGAAACAACTTGGTTCTTTTCTCCTTTCTTTGTTTGTTTATTGGGAAATTCCGCAGAGAAGCTTCTGCGGGAAGCAACCTTTTCTGGTAGCAGAAGTCTCTCTCTCTCTCTGATCGTTTGGGAGAACTGTAAAAGCAGGGCACTGCATCTGTGTATTCTTTATATATGGCAATTTTTTGAGAGGGTAATGTGCATTTGTGACACCTATTTACCTTGACCATAATTATTATGATTAATTTAAGATTGTGATGGAGAAAGGCTAAGATAGTAGCTTTAAAATTTAAATCTCTTTCTTATCACGCATAATATAGTATTTTTTTTTTCCTTTTAAATCATTTTTTGGGATTTAAGTCATATATATTTAAAATTTAGCCCAAATAATCTTTACAAAAACTTAACAAAGTGGGTGTTCCTTTACAAAGGTGAAAATAGATCTATTCCTCTGTTTAAGGCCTTTGATAAATAAGTTAGGTAAATATTTTTTTAAAAAATATTTTTAGCTAAATAGATGTCAGATTATTAAAAAAACTTATTAGGTCCATAGGCTAACAAGTCTACCTATTTATAAAAAAATACATATACATATATATTTCATTATTTAATATAAAAATTATCATATTCTTATAATAAGACTTATTCAAATTTAAAATATTTTTATTTCTCATTTTTCTCACTTTCTGATAAACAAAGTTTTTTTTTTTTTCTGGCCCTTCACATTTTCGAATGTGTATATTACATATTAATTTGTTATCTCTTATTATATCACTTCCATCTTTGTAGAGTAATATTCATTCTTAGTTGTTGGTATAATTCATTTTTTATTATGCTTATTTTGATTATGTTAAATTTAAATGGCTAAAAAAATATTATTTTCTCTATATTTTTTGTTAATGACTTAATTAATACACTATATGTATATATATATATATATATATAGTTAGCTTCAATGTCAAATAACATTTAAATTTTTAAACAGACTTTTGGATCAAGGCAGACTTAAGTCATATACCGAATCTTTAAAAAAAAATATAACATGTGACAGACAAGCTAGTGTAAAATGTAGAGAATGCTATTGTAAAAATGTTGTTTTTCTAGTTGTGTGTTAACTCGTGAATAATAATATATTTATACTCCATATTTAGGTTTTCTTTTTTAATCTCTAGCATCCAAGGGCCAATTATCTTAATTAACTTTAATAAGTTAAGTTGTTTTGGTGCTACTAGCTAGCCTATTATTAGTGAGGGATATCAGTTTTGTTTGTTTAATTGATAGGTATCTCTACCCAGTTTGTTTTGAAACAAGATAAATATAACGTCGAGAAATCACCTTAGAAGATAGTTAAGGAGAAAATAAATGAATGATTTGATGAAAATTTGAAGAAGATCAAATTTTTTCAAGGAGAAAAAATAACTCAAGTTTTGAGTCTAGATCTGTTTTTTTCTCCTTAATTATCTTTCAATATCTTGACCAAAGTATCTTTACATTTTTAATAAAATTAATCCATTTGAATGTATATGTTTATGAGATTAACGCATTAAAATTTAATCGTTACTATAGAATGAATATACTAGTGTTACGAGAGAAAAAAAATCTTGTGATATGGCATTTTAATTAAACACATCATTGGTAGTGCGTTAAATGAAAGTAATGTTAACAAATCATGCTTGAAGATTTTGTTTTATCTTTTTGCTATTGATGCTTTAGATTATTCAACAGTATTATAACAAAAACCGACTAAGAAAGAATGATTTGGGGTGATGGAATAGTGTTAGATATTTTCGTTTTCAAAAATGTTATATGTACACCCAATTTTATACATCCATACATATATCATTAATAATGCACAAACTTTATTCTTATAAGTGCACACACATTACAAACTTATAGATGATATTCTCAATTATACTTAATTAAGTGCACAAACATTACATGCATTAAAACATAAACTTTATGTATATGAATATAAAGTATGTGTATGGTGTATATTTTTTTTGTGTACGTGTAGCAGGACTCTTTTGTTTTATATTGGTTATGGCACTTCCATGTTCTACGGCAGTGGCTACATTAAGCGGTGTACAACTGGACACAATTAACAGATTGGCAATGTATCAGAGCATTAATAACGTTAATGCATTGCATTGCATTGCATTTTTGCGAGCAAAAATACATTGGAAAATTATATAAAAGAAAGGATAATTATACTGGGCTCCTCTTAGGTTTAATGAAATTATACTCAGCACTCCATCGTGGGACCATCATACACTCATCCCTTATCTCAAAATAATTTAAATTTTTTTTATGTTAACTTTAAATATAAGTAATCTTTAATGTACAATCGTTTATATTCATCTCAAAGTTATGGATAAAATATTTATTTTATGATTTTATTAATTTTTTAAAATTTAAAATTTAGGGTCTTAGAGAATGTTAGTATAATGTTTTGTAAAACTCATGAGAGATCAATGTAATGTTTTATAAATAAAAGGGTGTTGAGTATAATTTTATTAAACTTTACAGAAAAAGTCAGTGTAATCTACGCTTAAAAAAACGTAAAACTTAATCATCTCTTTTTTGCACCACTTGCCATGGAGAAATACTTAGATGTCATTCTAACACATTTAACAGGTGCTCTGCGCATTACATGTATTCCATGAACATTTAAATTACATGTATTCCATGAACATTTAAATATTTCTCCTGATTGTTTGTTGACATTGTTGTGGATGCTATGAGTATCTTAATTTGAGTTGGTTGAGTACTCTTTCCTCTAAGAAAAATTAGGGCTTTGTCCCGTTTAAAGTTTCTTCAAAAGATTTTAACGAGATGCGATTAACTCTTGCCGTGTGTTGTTAGGTCACAATAGCCAGGCCGTCATAGCTCAATATTTTTCATGACAAATTTGTCATGATAAATGAAAAGTACCCATCAGGAAAGAAAACAATTAAATAGAAAATTCAATGTTAATGGATAATAAATTAAATAAAGAGTATATAAATAAAATTATTCATAAATATATTATCTTAAAATTTTAAATTAAGATATAATGTTTAATTTAATTGTATAATTTCTTATTTAATCTATTAATATTGGTCCGGCCATTGGCAAAGTTACCGTTCCTTTTTCTTTTGGGCCGGCTCGTAATAAAAAAAGATAAGGTATGGAAATTTCGCTTACTACTAAACATACTATGTCTAGATTCAAAGGTCTCGGTTCCATATTTTGTGCACAAGAATGTGAATCAGATGCCTCAAAGCACCGTGGAAGGAGCAGAGCAATTTCAGCAGAGTTGCACTTTCATTTCTCCTTTTCTTATCCAAATCTTTAGCACACGACATTTTTTTTTCCCAATGAAAATAAAATATAATTAAGAAGAGTAACGTGTTCAATAAAACCCTTAAAATGTATAATTGATTAGCAAGTATCAATTAATTCATGCATGCTGTAAAGATTAGTTTGGCAAAGTTAATTGTCTTAAAAGGTCAATGTCTCAGAAAAAAGTCAATGTTGGCAGCAGCCTCATTTTCGATCAAGTTGTAAAACAAACAAACAAGCCTTGAAGTGAAATCTTTGATGATGATAATTTAATAAAGCATTCAGAAAACGAGTCCTATTTTTATGAAACGAAAAGTCAATATCATAAACATAGTGATTAAGACTCTTTTTTTTTTTTTTTTGGTATATAGTGATTAAGACTTTATTTATTTGTTTATTGCTTTTTAAGATGATGACTAGGCGCTTTTACAAGTGTAATAAGACTAATTTATGTCATATTTATAGATAAATAGTATAAAGTTCTTCGTATAGATAGAATATATCTGAAGTGACAAGATAATATTTACATGTCATATCAAATATTTTTTTTTTCTCTCCTATCTAATTTTTGCCACTTCATACTTTGTGAGAAGTTAAAATTTATATTTTTGAAACTAGCATTTTGCTAGGAAAGTAAACAAGGCAGACTAATTAAAACCAATCCCAACTTAATTAAAGTCTTTTTCTTACTTATTCTTAATTAGAGTAACACGGCATCTTGGTGATTATGGTTTAACTATATAGTAATTAGACCATGTCATCATAGGCAACTACATAAGCTTGCTTAGCTCATATATTCGTGATTATATACAACAACCTTACAAAATTGCCATTAAAAATAAAAAGAACTTTGACAAACACGTATCTCCATTAACCTACCCTAAAAAAAACTTTAATTAACGAACATATCTAAATTGTACACAATGGGCTCACATATGCATTAATGATATGATCATAGCTACTTAATTAAACTTATTATTATAATTATATTACGTAACCAACCAAATCTCTCTTTAATCGCATATATATGCCGTGGTGGCGTATAATCTTATCCCACTAATATTCATCAAAACTTATCCCAAAGTTTGATCTTCCAAATAGGTGGGTGGCTCATGATTATTCTACGTTTTCTTTTTGGTTTTCTACTACACACAAAACATCAAGAATGTTGATATTGTTTTTGTATGAAGATTGTGTGAATGGTTAGAATGGAATGAACTTTTACATCGATACTCCATGGCATGACAAAAACTCAAAAGCAGGAAGAAACATTGAAATTTGAAACTTGCATTGCATTGTGTCCCATTCGCTTGTGAAGAAATTTTGGTTTTGATATCATATTGAATTAATATGGTTCAGATTATATCACGAATAATGTCTCATCTTTAAATAATATTTATTTTTTGTTTTGAGAAGAGACATAAAGCAAAAATATGTTTTAAAAAAAAGATAAGGACAAAAAAAATTAAAATGATTTTTATTTTAGAATAATTTTTATACTTTTTAAAAAAGATGATCAAAACGTAAGAAATGTGTTTCTATTATCTCATTTATTTTGACTCAATTGAAACTAAATACTACTTAAGTGATGAATTATTTTAAGATGAATATTAAAAACATATCTAACATAGCGTTTTAAGATAACCCGAGAAATTTTATTTGGTTGAGGTTGAGGACTAATATAATAAGGGTTACTAACCATCAACATCAAAGGGCATGGCAAATCACATGGGGGACTTACCATATACGACAGTGATGTCTCACCTCACCTTAAAGGGAGTGGCATGAAGGCTTTGAAGGACCACAACACACACATGAATGCATATGCATATGCCATATAGCAACTAGTACCATTTGCAACCATGTAACGTGAGACACAAAGGGCAAGATGAGAGTAGATTTATGTATTTTGCAGCTCACATCACATGCCTCTCGCTCGCTCTCTCTGTGAGTGAAATGGAATCTTTGAATAGGGATAAGTACGGATTCCTTTCATTAATCCTTGTCAGAGATTCAAGTGCTTCTTGATCACACCCTTGATAATTTCCTTCGGGACTTGCATTTTAATTTTATCCTATAGTTATAGTAGTAGTTACTAGGAGAAAGAAATGTTTTTTAGTGTGAAACAAGAGCATGTATATATAGTCACCATCATCATATATACAAAGTAAAAAGAGGATTTATCAACTATACTAATGTTTATTTAAAGGGATCGGCTATTATTTCGGCTGTTTAATTAGATGGATTCGTTAGGAATTAAAATGCATATATTTTAGATTTGAACTAATTAATTTAACTTCACCCATAAGTTAATTCATGCGTTTGAAACACATCAAGGATTTAAATACATTTGAATTGATGTATATATCAACTTTTATGTCTAAAACGCATTGAAGATGAAACTGAATTGATTCCATATCAAAACAATTCTTACACTACTAATATTTTATTATAAACCAACTTGTAAAGTGATTTTTTTATATATAAAAATGGAGATAATAAGATAATAGACATGCGTATCTCACATCTCTTCTTTTAGAAGTACAAAATTAATTTAAAAATCATCTCTCAAACACGTCTCTCTCATCTTCTTTTTTAGAGCAATAAAAATTATTTTAAAATATAATTTTTTTTTGTCTTAATGCATTCTTTAAGATGTTCTATCTTTATTATTTATGTATTTTCTGTCTCATTACAAAAACTAAACGTCACCTTGTGCCCAATTACACGAAGGAGAAACATAACAAGGAAGAAACATAGCAGTCTTTCATTGATTAGGATCTGGAAATGCCCAAATTACAAGCAAGGGAGAAACCCGTTACAAATGAGTGAGCCCCTTAACGTTGGATTACAAGGCAACATTTTCTACCTAAGCTTAGGCCTCAACAACAAAACCAATGGGTCATATATTATGAAAAGCTTGTGATCATAGCCGGGCTACTACTTGGTCAAGTCTAAATTGCTACTGTTGGGCTTATTTCAAAGGCCAATAGTAATCGGACACTGCAGAGCCCCATTAATAAATGACCTTCAATTTGTTTCCCAACCAAAAACGTGTGTGCGACTTGGGAGTTAGGGCAGCTTATTATCAATTACTATTTTTTTCCCCCTCGATTGAGCTACTATTATACTGCGTTTGGTTATTGATCAAAAACATAAATATAAAAACATAGAGATAAAGACATAAAGCAAGTATTGTATTTTATCTAATGATGGTATGCAAAACAATTTATTCGTTGCGAATATGGCGGTGAGTGGTTGGACTTGTTGTTTTCATATGTTAAAGGTAAAATTGCCAATAAAAACTATGTCATGAGTAAAATTGGAATAACAAAGTTTCATTAAAGTGTTGTCTCTGCCTCTTGTCTTCGTGTCCCAGCAAAATGGAGGTACAAAAAATACACTCGTTTTTTTGATTTAAAGCACAAGTTTTTTATACTTGTCTCCATATCCAAACATGATTGTGTTCTTATGTTTTCGTATTGATGTTATACATCAGCAACCAAACCAAGCGAAACCTTAACATGCTGACCCTATTATGACAGGTTATTATCAATGAAGAAAATAAATTTGTACACATTTTTATAGAGTAATATCACATCTCATCCATACTATTATATGATAAAGAAAATTCTCTACTTAGTATATTTAAAAATTAACAATGTTAATTATTCATTTTAAATAAAAAAAATAATATAAAATATAATAAAACTGTTTATGTTATATATAAACTGATTTATATACACTATCATTTCATATGAATTTTGAAATAGTAAATGTGATAATCAAATATATTGATTATGTTGTAATGAAATTTGATTGAGTGACTAAAAAAATAATTATAAATGTATAGTTGACACAGTTAATAAGAAAATGACTCATATCTCAAAAAATCATGGGTTAGATTTTCGTTGCGAATGTGAGAGTTACTTTAGTGAATTATGTACAAGTACTCTTATAAATACTCACAACATCTAAAAACATACCCTACCTCTTGATAGGATGACGGATGATAAATTTTGAGACATTATTATGATCTACATTGTGGGCAGGGCAGTGGGCTGGATACGGCAAGCACGAAGGGTCCAATGAAATGATGGAAGCTAGTGGCTTTTGCTCTATCATTGCATCAATAATCATCAACTTGTTTGATGTTTGTATTCCTCCATTCCATCACCAAAATAAGAAGAAGAAAAATAGAGACAACTTTTTCTAATTTTCTTTGTTAAACAAACACGCGGACCATGTGACTGTGGGGTGTGGGCAATGGTAAAGGAAAACAAAAAAATCAACACACACTAAACCCGAATCATTGTTCTTTTCAACAAACTTAATTGAACTTATAATTTACGACAACGGGGGAATTATTTTGTTTGATTCGTTGTCATCATTTGAGTCGCCTGATTTGAATTTGGTTTTCGAGTTTTTGAGTTTCTATGTAAATGGATGAGTAATAAATAAGTGCTCAATAATTTTGGAAGCATGTTCCATTAACCTAAATTTTAGTTCCACACAAAGTAATAGTTCTTATCCCTTTGTTCATAAATAAGGGTTTTAAGTTTTTATTTTTTACATTTATTAAAAAAATTATTAATATTACATAAATATATAAAAGATTTACATTTGCTTCACAAATTTAGCCTTTTTGTTATTCTCAAATTATCTTTATTAAATTCTCTCTCTTTTAAATAAGGGTAGAACATGAAAATAAATAATTAATACTACATTGAAACTCTAAAATGACAAGTATTAGTGAGCAATTTTTTTGCTAAAAAATCTCTTATTTGTGGATTGAGGGAATACCTCCGTCCCCTCTTAGATGTCACGTTTTATCCAAAATTTTATTTAAAATTAGTTATTATTTAGGGTTAATTAAGTTTTTAGCCCAAGTAAAATGAGAAAGTTTGGTTTTAGTCCCTCAGTAGAGATTTTAGTCCCTGTAAATTTTGGAAGTTTGATTTTGGTCCATGTGGATGTTTGGGGGATGACGTGGCAATTAATGTTGCGGACGTGGCGTGCCACGTGGACTCGCCACGTGGCATGATCCGGTTGTATACCTGTCCTTGATATATGACCCGACCCGTTTTTTTTTTAAAAAAAATTAATTACCAAAACCCAAATCTCCAAATCCACCCACCCCAAAATCTAAAATCCCTAAATCCACCCAACCACCACCCCTCTCCCTCTCCCCCTGCCTCTTTACTCCTCTCCCTTTGCCTCTCTGCTCCTCTCCGTTTCCCCCCGTCGTCTTCCCCACGCCTGCTGCGCTCCTCTCCCCCTGCCTCTTTGCTCCTCTCCCACGTCGCCTGTCTTCTCCCTCCTCTCTATCGTCCGTTGTCCCTCTTTCTCGTCCGTCGGAGTCTCTGATCCAGCCTAGCGCCTCCACGGAGTCTTCGAAGGCCGCGGGCAAACAGTGCTCCTACGCGAGGCTATACTCGACAGAAACGATGACGGATTTGGTGGCCTTGGCCATGTCGACGCAGAAGTCATGGAAGTAAGTGGAGCCGGCGCTGTAGAAGATGAAGCCACCTCCGTGGTAGAAGACGATGAGGAGGAGCTTGTGGCGAGGGGGTTGTGATCTAGTGCTTCGCGAGGAAGGTAGATCCGAGCCCAGGTGTGTTTGGATTGGCTGATTAGAAGGTCCCTAGAGAGGACCAATGTGTGGAGATTGGGATCGGGTGAGGGAGGGCTGTTGGAAGGGGGATCTAAACGAGTGAGGATTCCGTTAGGGTTTAGGATAATGTGGAGTAGCATGAATGGATTTGGTGGAGGTGAGGGTTCCTCTGCTTTTGAGAACTCAATTGCCATGGACGAGTTCACTGCGAAGAGAAGAAGGTACAAGGAGGCGGGCGTGGGGGGAAACGGAGAGGAGCAGAGAGGTAGGGGGAGAGGGGTGGTGGTTGGGTGGATTTAGGGATTTCAGATTTTGGGGTGGGTGGATTTGGGGATTTGGGTTTTGGTAATTGATTTTATTTTTTTTAAAAAAAAAAGGGGTCGGGTCATATATCAAGGACGGATATACAATCGGGTTATGCCACGTGGCGAGTCCACGTGGCACTCCACATCCGCGACGTTAACTATCACGTCATCACCGTCAACTCCCAAACATCCATAAGGATCAAAATCAAACTTTCAAAATTTACAGAGACTAAAATCTCTATTGAGGGACTAAAACTAAACTTTCTCATTTTACATGGGCTAAAAACTTAATTAACCCTATTATTTAATTAGATTAAGGAAGTATTAAATGTTTATCTTTTCAACTATACTTCTATTTATTATGAACTTTTTACTATTGTATTAATTGCATTACAAATTTTCATAACAATCTTTCTCTCTAATTGAATAGCAATTTACATAATTGTTATATCATGTATCAATTTTTCAAATTTGACATATCATAGCATAACGCATCCAACATCGTAGGATATATATATACACACACTATAATTATAACCTAAAAAAATATAAAAATTCACAAAAGTAATGTATAAGTCTTCATAACAAATTTTAGAAAATAAAAAGATAATATTAACTATAATGACTATTTTACTATTTTTGTAATTGAACTTTTAAATTTTGAGACTTCAGTCTTTAGTAATTATCTTAGCTGTATTTCATAAACTTAATTTTACATGTAACTTTATCTTTTTTACCAAATATTATGAATTGAGCAAGTAGATATAAGATATGTATAGATTTCTAGCTCAATGAATTAGTGCGTAAAGCGAGCACACGTCTCGTGTCCATTTTCATAACAATACTTAAACAATTCCCATCGCTAATGTCTTACTTTTTATTTAATTAATGGGCTTGTTAACATAATCATAACTTGTGCACGAGGTATGATGGACAATTTTCACGTGACAACGTCTTCTTTTTAGGCCAACTTGCGGACTAAAATATCAAAATATTAGTAGCGAGGAATGAATTTAATATTTAATAAATAAACAAATAAGTCACTAGGAACGAATCTATATATTTGTTCAATTTTATTTTAGTTTTTAGTTTCGATTGAATCACCGACATCTAAACTCTATAATTAGGAACTGGATTAACTCGATTTGACTTGAATGAGATCCTTAAACGAGTATCTATTTATTCAATTTAATATAGAATAAAACTATACAATGGTCCTTTAAAAATTGTCATTGCAACACTTTAACCCTTAAAGATAAAATACACATATTTTAGTACTCAGAAGGATTTCTATAGTATAACATTTCAATTAGCATTAATTTTCTTCTTCTTTTGAAGTGTTAAAAGATAGGCTGGTGTGTATTATTGAGTTCTTTTTCCTTCAACAAAGAAAATTTAAAATTGAACTAATTATATCGTTTGGGACAAAAGCATATACTTTTTTTTTAGTGAATAAAGTGTTAAAAGGGAAAACTTTTAAGAACAAAAGTGTATGAATATTTTATCTTTTGGAAAAAATTTAATTGTTAATGACAAAAGAAAACGTTATTTATATTATACTACTAATTTATTAGGGTAGACACATAACAACTCACACTCATAAAAACATTGAGATCACAATGCTCATATATTTTTTTATTATGTTGAGTCTTTTATGAGAGTGAGTTGTTGAATAACTATTTAAATAAGTTGTGCCAATGACAACATTTCTTGTGTACAGATCTTTATTATTTAACAGGGAAGCATTATGGCTGAGAGTTAATAACTCAAATAACATTTTTTTTTAATATTGTATCAAAGGATAAATTAAAAGAGTTGTGTTTAACTTCTACTGAATGACACAATATGTCTAACCCAAAAATATATTTATCTTAAAAAAAATAGGGAAGCATTATCATTATTAGTATATACTCCTTCTGTCCACTTTTATATGTCACTTTTTACTTAAAACTTTGTTCAAAATTAGTTGTTGTTTAATTAAATTAATGAAATATTAATTAATGTCTTTCCAATCGTACCCTTATTTATTACAAATTCTCTATTTTTCATAACACTTATTAAATGATAATTTAATCTAAATACTTAATGTTTTATTTGAGTATGTGTAAAGTAATTAATTTTTTAATATAGATGCATTTGTCAAAAACGATATGTAATATTGGATAGAGGTAGTACTCCTTCCGACTTTTTTAGTTGTTCACTTTGTGTTGTGCACAAGTATTGAAAAATGATTGAAAAATATAAAAGTAAGAAAAAGTTGATAATACTTTACTCAATTACCCTTATTTCATATAAAAATAATGGAGGTAGTAAAATTTATTAGTAGTATATAAGCATGAGAAAAATATTTATTTAATAGAGATATGATAAATAATATATTTAATGTAATATAAATTTAAAAAGTGAATAAATATTTGTGAAAATAAAAAAAATAGAAAGTTGGAAAAGAAAATTAGAGTATTAGGTTAGGTTTATGGGAATGCGGAAAATTGAAAAAGACATTCCTTCGTCGTAAAACAAAAATAGCATAAGAGGGCCGTTGCTACTAAGAAAAATTCTTCTGCGTTTGTGGGCGTCATATGTACTCAAACATAGAATAATTGGATAAATGGCATATTATGATCACCATACCACTTAAGAATTTCACTTGCTAGATTATGATTACCATTTCACATATATTTAAACAATCATATTCACAAAGTTGCGAAATCCTGTGATAAATTTCATCATAATAAATCTCACACCGTTATGAATATGATTGTTCAAAGATTGTCCATAATAACTATTATACTATCATTTATCTAATAAAGAATTAATGAACGTGACTGTTCCTACTCTCTATATATAATGTAAGCATGATCAGAATTCATCACACACCACCCCACCCCACCCCACAGCCACATCCTCCAGTCTCAAAAATGGCCCAACCGGGGTTGATGTCTTTGGTGACATTGACCGCCTTTCTTCTTCTTGTGACCAATAATTATAGTGTTGTTGCATCATCGCTACCTTCATTTTCCTCCAACCCCTTTATCCAGCAAAAACTGGACAGGGTTGGGAAGCTCCCTGGCCAAACATTTGCCATCAACTTCGCTCACTATTCTGGCTACATCACCATCAACGAACGAGCCGGAAGGTCACTCTTCTATTGGTTCTTCGAGGCTGAAACCGATCCTCAAACCAAACCCCTTATCTTATGGCTCAACGGAGGTTCTATAAAAACTATATACTTTTTTTTAAGATTGTTCATAAGTAGAAAGTCATTTCATTATGCCTTCACTTTTCTAAAATGAAAAAGAGATGATTATGTTCAATATCTTACATACATGACATTTATTTCATTTCATCTTATCATTTTTGATGAATGATAAACTCTTAAACATAACTTCATTTTCATTTAGAAGAGGAGCGCACCGGTTTCTTAAGTAACATTTCACTGGTGTTACTTATGTTAACTAATGAGTACGCTATGGTATCAAACAACAACTATTTTAGACAAATTTAAAATAATTATATTCACAAAAGTTTAAGATCTTTTGTGCGTCACATCATGACGAACATTACACCATTATGAATGTAATGGTCCAAAAATTATCTCAAATTGTTGCCATCCTATCATTTTACGATCTATCTTGTAGTTTGTGTTACTATTATTGACTGCCATGAAACATTCTTGTGTTGGTGTTGGTGGTGGTTTTTGTGTCTGTAGGACCCGGGTGTTCATCCATTGCATATGGGGAGGCAGAGGAAATTGGACCCTTTCATATAAACCCAGATGGGAAGTCCGTTCATCTCAATCCCTACTCTTGGAACCAAGGTGAATCAATGGTGACATTGGTATTCTCATGGATGAACGGAATTGATAGCGAATTGAATCGTAATGAATTATATTAATAAGAAAAATATATAATATAACATAATGATAAATCAGATCAACATAATGGACTAAAATAAATTATTTTAATCAATTTAATTAAATTTATATAGAGTAAATATTTTTATGTAAAATTTTTACATGATATTGTCACATGTAAATCTCTATTATCAGTTATATTTTTTTATCATGAAATTTGAGTTTGGTTTACCTTCTTAATCAATGGTATAAAAATAAGTCTCATATGAAGTGATACATAGGCAAAAATTTGCATTTTGAAATAAGTGCAATTGGAATCTTATCTATGCTTTTCATGCACATGTTTGTGTGAGCATAAAAAAAGAAAAAAAAAATTTAAGAAAAAAACACTCACAAATGCAATCAAGTCTAACTATTTGTGTTGTTGTGTTGTAGTTGCCAACATTCTTTTTCTTGATGCTCCTGCTGGAGTTGGATTTTCATATTCAGACAATTCATCTGACATTAAGAACAGTGGCGACAAGAGGACAGGTATTATTTATTACCTTGAACATTTAGTACCTAATGCTTCTTCTGCTTTGAAGTGTATAATATCATTGTACCAATTAAAATAATGAAACTTCATTCACAGCTAAGGACTCTCTGAAATTCCTATTGAAGTGGTTTGAGCGTTTCCCTCAATATAAAGGAAGTGACTTCTTTATCACTGGAGAGAGCTATGCAGGTAATCAACACTACCACAAACTTTTCGTAGTATAAAAATGATCTTCTGAAAGAGGATCTTGTTTTTAACCTTTTTTTTTTTTAAGTGATTTTGCTTTTTCTTAAAAATGTTAACTCAACATGGAAAGAAATGAATAAAATTTTCGTCTTTGAAGTTGACCATTTTCATCAATTTCATTTATAAACTTTTAAAATCACCAAAATTATTTTCAAAGTTGTTAAACACCCATTAACTTAGTCTCACAAAGACTTCACCTAAGGATGAATTTGATGGATGTTTGACAATTTTAAGGACAATTTTGATGATTTTAAAAGTTTGGAGACGAAATTAATGGAAATTGCCAATTTCAAGAAAAGAAATAATGTTTTGCTCGCTAAAAATTTATTCAAAAAATGATATCCAAACAAGCAGTTATTTTAAATAAATGATAGGATGACAATAATTTAAAACAACAATACGTACAAAAATGTGAGGTCTACCATAATAAGTCTATAGTAAACCTCACACGTTTGCGAATTTGATTGTCCCACTCTCAAATGATTGTCTACCTAACATTACTCGTTATCTTACATAGATTTTATCTTGATCTAGTGTTTAAGTACATATGTCAAAAACATATCATGTTGTTTCAGGACATTATGTTCCTCAACTCAGCCAAGCTATCATGAAGCACAACTCACATAAAAAGGGAAATGCTATAAATCTGAAAGGTTACATGGTATATATTCCGTTTTCTTTCCCCCTATAAAACCAGTTCCTTCTTGTGCTTGTTAACACCACAAAATTTTCAACCACTATATTATGTGTGATGCAGGTTGGAAATGCTGTTATGGATGATTACCTTGACCAAATGGGGATTGCAGAGTTTATGTGGTCAAACGGTTTGATTTCTGATCAGACATACTTCCAAATGAACCAATGTAACTCTGAGTCATTCATACATCCCTCAGATAAGTGTAATAAAATTGTTGAAAATGCTGATCTAGAAATTGGCAACATTGACCCTTATAGTATCTTTACTCCTCTGTGTTCTGCCAACGTAAGCCAGTCAAATCAGCTTCTAAGGAGAAAGCATGTGAGTATGCCCTTATTATGCTACCAATTTAGGACATGCCCTTTTTATGCTATCAATTTTAGGGGTTTCTTTAGTGTCTTTACGGATACTATACCATTTCATTTTTTAAAAAAATTATTATTTAACATTGTATCAACTTAAATTTTTTTAAATAAACATAAAAATATTTATAATGATACCTTAATTTATGTTTAATTACATAAATTTTAATTTTTTTTATTTTTTAAAGATTGAATTCCTAAATTTAAACTAAAAAAATTGAAAAAATCCTAAATAAATCTGTAATTTGCAGATTCGATTTTTGGAAATAAAAATTGAGGAAACTGTATATTAAACATAAATAAAAGTATTATCGTAAATATTTTTATGATTATTTAACAATTTTAAAATGACACAATATTAAATTGCATTTTTATATTGGAGGGTATGATGCCCTAAGAGCACCAAAGAATTTACCATCAATTTAACTTATATTTATAACGGATTAAGGTTTCGTTTAGGTAAATAGCCTCATTAGGTTTTTTGTGAAAAAAGTTTTTGATAAAAAAATCTTGTAAAAAAAGTAACTTATGAATAATAACAAAAGCAGATGTTTTGAGATTATTAAAAAAGAGTAAGACATTTTTTGATAAACGAAATATTTCAATTAAATCGAAATAGTTGGGATATGAATCATGACTTTTTACTATCAAAAGTAAACATAAGTTAGAAGTAGGACTATCAGAAAGGACCTTAATTGGTTTTGGTTTTAATTTATTGGACCAATAAGCACATCAAGCATAATCCAAAAGTCAAGTTGGGAACATATTTGAAATGATGAGGAATTCTTTCTACCAAAGTTTTGTAATAGAGATCCTTATTAATTATGTTATTTTACAGAGATTTGGTAGAGTGAGTGAAGGAACGTATGATCCTTGCACTGAGAAGCACACTATTGTATACTTCAATCTACCTAAGGTCCAAAAGGCACTTCATGTTGATCCAGCTCATAAGCCTGCTAAATGGGAGACATGCAGGTAATTAATCATCACTAGGGACACGCTTAAACGAAGGTTTCTCTCTATGTCCCCAAATTAATACTCCATCCATTCAATTTAAAATAACTGTTATTTTGACTTTTGAGATTTATTCATGAATTAATGTATTTGAAATACAATATTTAAATATATTAATTTATGAACGAACTTAAAAAGTGAAAGTAACAATTATTTTAGACCGGAAGAAATAATAGATAACAAAAGCCTGATCTTATTCTCTCATCTCATGCTTTGTTGCAGTGATGAGGTATTTAACAACTGGAAGGATTCAGCAAGCACAATGCTGGATGTTTACCATGAACTTATTTCGTTGGGACTGAGGATATGGGTGTTCAGGTTGTTACCCCCCTCAATGTCTTAATCTACGAGCATCACTATCCAGAACCATTGTTTCTTATAGAATCTACCATTAAAATCATTTTTCTATTCTGTTTTTGCAGTGGTGACACAGATGCAGTAGTGCCAGTGACATCAACTCGGTATAGTATAGATGCTCTTAAGCTTCCAACCGTTAGCCCTTGGCGCCCTTGGTATGATGAAGGCCAGGTAATCTAATTATTGCTTCTCTATGGTCTTTTTATTTTTAAATATAACTAAACAATAAATTCTTAGGTGCTTTTACATTTATTGCTTACTTGACTAATCAATTTTGAGTGATTAATGCTTTTTTTTTTTTTTTTTTTTTTTACTTTCACTAACATTTTTTATGAAATTACTTAGTTATCAAGTGATAAATGAAAGAATAAAAAAAGATTTTTCTCTTGTAAGTACCTAATAATATCTTTAAATATATATTTACACACACACACACTCCGTGTTGTTGGTTGCTTTGTTGGCAATGTTGAATGCACTGAATCTGAAATGTGGAGAAAAACAAAACAGGTGGGAGGGTGGACACAAGAATATGAAGGACTCAACTTTGTGGTAGTAAGGGGAGCAGGGCATGAAGTCCCTCTGCATAGACCAAAACTTGCTCTTTCTCTCATCAAAGCCTTCTTGGCTGGCACCTCCATGCCCACTCAACAAGAGCAGCTAGTCAGTGCCTATTGAGCATTTTGACTTAGCATTTGCACTTTTTCTCAACTAGGGATTTCTTCTTTCTTCTTTTTTTGGTACAATTCACTGCGGATTTCTTGTGTCATTGAATATTAACTTTCCATTAGAACTTATGGGTCAAGGCCCATTAATATATCAGTTTTTGATCCTTGGTTATATTTTAGTTCTTATGTTTTATGTTTATTTTATTTTGGTTCCTTTGTTTGTTAATTACGTATAATATTATTCTTAAATAAATAATCATTTAAATTGTTATATTCGATGATGGTATGTCAAACGATATTCACTTTTATCATATTTTTATATCATAGATTTGAATTATTGTTTATCGCTTTACAGTGAATTAGTCATCTTATTGTAAAACTAAACTTAAGTTAACTTGTATATACAATAAATTACTTAATTTATTTTAATTTAACTGCTCAATTTTTTGGCGACGTAAGATGTTAGGATATCTGTCTAGTTTAAATATCAAGATAGTATTAATTTTACCTTTCTAATAATGTCTTCTGTATTGATTGATGATTACATGCAATTCTAACACAAAAAAATATTGGCTATTAAATATATTAATGAAGATAGTTTAGTCCATTCAAAGACTTTTATTTTTTGAGGACTTTTCAAAGAATTTTGTACAGTACTGCCCGAGCATTACCCAAAAAAAATAACATTGTTATCCTTATTTCATATGTTGACCTTAGATGTACGGTTAAATTGAGAGGAGAATTAAAATTCACTCCTAATTTATGTTTACAAGGAGTATTTCAGAATCTTCATTAAAAAAAATTGTCCGTCCACGAATCAGGTAATGTACAAATTTCGCGTGACAAACGTCTCCTCCACTCCACAGCCAACTTCTTGAACAAAAAATAAAACAAGAAAAATGACAGAAAAACAGAAAATGTTTAAAAAATTTAACTTATTAATTTATAAATTAACTGTACTCACTCCAATTAATAGTACTGGACTTTTTTATTATCTTAAAAAATATTAAATGTGATCCATAAAAATAAATATGTTAATTCTAAACATGACAGGCTCAAAATAATTATTTTAAACAATTTATAACAACTATGTTAATAAAATTACAATGGGTGCATGTGTGAAGAGAGAGGCTTAATATTAGACGAATGGAATAATACATTATTATTAATTATTATTATTTTATTGGGCTCGTGGATTGGATGGGAATGCTGAAAATTGAAAAGACGTGTCTTGGACGATTCGCCATAGTTCAGATAACGGAAAAAGAAGCATAAGATGGCCGTTGAGTTGAGGCATGAACAGCAATAATTGACGCCTTCACTTCCATTCCAACTTCACAGTCACACCCTCCAATCTCTCCCCGTAAATGGCCCAACCGGGGTTGTTGTTGTCTTTGGCGGTGGTGGTGGTGGTGGTGACGTGTCTTCTCGTGACCAATAGCGTTGTTGGAGCAGCATCACCAACACCTTCATCCGACCCCTTTGCCCAGCAGAAACTGGACAGGGTTGGGAAGCTGCCAGGTCAAGCATTTGGCGTCAGCTTCGCACACTATTCTGGCTATGTCACTGTCAACGAACAAGCTGGGAGGGCACTCTTTTATTGGTTCTTCGAGGCTCAGACCGATCCCCAAACCAAACCCCTTCTCTTATGGCTCAACGGAGGTCCAATGCTTACTTACTTACTTACCCTTTTGGTTGTTTCTCTTTTTTTTCCGTTTAAGATTGTTTCTTTGTAGATTGATTGTCATTTCATTACGCATCGTTTTCTTATCTTGTTAGTGACGAGAATGGATCGTCTAATGTTGAAATTTTCATATGATTTGATGGTGCGTGTGATCTTTCACTGTTAATTCAAAAAGTGGGACTCCAATGAGAGACACACGACTCATGGAAATCATGTCATGTGAAAGAGGATTCATTTTGGTGGCCAGAATGGTGGAAATGTTTGTCGCTTGTGATCACTGTCTTGTAGTTTGAGTGTGTTTGGTTTTCAGGTGAAATACCTAGAATTCATTTTGGCGGCCACCAAAAGTGAAATTTTTTCACTTCTAGAGCTCTAGAATCAATTCTGGGTATTCTCATATGAAAACCAAGCATGCTGGATGTTAGGATTGATTGAGTGACATGAAAAATTCTTGTGTTGGTGTTGGTTTCTGTCTGTAGGGCCAGGATGTTCATCCATTGCATATGGGGAGGCAGAGGAAATTGGACCCTTTCATATAAACCCAGATGGGAAGTCCGTTTATCTCAATCCTTACTCTTGGAACCAAGGTGAATGAATGAATGCCAATCTTCAAGGCAATATTCTTTTTTTTTCTTGGTTCCCTTTACATAAATCATGTGGCATTGGCAGTATCAGCAGTTTCTAATGCTACTTACACTTTTGTCCATCTTTTGCTTATATTAATTTAATCAAATGTATGTAAGGATTGCCCAAAATTTGCTGTTTCCATTGAAATAACTGCAATAGGAATCTTACCTTAGCTTTCATGCTCATGTTTGTATGAGCATAAAGAAATTGAAAAGAAAAGAAAAGCCTCAGTAATGCAATCAAGTCTAACTCTTTGTGCTGTCTTGTAGTTGCCAACATTCTTTTTCTGGATTCACCTGTTGG
This sequence comes from Nissolia schottii, assembly GCA_003254905.1. Taxonomy (NCBI): domain Eukaryota; kingdom Viridiplantae; phylum Streptophyta; class Magnoliopsida; order Fabales; family Fabaceae; genus Nissolia; species Nissolia schottii. The sequence goes on along the minus strand of QANU01093679.1, from coordinate 1,129,138 downwards.
TGTTGGATTTTCATATTCAAACACTTCCTCTGACATTCTGAACAATGGCGACAAGAGGGCCGGTAGTACTTTGAGAACTTATTAACTCATGCTTCTGCTTTGAATTATATTGTCATTGTTTGTGCCACTTCAACTAATAAAACTCCACGCACAGCTGAGGACTCTCTAGCATTCCTGTTGAATTGGTTTGAGCGTTTTCCCCAATATAAAGGAAGGGACTTCTTTATCTCTGGCGAGAGCTATGCAGGTAAACAAATACTGCCATGGTTTTAGTACTTCGATACAAACTTATAAGAATGTAAAAATGGTGAGATGACAACTCATCACTCATGCTAAGTGTTTGAAGTCTGTAATTCTGCTTTACTTAATATACGTAGACAATATATCTAATCTTGACCTACTGTTTTGCTAATGCCAAAAATAAATCCTGTGTTTCAGGACATTATGTTCCTCAACTTAGCCAAGCTATCATGAAGTACAACTCACAAACAAAGGGAAATGCTATAAATCTGAAAGGTTACATGGTATAGATTCCATTCCCCCCCCCCCCCTAAATGTAATTTCTTGTGCTTGTTATTTGTTAACACCACAAATTCAACACTATATATGTTTGATGCAGGTTGGAAATGCTCTTACTGATGATTACCATGACCATATGGGAGTTGCACAGTTTATGTGGGCAAGTGGTTTGATTTCTGATCAAACATACCAACTACTGAATCAATGTGATTCTCAGTCATTTGTACACCCCTCGGATTCGTGTGATAACATTTTTGAAAATGCTAACACAGAACTAGGCAACATTGACCCTTACAGTATTTTTACTTCTCTGTGTTCTGCTAATGTTAGCCAGTCAAAGCAGCTTCTAAGAAGAAAAAAACATGTAAGCGTGCCCTCATTATGCTATCAATTGAACTAGTATTTGCAAAATATTATTTGGTTTTAGTTTTTCTTGGACCAATGAGGTCATCAAGCAAAATCCAAATGTCAAGTTGTATAATCATATTTCAAATGATGTGGAATTCTACCAAAGTTTTGCAATACAGATTCTTATTAAAATGTTATGTTGCAGAGATTTGGTAGAATCAATCAAGGGTATGATCCTTGCACTGAGAAGCACTCTACTGTATACTTCAATCTACCTGAGGTCCAAAATGCACTTCATGTTGATCCAGCTCATAAGCCCGCTAAGTGGGCGACCTGCAGGTAATGACCATTAGGAACACACTCAAAAGGTGCCTATTTATGTCCCCAATTTGCATTGTGAATCAAACAAGAGCAATTATGGCATTCCATGTAGTTTATGGGAATACTGGTCTCATGCATTGCTGGATAGAAGATCAAACTGCAAGTGAATGAGCTTTACCCTTCTGATGTTTTTGACTAGTGTTTGTAGCACTGACCTCAGGGAATTAATGCATATTGTTGTACTTATTCAGTCTGTTTTTTTCTCTATCTGTGCATGTATAACTGTTGATGTTACCAAATTTATAGATATCAGAAGCTTATTGTCTCATGCTTTGTTGCAGTGGAGAGGTATATATGAACTGGAAGGATTCTCCAAGCACAGTGCTCGATGTTTATCATGAACTTATTCCTTTGGGACTGAGGATATGGATGTTCAGGTTGTTACCCCCTCAATGTCTAATTACACACGCATCAATTGTCAGATCCATTGTTCCCTTTATGGAATCTACCATTTGGTTAGTTGAAGAATGTTTAGGCACATAGGTTGGCAAGTGACAATATCAGTCTTTTTGCTGCCTTATTTCTTCCTAGTTTGATAATATAAACTGTGTTCATTTCTGATACATTAGTAATTTGACTGCTATATACTTGATAACCTAAAAACTTTCATTTGACGACTTTAACTCATAACAGAAAGTTTACATTTTCTATTCTCTTTTTCAGTGGTGACACAGATGCAGTAATCCCAGTGACATCAACCCGGTACAGTATAGATGCTCTTAAGCTTCCAACAGTGAGACATTGGCGCCCATGGTATGATGAAGGCCAGGTAATTAGAGTGGTTCTCCAAGATTCCTCATCTTCCAATAAAAATGACAAATGCTACTGCCAGAATGATGTGACATAGTAGAAGAGTGAACACCTCGTGTGTATTTTTTTCATCCCTAATTTCTGTATTTTCATTCTACTATCATATGATAATCATCATTCTGGCATGTTAAATTCTGGCCAAAATTCTGACCGGATAGCATTTTTGAATATGTACATATTGTGTTGGTGCTTTGTTGGCAATTGAGTGCACTGAATCTGAAATGTGGAGTGAAACAAACAGGTGGGAGGGTGGACACAAGAATACGATGGACTCACCTTTGTGGCTGTAAGAGGAGCAGGGCACGAAGTTCCTCTGCATAGACCAAAACTTGCTCTTGCTCTCATCAAATCCTTCTTAGCTGGAATCTCCATGCCCACTCTTGAGCTGCTCAGTGCCTCTTGAAATATCTTGTGTCATTGAATCGCTTTTCATTAAAATTTATTTCATGCAAAATTTATTGTGGATTGAAAGTTCCTTTCATATAAATCATATTTATACAAAAATTACATTAATCTAAAATTATTTAATGCTTCATTACTTTACAATTTGTCAAAGGAACCCAAATCTAATTGCAAAGTGGCATAATAAGATGATGAAACCATATAGTTTTTTACTGTATTATCCCTGCCATAGAAACATATTACCGAAATACCTTCGTCTGAAAACTTATTAGAGGACTACCACGGTTTGGCTAACGTGGCACGGGGGATTGGGATTCACCAACTGTGCTGGCGAATTCATTAAGAATTCGCCAACCGTGTTAGCAAATTGTGTTCGAAATAATTTTAATTTTTTTTAATTTGTTTAATTAAAATGTAAGTAAATATTCATATATGTGTTATGTTAGCACATGGTGGACGGAAAATTCAATACATGCGACAATCATGGGTTCTTAGGTAAGCTACAAAAGTCTAAAAAATAATTTTGCAAAAAGACCAGGACACCATGATTTTCGCATGTATTGAATTCTCCGTCCACCATGTGTTACCATAACATATATATGAATATTTACTTACATTTTAATTAAACAAATTAAAAAAAATTAAAATTATTTCATACGCAATTCGCTAACACGGTTGGCGAATCCCAACCCCCCGCGCCACGTCAGCCAAATCGTGGTAGTCCTATAATAAGTTTTCAAACGAAGATATTTCAGTAATATGTTTCTATGGCAGGGGTAATACAGTAAGAAACTCTGAAACCATAAACTCCATTGGCAACCTAATTATGTAAATGTGATTCACAGCACCAAAATTCACCAGAACCTGTCTTCTAATTTAAAGCTCAGCAACAAGGATCACCTTTGTCCCATCCTTTACCAAAATTTTCTCAATTTATTTGAACTTCATAATTGAAGTTGATGAAAAATGAATAATTCTATGTACAAATCACAAAGAACAGCACGTTTCTACCCCTAATAACTACCTTTCTTTCGACCTAATATACATCTATTGATTCCTATTCATACATTATAATACATGAAAACAAAAAAAGCTGGTTTACATTATCAAAATTAGATATGGCCTATGACTCTGCAAGTGCTTAGAACTAGCCACAACTCGATCACCCAGCAAGCAGCAACTCAATTTAAGTGAAGGAAATCACCATTATCAAAATTTCATGGAGAAATTTACTTCACTGTGTTGATCATAAATATGAGGGATGAGCAGAACTGATATCCTCTTCAACTAGCCTTGTGCTTGTGCCAATTTGATCACCAAATAAGTGCTGTTCTGAGCATCCTATGGCATCAAGAGACTTTCCAAGACCTTGGAACCTCTTTCCTTCCTTCCAGCCCGGCCGTTTCCAGAAGCATCATTGGATCATTCTTAGAAATCAAAATTTCCAGAACATGGCGAATGGTTTTGCATTGGATGTGAAGAAATGCTCAGTTGAAGAAGTACGGAGAATTGAGAACCTTCCGCAAGTCGAAATCACCTCTCTCTGGCAGTGGAGGGAAAACTAGTCCTGGGTATGATGTCTGGAAGCACTCCAGCAACTGTCAACAAAACAAAATAATGAAGCTTTGTTTCCCATCTCTGTTGGTCTAAAAGGCAAAAGCTTAAAGTAGCAATGTGATCCTGATGTTTAAAGTATAAGTTGGAAATCCAATGTGATGCGCGTTAAATAGCATCATACGGACACAAGTTCGTGCAAAACTACATACTTTTGTAATAGAACACATCAACACAATAGGAAAAGCCCCAGATTTCTCATGATTACAGCAAGAAACTTACATTTTCAAGTATTGGCATGTCATAAAGCTCCACAAATTTTTCTCTAAGAATCTGACTCATTTTCTCCACATCACATGCATGTGTCCAAAATGAGTCATGAACCCCTACATACACATTTCACAAAATTTAAGAGCCAACGTACATGTAACATTAAAAGAATAGTACTTCTTTAATAGACTTGTCCAGCAACTTAAATAAAACCTGAGTGTAAATATATTCAATTAATCAGATAATTAACAGATGAATTTAACAGCATCCTGCAAGGGATGCACAATTAAGGGGCCTCAGCACAGCCATTCCATATGTTGCTGAAAACAGAACTTCAATACCTCATTAATTTTGTTTTTCAAATCGAGCAATAAACGGGCCCTAACCAATAACTATCGGATAAATTCTGTTCGTGTTCTCTATACTTTGTGGAGTGCAATATTCAACAAATTGTTTCTATGAAGATAAGAAAATCCTGTAAAAGCAAGCCTAAATATGAACTGCACTTTCCTTTCTAATCGTGATAATCTATCACAACTTTGAAGTAACTGATTCCAACTCCAACCCTAGATCTTCTAGTTCCAGAAACAACCAAGCAAAGATGCAGCAGAGAAAATTAAGCCCATCAAAATAGACAATTCCTATGCACTTACAAGTCTAATAAATGGGCCAATGTCCAATGAGCTAATAGCTAACGTGGCACTGGCCAAGGGTTTGATCCCTGTTCTGTGACTCATGTCTCCTTTTCCATCCCCACTTCCTACATCTACATGACCTCCCTACCCCGAAAAACAAAAAACACTGAACTAATATTGGATATTTTATATTGAGTATTGGCTATGGATGGAAGTTTAATATATGTTTTATGAATTGTTGGTGACCTGCAAAACATAAGCCAGCATCCCTGCAGGCAAGAGCAGTCATCATCATGTGTGAACCATCGAGCGAGTGTACAAAATTTGGAGGAAATGCAGTTCTCTGTTTCTTGGCATCCACCTGAAATACAAATAATTTAAATAATGAAAATAGCTCAGAAAGAAAGGGAAGCTAGAAAAAAGAGAATTGTGTATACTTACTGCACTACCCTCCCGCTTCAAAGCCAAAATCTGAAGAGATGTTCTGATCTGCAGTCAATAGAGAGATTCATAAGTGTGCTGTTTCAAGACGGGGGCAAAATTTTTAAGATTAGGTAAATTGTAATTTGATAATTTGACCAATAACTATCAGATATATTGTGTAACAGAAGTCAGTAAGTCTTCTAAATTTTAGGGCATGTTGTACCCTTCTTTTAACACTGTAAATTTAGTACATTGATTTTTACCTGTCACTACTTAGCATATTAATCTCCAAAAAATAAGAGGAAAGGGAAAAATACATTCATATATATAAATCTTACCAGATGACGTTCGTTTTTACAGTATGGTTGTACAACCGGCAGACCAAGAGGAGTGGTCCAGCGAACATGCTGGTTTTCCAAAGCAATCACCTATAGAAAATTTCAGACCCAGCCAGGAAACTTAAAAAATAAAAATAAAAAACATAGCATTTAATGAAATATTTTCAAATATTATAACAAGTATCATTTGAAGTTGCAATGAGACCTAACCTTTGCGCAATCACCTAGCCATCCCATAATGTCACGTGCAGCTCCGAAAATTTCTTCAAGGGCTTTCAATGTCACCTATGGAATGATGAGAGCATCTAAATGTAAGACGAAGAAAGCAGATGTAATGTATAACAGTATAAGTGTATCATTGCATGTTGGTTCAAATGTATTTTCCGACTCCATCTTAAATTCAATTTATTTCATACTGATTAGGTCCAAAAATAATATTTTTCTGTACTATTTAAGTATTCTAGCAGGGACGATCTTGTAATGCAATGATCAAAAGTATCAAGTCAGCTATTGCAGTTTCTAACAATTAAAATCCCTGTACATAAACATAGCTCATACTTACTTTAGCAGCATAGCAAGCTGCACTAAATAAAAGTTTGTCATCAGTAATAAGGCCCTTCTCTTCTAATCTTCTTTTTATTTGTTCTCGTGCCCCAACAAAAGTAACGCCATAAACTGAAGTCATCACCGTCTGTTTGACCAGTTTTCTATCAATCTGAAAGCTTCCAAAAATTGAGTAAGAAAAAGGAAATCATAACCAACTGCTAGAGCAAAAGTTTTATCATTTTACAGAACTTTGAAACTTTAAAATTGACGTTGACCTGATCAATTAAAACCTTTGCTAACAAAGCATTTGGATAGGTAGCCGGGTCTTTGTTGCTGTCCCTTCTCATAATATCATGAACCCTGCCAACATATACACAACTTCAGTGACAATAAAATATTAATTATGCATAGTATAGCGGACAATTTCAATTGTGCGCCTGCTAGCATGGGGTGATGAATCATAAACTTTTTACATGTCATATAATATACACAAATGATTTTAACAAAAAAGTAGGTTGAGCTTAATATAATGTAGCACCAACCAACGGTTTGAATGCCAAAAATAGAAATTGCTAAAATAATTTTAATACCTAACAGCAATCTCTGAGTAAACATCAGCAGGTTTTTCTCCGGCAACCAAGTTAACTGCGGCAGCTTCCAGCTGACAAATCACATTTATTCCAGTGAAGTGAGATTAATAGACACAACTGAACTTATCAGTAACAGAAAGTATTGTAGAATAACATCACTTTTACAACCCTCATTATGGAAGGAAGTATATCCAACCTTTCTACCAAAGGGAACACTGAAGTGCTTCAGAAGTACAGATAATATTGACACTACACTTCCAAATCTAGTGACTCAAGGAAAAATAATTATGGTATATAAAAATTAAGCTATACTCAAATCATCACTAAATCCAGGAAGTATAAAATCTAAAAGGATAATAAAGAAAATACAGATTATATTAGGTGATAACTGAATAAAAAGTGAAGAACTGGGTTTAAGTAAACCTACAGTGTCTCTTCCCAAAGCTGCATAGTGCTGCAAGCCATTACAGGAACCATCCTAAAATTCATCAGAGCAGTGTTACTAACATTTTCTTTTTATTAGATAAAGAAAAAAAAAACTTAAATTGAAAACTGAATATATATGATAGAGATTTGCAACATGAAGAACCTATCATTGTGTCATTTCTAGAGTTATGACTTGTNGTCCCCCCCCCCCCCCCCACACTTCTAAGGTTTTCAATGAAGCATTCACCTGATGAATTGGCAGATGTGAGATAACAGAACTTGGAGATGGGCTTCGTAAGGCTTCTGACAGATTAATACAAGCAGCAAGGCACTGGAAAGGATCCTCAGCCATTAGCCACCATCGATTTCCATTAATGGGGTTGTCAGCAGAGTCAAATATTTCATAAAGATGATCCTCTACAAAAGCTAGGCGACCATCGTAGGACAGTTTTTCAACACCACCAGCATACAAATTTGCTAAGTGTATTTTCAGCCATTGTAGTCCAGTCTTTCCCAAAGGCCGCCCTTCAGCAAACTCAAGTAATCCTCGACACAGATCACAACTTAAATGATTCAAATGAGCATGCATGGGATATGCTCTGCCACGGAAATCGAGATTGTGGGGATAATAAAAGCCTTCCTCATCTTTCATTTTTCGTGCGACCTGTTTTGAATGTATTTAATTTTTCAGTTAATCAAATTTCAAACAAAACATAGAAAGATATTTGACAATGGGAAGGGAGATCTTACAGAAAGCTTTAGTTCAGTGTCACATCTCAGAGAATGCCTCTCTAGGTTAATTTTCTTTGCCTTCATTACTTTCCATTTCCACTCTTGAATTTGTTTTAAATCTTCTATAGGTGGCCTCTCTGGTATGGGAACCTACAAGTAATATATGTAGGCAAGATGAATTACAAAACTCATCACATTTCAGGCTTTATAAAAAAGAAAAGAATTATAGAAGTGAGTATATTTAATTAATTTATATAAAACCCCTTTTTCAGTTTAGTTTCAGTCTTATTTAAGTTACAAAAGATAGGCAATAGATAGCAACAGATCTTTTATGAAAACTTAAATTTTTGTCTCCTTTTTATATCTTCAAAAGTTGTTTATTAGTTTATGCTTACATCTTTACGATCAATCAGGCCTGCAATGTTGCCTCCTCCAGCCCAGATGGACTCCACGACACCAAGTATTCTTCTATTTATTCGCCATTTGGTGCTCCCAAGTACATCCAAGGCCTGAAAATGTATCATTGAAAAGCAGGACAGGTCAAACTTGTACACAAAATAGATAGTAACAAATTCAGGCCAAAGAAGCAATAGTGCCAAAAGAATTATGCCTTTTAACAGGGAAAATAAATATGAATGAAGGCTTAGATAAGAACTCAGGTTCAAGTCAAACTTCAAATGAATTGTAAATGTACCAGACTACAAATATTGAAAGTTTCAACAAGTTTTCAATGATATTTGATAAAAAGAAACTTAAATGTACTAATCTACACTATATCACTATAAGGACATGCTGCTAGTTCTTGAGCGTTGATTTGACATCATATAAACTCTCAAGAACCATCTCTCCCAAAAGCTTAAGCTGATAGGAGAAACCAATTTTAATGGTTTTATATTATATCTCTTTACATGCCCCTTCACGCAAGAGCGCTTTCAGCTTGCAGCGTGAATACTTTTTTTTTTTTTTTTTTGAAATGAGGGTCGTGAAGGATCGAACCCTTGACCTCTTGGTCATAGTGGCTCTGATACCATCTCAAGAACCATCTCTCCCAAAAGCTTAAGCTGATAGGAGAAGACATTTTTAATGGTTTCATATTATATCTCTTTACATAAACAATTATGCACCAAAGCTTTTACCCGATCATAATTTTGTATGGAATATTGTCACATTCCTTTCTTGGCAATGAAAAAAGGAAAATGAAATATTGCACATAATACCTCAAAAACTTTTTGCACTTGTGTCCTTTTAACATTCTTCATTGCATCTTGCTGCTTTGTGGATCCATGAGTACGCATAATATAAGATGGTAAGAACAAGTGCCCACCCTTTTCATATCTGAAAAGAGGGTAGTAAGATATCAGAATGTATGGACACGCAAAGAGAGATTATGGAGAAAATATGAACTTGTATTCCTATCTTCCATATTTTTCCCACATTCAAGTTGGTTACCATATTCAAGAGAAGTAGCTAAAAGTTTATTCCTTAGTTTAGATTAATTTCCTATTTCCCCTCCTCTCTCTTTCGTTTTTATCAGGTTAACATAGCACAAGATATCATGCTATAGTCACATAGATTGTAACCAAATGCAGCCTCTTAGATATGCAACACCAATAGGATCCATTCCGCGTGCCATACCCTTTCCACTTTTTTGGAGGTATTAACATTGGCATGTAAGGCATTAACATGTGCCTAGCCTGCACAAAAACAAAATGCATTAGTTAGTAAGTAAGCAACTTAAGATATTCATTTTACGTATTGCATGCTAGTTATCATGAAAGGATTAGTAGTATCCAATATTTAAATAGTACCTAAAGAGTAACAACATGCTTAAAAGCAAACCTATTCGAAAACAACAGAATAGCCACCTAAAAGGTAAGATGGTTACACAAAGTGGTAAGAAGCATGGTGTTAAGGTCATCCTCTACCTCCACCTAAATGCATCTCTTAAAGCAGAGGGGAGCAGGAGTTACAAAATGGTTAAACAGGAAAATCATGCACAAATTATAATGGATTTGTTTTGCTTTCATGATTGGCAAGCTATAGTGAACTGAAAACCTTTACAACTTTGCATAACAACTTCAAATGGCAATAATATGTTTTTTCTCTTTTATTCAAATAAAAAGAAAGGATGCCTCAACTTACAGATTTATCAAGCCCAGCAAGGACTAAGGGATCACATTCTATAACACCATAATTCTTCAAAATCTTTTCCCTACAAGTACCAAACAGTTATTCAGAATAACAGAAAAAATGTGAGAGTGCAATAAAGGCACCTTCATCAAAACTTTACATACTAATCTTTGGAGTTATTTCATTGTTCACACTTTAAAAGATCTACAATACAATAATCTGAATTGAAACTTTAAGCCCCTTCTTAAGTGTGGACCTTACTCTTTCATTTTCTTTAAGAAAAAATCCAGTCATACATCATAACAACATCTTCTAACCTGAAGGCAAATGGCATCAATTTGTCTGTAACTACATCTATGTGCATGCGTGTGTGTGTGTGTGTGTGTGAGAGAGAGAGAGAGAGAGAAGGAAATGAAGATACAATCATCATATAAGGGGAGGCCCTAAAGTAATAATTATTGATTTCAAGCATCACAATGTCCAAAAAATCCCCTACCTCATAAACAGTCAATCTCTACTCTCTCGAATCTGATGGTGTCTATTAGTTGTTAGGGGTAAAAGACCTAAAGTAATAAGTATAGTATACTAATTTAAATAACAAAAGGTGAAATCTCACCCTGGATTCTTTGAAATAGCTTTGAATCTATGCCTGAATGCTGGTCGAATATCCGGCGGAGTATCAGCAGACTGGTTAACTGGAAAGTGTACATATGCTGTCTCAATTAACATATCTATTAATCTACTTCCCAGCTGCATAGTTTCATAGAGTTCACTCATTAAATTCCAGTTGTAAAAAATAAAAAATAAAAAAAAAGAAGACAATCACCCATAGACATTCAAACCAACCTTAGCCTGGGTATCACGACCCCAGGGGCTAAATTCTTCTTTTTTCAATAGTTTCTGCACTGGCCTCAGTCTTCTTCTTTTAATCAAACCATTTATATGTTTCCTTAGTTTCAGTTTATCACCATTCACATCATCTTCAGCAGCAGCCTCTGTTTTCTTACGTTGACAACTTCTAGTTTTTTCCAGGAACTGCTGAATCCTAACCTGAAATACAATAGGGTAATTACAGCATATGTTTAATTTATGAAAGAAGCAGAACCAGTAGAGGACAGGTGGACTTCGTATCTGGCATCACTGTTAAAGCTACATTGCAAGAAGAGCAACCAAGAAAATTGATGCAAGAACATAGAAGAAAAGTTTAACAGTAAACCAGACTAGCAAGAATTCATTGACAAAAAACTGGCTTGTATTATATTATTATCTTAATCAGCCCTATTTTACATGTCACAAAAACTTCAAACGAGAACAGTAATAAAAAGTCCTTGGAAAGAAATCACTATCAGATCAAAAGTTCAGCAAAAAATAGTAATAACAGCCAATGCAAGGCACCACTCGGATGTAGGCCATTCGGAAATTTCTTACTCCATGTCATTGCCCCCATTAGGGCAAAGAATAAAGTTTGGCACTAATGCCGTAGTTACTACCCCTATTCCATTTTCAAAAACGCGCTTACAAAAACAATCACTCCAATAAAACGTTAAACAAGATTATAAGTGCCTCTCAGTACTATCAAATCAACACAAACCAACAGAAAATATTAAGTCAACTTCTTTACCGTAATGACACAATCCAAAATTGATAATCTCAGCATAAACTCCAACAAACCAAAAATTATGAGATTTCTGCATCATTTACCTCTTGTTCTACAGCCATACCAATCTGAACCGCAGCATTAACAAGCAGAACACACCCTGCCTGATGATGCTCCATGGCAACCAAACCCATCATCTTATGCATCACAATAACAGCCATCTTCGCCGCCGGCAACGACTCGATATGCGGCGCATACGCCGTCTTGTGCTTCTTAGTCTTGTTACTCTTCTGCTCAGCTTCAATGGCTTCCTTCAATGGCTCAAACCACCCCAAGAACAAGGCCTTAACATGTGGCAAGTTAGGAGCCAAGTTCTTCTCACGCATTTCCCTCTCCAGCTCCCTGTACTCCTCCACCATTCTCTCCCACGCCATGGTCTCAGCTTGAATCTGCCTCTTCCTCAACCAATTGTACTTGTTCTTCTCAATCTCCTGGAACACCAATTTGAACTCCTGGGTAGTGTTCTTGCACAACCCTTTGAAAAAGACTGAGGAAATCCAAGGTGGGTCCCGGATGAATATCCTGGAGGGTGGTTCTGGGGTTTCGAATTGGCGAACCCCATTAAGGGGAGCGTGGGAATTTAGGGATTCCTCGAGGTCTTCGATGACATTGTTGTGGATTGAGTCTGATAGGGTGTGGAATTGGGTTCTCGGGGTTGAAGAAGAAGGGGAATTGAGTGTGAGTGGAAAAGAAGAAGAAGAGGAAGAAGAAGTGGAAGGAAGTGAAGTGGTGGAGTGTATTGGAATGAAGAGAATGTGAGGATTTTGATGGGTTTGGGTTTGGGATTGGGACTGAGATTTTCTTTGGAACCTGCAAGTGTTGTGAAGGTGAGGGCTTGGGAAGAAAGATGCCAAGGTCATTGTGAGAGAGAAACCTAATCTATGGCTATGGAGAGAGAGAGAGAGAGAGAGAGTTACTGTTGCAGAGGATGGAGAGACAGATGGAGAGAGGGGTGGGGAGGTAAGAGGATGAAGATGAACCATGAAACCTTCCTAAAACCTCAGCAGCGTCTCATGACTTTGAAGATTTTTTTGTTTTTTTTGTTTTGTTTTCTTCTTATTCATGTGTAAAGAATGAAAATGTAATTGGTAAAAATATATTACAGTAATTCATTAAAATAAATAAATAAAGATTACTATATTTTTTGAGAGGGTAAATGACATTTTAAATAGTGAGTGTAATATTCAGTTATATTTATTAATTTGATAATATGTAATTAGATAATAATATCAAAAAATTATGCATTCTAATTGAATTCATTTTTTAAATCTTTTTAATAATAAAAATGATGCAATTTTTGCAAGGGTCGGATTCAATTTCCTCAATTTTCATGTAAATAATTTTAAATAATATTAAGCTAAAGCATGACATGAGCCTTGTATCCTTAAAAAAAAAATGAATTCGATTTTGGTTGTGAGTGCTATTTTAACTAGTGACTTGGATAGAATGAATTCTTAAATAATATTAAGAATATTACTTTAAAAAACTGAGTTAAATAAATTTTTAATTATTATAATATTAAAAAAGTTATGTTTAATTTTTAAAAAAATTTATTAAAATTTAATTTATGTAAAATTTTATTTATTTTTAATTTCTACCATCAATTAAAATTTGACGACATAATCATTAAATTTGTCATGGCAACAAAACACCTGACACCTCACGTGACATATCCCATGTTTTCAATTAAAATATAAATAAAACCCAAACTTACACCCATTCTCTCCCTTTCTCAAACCACCTTCTCTCTCAGTCTCCTCCATCCCTCTCTCAAACCAATCTTCTTCTCTCTCCCATCCGGCCGCCACCGTCCCGCTCTCCCCAGCGCCGGCCAGATCTAGAAGACATTCAACAACATCAAGATCACCATCCTCTGCGGCTTCGTCACCATCCTCGTCCTCCGCGACACCATTGGCGTCAACCTCTCCTCCTCGTCGTAGAAACCAACCGTATCCTCGCCGAGATCTGATCTGACGCCGACCCCGACGCCCCCTTCAGCCTCAACGCCACTTATTCCCTCGGCCCCAAGATCTCCGATTGGGACCAGCAGCGCAAATCGTGGCTCCGCCAAAACCCGGAATACCCTAATTTCGTAAGAGGTAAAGCTCGCATCTTGCTCCTCACCGTTTCGCCCCCAAAGCCATGTGACAACCCAATTGGGGACCATTACTTGCTGAAATCGTTAAGAACAAGATTGATCACTGTAGAATCCATGGGGGATTGAGATTGTGTACAATTTGGCACATTTGGATAAGGAGCTTGCTGGGTATTGGGCCAAATTGGCTATGATTAGGAGGCTTATGCTTTCACACCCTGAGGTTGAGTGGATTTGGTGGATGGACAGTGATGCTTTCTTCACTGTCCGTGGTATTTGAGCTTCCTTTATCTTAGTATGATGACTGCAATTTGGTTCTTCATGCATGGGTACCCTGATTTGTTGTTTGAGCACAAGTCTTGGATTGTTGTGAATACTGGGAGTTTTCTGTTTAGGAATTGCCAATGGTCTCTTGATTTGCTTGACGATTGGGCTCCTCCGATGGGACCCAAGGGTACTGACCGCGATCACTGCTGCTGTCCAAGAAGGACAAGTGGATGGATAAGGTATTCTCTGATCTTCAAGGGGAATGGCGTCGATGAACTGAGGGGAAAGAGAGAAAGGGAGGGATGCCACCATCGGAGACCCAAGAGAGAAAGAAGGCGTGAGATGGGAGAGAGAAGAAGATGGGTCTGAGAGAGAAGGTGGTTTGAGAGACTCAGAGACTGATAACAGGATTAAAAATAAATAAATTTTTTTTTACAGGAATTAATTATAAAAAAAATTTAAGAACCAAACACATATTTTTTAATATTATAAGAATTAAAAATTTATTCAACAAAAAAAAATTAAGAATAATTTTTTTTTGGCTATGTTTTTGTATTAGTGTGGGCCTTTTATTTTATGAATTGGGGCACGAAAGTTGAGCAATGGACCAATATTGTGTTGGATAAAAGATATTAGGATCTCTGTATAGTCCATTTCCGGCGACCAATCCAACTCACACAAGGTCACACAAAAACATTTTGACCACAAAAAATTACACAAAAAACATATATCTATATCAAAAGACTTAAGTGAAAATAGTAATTAGGTGACATCTTCATAATTTTTAATTTTGATTATTCATGTAAGTTTTAATTATCAATAGTTATCCTTTTCATTTTTATATATAATCATTCCTCTCATATTTTCTTGCCTAATCAAAAACAAAAATATAATTATAAAATTCAATCCGATAAATTTAAACATCAATAAGACTGTAATCACGTTCTTATTAATGATAGTTAATTATAATTTATTATATCATATAAAAAAGTTATTAAGTGATATTTCTATACTTAAAAGTTATACTATAACTCAATTCTAACTGTGTAGTATAATATTTTTAAGTGTATTGCAAAGTACTAATTGATGAGTGTTTGCGTACTATGATTGCGGGTTTGCTACAACCTAATTTATTGTGTGATAATTCATTGAATCTTTGCCAAACATGAGCACTTTCTCTTGCCCAACCAGAAGTAAAAATATACAACAACATACACCCCTCATTTAGTAACTTCCCTATCCTTTCACGAATCATCCATCACATATAAACTTTTGGAGAATGTCCCTTCACTATGGTCAAGAGCTTATGATCGATCCTTTCACTTCCAATATCTGCTGAGTTCCTCACATTCTCCCCATGAAAGGATCACTAGCATGATGATTATCCATAAACCAGTAAGTACTTATGGTAACTTTCAGCCATTAGAGACTTAATATATATAATTATATAAGTACTTTCACTCAGTAGCACTCGTCAATAGTGACATCATCCATCCCAACATTGCTCATGTGTGAAACATCACTGCAGCCGACAATTATACCAAAATCAACATTGTCAGCACACAAATCATAGTCACCCTATAAGCGTGCCTACTAACCAAGATTATCCTTTCTTAACAGCACAGCATCCACTACTTCTACCCCAATATCTGAAACCACAATACAATATTGTTACATGACATATAATAAACATTAATTAAAAATATCAATGTTAGGCATACTATGCTGACATGTACATCACTATTGGTAAACAGCCCGTAACGTTGCTCAGGTGTCATTTGTAAGACACGTCGTTTTAAAGTCAATTATAAACAAAATAAATCTTTAAATTCGATTTTGCGTAGGCGGACAAATTTATTCTTAAGTTATACAAATTGTCGTATTGATTTCTTATAATGTCAATAGTCAATCAAGTTAGTTCATAAGATGACTAATTTGATCAATATTAAATGACTAACATAATTAACTTATGACAACCTCAAAGATTAATATAGTCATTTTGATAATATGAGGATGAATTTAATTGTTTTTGACTACTTTAATAATGAATTTAAAAGTTTATTTAATATAAATTTCATAGGGTTTGTTTGGATTGGCTTTTAAAAATTTTATTTTTTTTTAAAAAGTACATTTTTTAATTTTAAAAGTATTTGGATATAACTTAAAGTATTTTTTTTATAGACAAATTAATTGGAGTCCAATAAATTTTAAGTAAATCTTAAACCCTAAACCTAAATTTTAAGTACATGTAATCTAGACCAAAAAAAACAAAAAAAAAAGTCAAACATCATAGGCACCAAACGTACGTTTGCCACTTGAACGGCAGTTAGGCACAAGGTTCAGAATTTTGCTGTCAATGCTGCTTCCTTCTTAGCCTTCAAATCCTAAGTGCACCTCCCTTTTTATTGATCTACATTGGACTTAGTTTAACATCCCAACTTCTTGGTTCTTCACATTTTTCCTTCATAGTTTTTCCTTTTTGTTCTCTCTAGTTGTAGACAAGAAGATATTGTGATACTCATGATGTCTTTGGTAAGAGTTACAACAATGTTCCTATTTTTGTTTCTGGACATTGTTCATTCTAAAGTCCATGTAGAACAAAATGCTGCCATTGTGTATGAGAAAAGGTCACTAGTTTCATTCATGTCAGGCATTGTTTCTGACCCGGAAAATGCTCTAGAGAGTTGGAAGTCACAAAGTGTTCATGTTTGTGATTGGTCAGGGGTGAAGTGCAACAATGCAAGTGACATGATCTTAGAGCTTGACCTTAGTGGAAGGTCACTGAAGGGAACCATTTCCCCAGCACTAGGAAACCTCTCTTCATTGCAAATTCTAGATCTTTCTGGAAACTTCTTTGTGGGCCACATTCCAAAAGAGCTAGGCTATTTATCTCAGCTAGGACAACTGAGTTTATCTGGGAATTCACTTGAAGGGTGCATTCCCTTAGAGTTTGGTTTGCTTCATAACTTGTACTACCTTGACATGGGAAGCAATCATCTCGAGGGAGAAATTCCACCTTCACTTTTCTGCAATGTCACTTCATTGAGTTATGTAGACCTCTCTAACAATTCCTTAATGGGAAAAATCCCCTTGAGCAATGATTGTGTCCTTAAAGAGCTTAGGTTCCTATTACTATGGTCTAACCATCTTGTAGGCCATGTTCCTTTGTCTCTCTCAAACTCTACTCAACTTAAATGGCTTGATTTGGAGTCTAACATGTTGAGTGGAGAGCTTCCATCTGAGATAGTACCTAATTGGCCAATGTTGCAATTCCTCTACTTGTCATACAATGGCTTTGTTAGCCATGATGGCAACACCAACCTTGAGCCTTTCTTTGCTTCCTTGGTGAACTTGTCTCACTTCCAAGAACTAGAATCGGCGGGAAACAATCTTGGCGGGAAGATACCTCATATTATTGGTGATCTTTCCACCAGTCTGCAGCAGCTTCACCTTGAAGAAAACCTCATATATGGCTCTATACCACCTCAAATTGCCAACCTTGTCAACTTGACTTTCTTGAACTTTTCTAGTAACCACATAAATGGATCAATCCCTTCAAGCCTATGCCACATGAGTAGGCTAGAGAGGATTTACTTGTCAAACAATTCACTGCATGATGAGATTCCTTCAGCCCTTGGTGACATCAAGCATCTTGGCCTTCTAGACTTGTCAAGAAACAAGCTTTCTGGTTCAATACCAGATAGTTTTGCTAACCTCCCTCAGTTAAGGAGGCTTTTGCTTTATGACAACCAGCTTTCCGGAACAATTCCACCAAGTCTCGGAAAATGTGTCAATTTGGAGATCTTAGACTTATCTCACAACAAGATTTCAGGACTGATTCCTGCTGAAGTTGCAGCCCTGACTAGCTTGAAACTATACTTGAATCTATCAAGCAATAGCTTATATGGCCCTTTGCCATTGGAACTCAGCAAAATGGACATGGTGCTAGCCATTGATCTATCCATGAACAACTTCTCAGGTGGAATGCCACCACAACTTGAAAGTTGCATAGCACTAGAGTACCTCAACCTTTCTGGTAATGCATTAGAAGGCCCTATCCCTTATTCATTAGGCCAATTGCCTTATATTGAAGCACTTGATGTGTCCTCAAATCAGTTGACAGGGGTAATACCAGAGTCATTTCTGCTGTCTTCCACTCTAAAGAAACTTAACTTCTCTTACAACAAATTCTCAGGGAGTGTCTCAAACAAGGGAGTATTTGCATCCCTGACCATAGACTCTTTCCTTGGAAATGATGGTCTTTGTGGCCCGGTAAAAGGCATGCAAAGCTGCCACAAGAAGCATAGCTATCACTTGGTGCTCTTATTGATTCCTGTGCTATTCTTTGGCACCCCTCTTCTGTGCATGTTTAGGTACTCCATGGTAATCAAGTCAAAAGTTAGAAAGCGATGCGAAATCGCTAACAAGGGTGATTTGGATGAAGAAGAAGATGAAACAGAAGAGCTCAAGTATCCAAGAATTTCATATGGACAACTTAGAGAAGCCACCGGAGGCTTCCGTTCTTCAAGCCTAATTGGTTCAGGCAGGTTCGGACAGGTCTACAAAGGAGTCCTCTTAGATAACACAAGAGTAGCAGTGAAGGTATTGGATACAGCAACAGCTAGTGAGATTTCAAGGAGCTTTAGGAGGGAATGCCAAATCCTCAGAAGGATTAGGCACAGGAATTTGATAAGGATCATCACAATTTGCAGCAAGCCAGGATTTAAGGCTATTGTGCTCCCACTCATGCCAAATGGTAGCCTTGAGAGGCACTTATATCCAAGCCATGGATTAAGCCAAAGGCTTGATGTGGTTCAGTTAGTTAGGATATGCAGTGATGTTGCTGAGGGAATGTCATATCTTCACCATTACTCGCCGGTGAAAGTGGTGCACTGCGATCTTAAGCCGAGCAATATCCTCCTTGATGATGATCTGACAGCTTTGGTCACTGATTTTGGAATTGCAAAACTTGTAAAAGGCGATGAGAGAGCCACCACTGCCTATAACTCGGCAACTTTCAGTTCAACACATGGCTTGTTATGTGGCTCTGTTGGCTACATAGCTCCTGGTATGTACTTTGTGAATTGTGATCCAACATTGTTCTGTACTATCGTAATGTTAATTGCTCCCTCCGATCCACAATAACCGTCATTAGACAGAAATGATACATTCTTAAATCAATGTATCTGGTCAATTTGTCAAGTGACAGTTATTGTGGACCTGATGGAGTATTTATTAACAATGGTTCTCATCAGAAATTTACTATATATAATTTATTGAGAAATACTTTTATGAGACACCACTTATTAGGCTATTATTATGATTATTTAGCAGATTCCCTATTAAATGCCAATGCTATTTATTGGTTTAGTACTTTCTACAATCAATTTTAGTGGTAAACTCTAAGCTGAATTGATTTACAGAAGAACGATCATAAGAACAATTTTGGTTCTGCATGAACTATTCTTTTTTCTATCATTACTGCTATTTATCAAACAGTTCTGTGCTGTAGAACTAATTATTCTTTCATTCCATTTTTCTCGGACAAGACAGAATATGGAATGGGAAAACAAGCTTCAACTCAAGGTGATGTCTACAGTTTTGGGGTGCTTCTGCTAGAAATTGTGACCGGCAGGCGCCCCACAGATGTCCTCATCCATGAAGGCTCTAGCTTGCATGAGTGGGTCAAGAGGCACTATGCACACCAAGACAAGCTTGGAAACATGGTTGAAGAAGCACTGCAAGGTTGCTCTCATTCTTGTGTGCCAAGCCATCATCATGACAAGAAAACTAGGCAAGATGTTGTGCTTGAACTTATTGAGCTGGGGCTTCTCTGCACACAGCAGAATCCTTCAACAAGGCCAAGCATGATGGATGTAGCACAAGAGATGGGAAGGTTGAAGGACTACCTTGCTAATCCAAACTCTCTTCTCATCGATGTTGATCCAAAGAACAGTTCTTCAAGCAGAGAAGAGAATTTAGTTGAAAAGTAAGGGTATGTTTGGTTTCTGATTTCATCTTCCGTATATTGTTTTACAGTGTTCTGTGAAGGAAATAGTGAAAACAGAAAACAAGATTTTCTTGTTTTCACAGTTTCCTTTACAAAATCCTAAAATTGGGAAACATTTTGGAAAGAAAAAAAAAAACCAAACATGTCCTAACTAATTAATGGTTTTAGTCCACTGTCAATAGAAAAAATATTATATTACAGTCCAAATGTTTTGGTACATCAATAGAAGATTGTGACCTCCCAATGTTGTAACAGTTATTTTCTTTTACTTGTCTGGCTGTACACAATGAGATGATAATGCAAAAACAGTTGAATGGAATTAAATCCAATAATTAGTTATAAAAAAATCTCTTTGGGAAATTCTATGGTACTCAAGTAAATTTCAAAGGTTTAAAATACATGCTGACACGAACAAATCAAATCATAACATATAGTTCACTTGGAGACCATTACAAACTCAATCTGAGTTATGTGTCATGATCTAATGATTTGTCCACGTTGAAATGATTTAGTGTGATTGGAACATGAGAATGAACATCTCAACCGGTCAACCAGTTCTCTTATTTAGATAATCAATTTGATCTGTCTTTCTAATTCTCTTTTTGCCTACCACTATATCCATGTAATATAATTATCTAAGTGGATATTGAAAAATAATCCAATTGAAAGTTTCTCAGATTTTCACAGATCAGTTCAGCCACGAGAAAACCGCTACACCATGATTGTTTGCTTCAACAGGTCAAGTTGTCGTTGACACAGATCAGAAGGCAAAGATTATTGTAACATAATGAATGTCTCCATCTCTTGGCATGCCAGATATCAACCAATTAACATAAAGATGCTTGAGAGTCAGATATTAATATATTACAACTAATGTCATTTCACCATATCTCAAAGAGAATTAAACTTAAAGCCAATTGGTAAATGATTTCTTTAATCTTTCTGCAACACTCACAATGGAGTTAGGTATCAAGTGAAGCACACTGAGTTTTTCATTCCATTGTGCACATTGTCAATTGTCATTATTCTGTTTTTATCCTTTGACCTCATTGACTTCACCAGCACAAATTATTCTGCTATATTATGTTGGAGTTTAGTTTTTTCAAAAAAGAAAGCTACCATCACATTTTATAAGAAAAGTTACAATCTCGGATCACACATGATATTTACAAAATTGCAATCTTTTAGTATAGCAAGCAAAACATATTGTTTTATGGGATTTCTTGTCAGCGACAAATTGACGACCTTTAATCATAAAATGTGGTTCACAATCTCAATTCGGGGAATTGAACCAATTTTTTTTTTTTTTGAGTGAGTTCTAGGCTAAGAACAAATTTGTTAGAAAATATAGTTTTTTAAAGAGCAAGAACTCAAAACCAGAATTGGACGCAAATATAACCAAGGTATTGGAACAAATATGATATAATGAACAACATTGATTACATAAACTTGATTTGTGTGCGCTTTCATTATTCACTTAATGCTCAATTCCATATTCTGTCATCCCAGATCTGAAGTAGGTCGTTCATCATCCATGATCAGGTCACTTGGTCACTCAAAACTTGTATGGGTCAATTAAAGGTCTACCCAGATTAAATGAGGTTGCTTAGGAGTCGACCAAGATTAACCTTTCCTAATGGGTTATTGACCCTCTTAATTTATTTCTTTGACCTTTGATAAGTCGATACTCGACTCATTTTACCTTCTTACCCTTGTAAGTTGGGCCTATGTGCCTTTTTAGTTACCTGTTAAATTTGGTACGACACATATATAAGATGAAAAATACTAAAGTAGCGTGAAATAGGTTGTCATAGAAAGGGGAAAAATTACCTAAAACACATTGAGGCTTGAGAAAATAGGGGGAAAAGACCAGGGTTGCTGAATTGTCAAGCCGAATCGTAGATGAAAACTAGGACACATAGGATGTTCTTTAAAAATAGTTTCCTGTTGTTTAATCACTTCTCCACTTGCCAAAATGGAGGGGCCACAAGTATACCCCATGCTGCCACAAGGCCCTCAAAGGTTTGTGCTACCTTTCCAACGTTCAACTACGTCATGCCTATCCAAATCTTAGTGAAGATGTTTAGCACGTTTATTGGTTCTTTTGAAGAACAAGATCTTTGAGAGCATCCTAGAAACCTTAAAGTTAACCGAAAGCTGCCGAAATTAATATTAGAAAATATATTACAAAGACTTTGTTAGAATTTAGTTGTCAGATATATCATGCACTGACACACAACTTGAGAAGAATAAATATTGTTACAAATGACAATGAGGGTGTCATACCTACAAGTACGACTTGCTGAATGCTTAATGAAATTAAGGGGGTTGCATATTGCAATTAATATGATTTAACCAAAAACTTCTGTCAGCTTAAAAAGGTCAGTGTCCAAGGTTACTTGCCGATACAAACTTAAGCAGAGCAAGTCAATATTAATTAATCTACGTATTAAATAAATAAAGAGACTTTGAAGCAGAAGTGTACAACCTTCTGAAAGTAGATGCTTGAGATGTTTCTACATAATTCTATCTGGTAAAACTCCAGTAATCCAACACAAGAAAAAGGTCGTATTTAGCTTTATGATATAAATATTGTTTTCTAACTTTATTGAATGCAGCCCAATCCAACCACATCACGCATCTTCTATGTCTATTCATTTTAGTCTTCACATTCACGTTAATGACATATTGATTTATCATCTTTGTTACAAAGGTATATGATGAACAAATTTCCTTCAGAATGCACTTTAAATTAGTTTATAAAATAGTGCAGAATCCTACTAGTCTTACAATGACTTAAATAAATAAATAAAAATATATGTAGGTGCGTGTACTAGCACCAAGAAGCTCTAGTTCTTCTGCATAGTGCTAGAAAATATCAATTGTGAATGAGTTAGGTATCTATGCACATTTTGTAATTTATGTAAAAATATCTTCTATCATGCAAATACCCCACAAGTGCCAAAGAAGAAGATAAAAAAGGTTAAATGGAAGATTATCTTCCATCATTTACCAAGATAAACAGTTGAATTACATGTTATATATAATCTGATGATCGAGTGGATTCCATGATTATAAGTTTATTCCATACTGGACCAAATTGAAATAGGGTTATATACATTCTCATTACGAGAAAGGGGTCATTCTAGTCTAAATAGATACAATGTTTACATATAAATCCCTAATTCTAAAAGAAACAAATCACAAACAAAATGACAAAAACTTCGCTGCTAATACAACAGGAGAATACAGACAGCAGCTTTCAGGTAGGAGCAAATGGTAGCTAAAAAAAGTGCTAATCTTTTTTGTGTATGGAAAAGAGGATGTTGAATATGTATATGTTATAGCACTACATGATGGTGACTACCATTACCAATGTTTAATTCAATGGTTCAAACGTGCAAAAGAGAGTAACCGTTCATTCTAACCAGCAAAGCCAAAGAACTTTACAATTAGCAGCACACAACTTTTTGGGTTCTCATCAAAGGTATCCACTTTGGAAGCGGTGACTAATTCCTCTAAGAGTTTGAACTTGCCAAAGTGGATATATCTCTCTAGCCAAGAGACATTCTTTGTACCCGTTGTCAGGGATCAAACCCTTGACTAAATGCTTAAGAAACCTAGCTAGTCACCAATTGTGCTAGACCTCGTGGTTAGCCGTACACAACTTTTAAATATAGATATTAACTCAACCAAGAAAAACATTGAAAGACCAGGACAGGAAGTTGAGGAACATGGATTTGGGCTCCACATGTGGCACAATTTGGATTTGGACATTCTTAGTCTCTTATATAACACAATACTATGTAATATTTCTGTTTTTTTATTAAGCCCATTCAACTGCTGTAGCTGTTATTATTGTGTATCCAAAAAGTTAAAACTTTCTTCATTGACCAAAAAAAGGTTAAATTTACTTCATCAATTCACGGCAAAATCAAAAGTCATCACTCATCATGGCTATTCTCATGGTGAGAAGTCTCATGAATTTTTCTCTTGATATTGAACATAATCATCACTATCAAGTAAGATAAAGATAATAAGCAGTTCCAATTTAAAAGAAAAACATGGAGAAGCTCTAAGCTTAGGATACTGATTCATTTCCTTTCACTTCAACTATAGGGGCCAAAAGAACACCATACATTAATCAATTTTGCAATGGATTTCAATTCACAATGTCATGTGTATAATCTTGGTATGTTAGAAAAGAAAATCAGGACACTATTAACCCCACAAGAATTTCAAATCACCTTCACACTAGTGCCCAATGTAAACTATGAAACTATGAAAATGTATACATTTTTCAGTAACTAAACTTCAGCTTAGAAATTCTATTCTAACTGCATACACCACACACACACACACAAATCCTCTTAATGGACAAGTTAAGTATTGGTACCCCAAATGATGCACTGAGCTGATTGGTTGTCTGAGATAGTCATTCTGTATTCATCAAATCCAAAAGTACAACATTGCCTGTTCACAGAAAGTTGAAAGCAGTTATTTCAAAGCTGAGAAAACAAAAAGTCAAAAGCACAATTGAATATGTTACCTCTTGAAGAGGATCCAAAGACACATGCTCCTCAGGTGCAGCTTTTTCGGTTTTCAGGCTTCTCACCTCTGTCTGTATCAATTTGAGTTGGCTGCATATGTCCTTCAACAACCTCAACTGCTCTTCCCTCTCCCCTTCATGCCTAATCTCCTGCCTTGAACTAATTCTCTCCCTCTCGAGCCGCTCGATTCTCCGGTGAAACTTTTGGAACTCGGCTTGAGCGTTGCTATCTGCATCCACCCCTTCTTTTTTCTGCCAAACGACGGCCTTCATATCTTTGGGGCTAGGTATTCTAAGTTCCTGCACACTACGCCTGCTCTTTAGCTTGCTCTTATCAGGTTTAACATGCAATTCCACGATTTCCTCAGACACCGAATCTGGTTTTGTTAGTCTGTTATCTGAATCTGAACTCC
Source organism: Nissolia schottii (assembly GCA_003254905.1). Classification (NCBI taxonomy): domain Eukaryota; kingdom Viridiplantae; phylum Streptophyta; class Magnoliopsida; order Fabales; family Fabaceae; genus Nissolia; species Nissolia schottii. Next base: position 1,104,043 of record QANU01093679.1, on the reverse strand, counting down.
ATTTGTCAAGTCCTCTTTTCCCATGATCACTGACTTCATGCCTTTCACTTCTTTTCCCATGATCGCCACTGACTTCACGCCTTTCACTAGTTTGCGGGACTTCGAATACATCGTAAACATTAACCGAGCAAGAGGGATGGTTAGCTACTTCTTCTCTATCCTGTGTACCTTCACGGCTATTTCTTCTAGTCGAATAATAAGTAGAGGGTGCACTATCTGTTTGGTCAGAGTTTATCTTAGAGCTTGCTTGCGAAAATACTGAACATGACCTCCCTCTTCTAATCCTCAAATCTGGAAACTTTTCTTCGCCAGATTCTTTGCTGTCTGAAATCACTTTCACTTTTTCGTCCAACGATTTGATCTGGCTCCAATATGAATCAAGGGTTCCATGTGATAAGTCTTCCTGGTCACTGCTGTCCATTGATTTAGGAATCATGTCTAGAACCGGAACCGGACTAGGTGATCTGTCTCTCTTTCGCGCAGCTCTCAAGGTAGTCTTAAAAGGAATTGGAGGCAATGAAGTCAGCCTTCTCACAGTGCTACTTTGACCTATCTCTACACTTTGTTGATCATCTCTATTCAGCAGCAGATCTTCCGGGAACTCAAACTCACTGGCACTGAAATCGGCTCCCAATGTCAGAAGCTTGTGTTTATAAGCCAGGACTTGATACTCGAGCGAGGCGATTTCCATTTCCTTCTGATACATGAGCTCTTCGTAGATCTCAAGAGTTTCCTCAGCATGGCCTATCTTCTCCTCTGCCATTCTTCTGAAGTGATTTGCCTCCATCTTCACCGCTGCCTTTTCTCCTTGCAAGCGAAGTATCATGTCCATAGCTTCACTGGCTGCAGTAGCCGAGGCTTCTCTTTCCTGATCCAACTCGGCGTATAGCTTCTGGAGGAGTTGCTGTTGGGCACGAAGTGTCTCCTTCATTGCTGTTATATCACTCTCAGCCATACCGGGAGACACGTCCGTTTCAACCATTCTACAGGTTTCACTTATAATTGCTTACTCCTGAACATAAAAGATTGCATTTTAATGTCAACTATCGGGTAAGATAAGCAATGATTGGATTTTCTTTTGAAGTACGAGATCAATTTCATTATTAAATGAACAGAACGACTCTTATACATCATGTGGCCATAGTATACAGCTAAATACACAAACTACAAAAAATGATCATGACATGTTTGGGAGAGAAGAAATCAGGTTTTCAGAAATTAGACATTGACACTTACCTGCATGAAACTGCTCACTGCAAAATAATAATAATAATAAATGCTTAATTGCCATATTCCCACAATTCTGATCATGGAGGAATAGCTATCAAACTTGTGATCGCAGAAAAACTGAGACGTGTGGAAAATCTCAATCGAAAACTAGGAATATTTTTTCATAAAAAAACAAAAAAGCAAAAAGCAGATGCCTCCCATCCAAATTATGAAGCAGAGCGGCGTATGGTAGGGAAGAAAATATAAAGAGAAGAAAATGGTGGGGTGACTTCAATATGCTATGCACAGGGACATATAATCACAACAAACCTATAAAACACCACCACGCTTTTTCCTAACAAGGAAAAAACATTATTAAACAAGATGTACCTGACAGTTTCCAAATGAGCACGAATGGATCAAATCAAATGAGGGAAAAATCGCGGAAACCCCCCTAAGGAAGCAGGATCCTCTGTTTCCTTCCCTGCATCCAAATTCTATAGCTTCACACCACAAAGAAATAAGAAAAAAAAAATGAAGCTTCTTTTGTGTTGGGCTTTCTTCATGAACAGCCGCTGTTGGGAAATATACAACATAAGAAGAACACCAACAGAGAGTGACTTTCGTGGTTGAGTACAGTTACAGACAAAATCATGGTTCGTTAACGTTTTTGTCTTAGCATATTACTCATTCTTTCGGGCGATGATCAATCGTTTTGTCGTAGGACCCATTTACATGTCTACTTTTTCTCCTCCTTTTTCGATTCTTCTTTTATTATATTTCTTCATTTTGGGGTCTCAAAAAGTCGTTTATTGAAGTGGAAGGAAGCGTCGTTTCCAACGGCTACAATGAGGCACAGCCACGACCCACCCTTATTTGATTAAGAAGAAGAAAAGAAAATGCGTCAAGTCAACTCCAACACGCGTGGATTAATCCCCTTCATGCTGCTGCTTGCTCTCTTGCTCTTGATGCGAAGAAATGATTGTGATAAATGGAATATCTATGTCATATCAAAAGAAAAAGAAAAAAAAATGAATATATCTATCAATACCAATGTATACATATTGCATTCTTGGGAAGAATGACACGTGTAATATTGAATTGTAGGAAGCTTGTTTGAAGCCATAAGTTTTCACTTTCTTATTTGTCACATCTCAGATATCATTTTCAGCTTTTTATTATTATTTTACTCCAATTACTTCTCTCTCTTTTTTGTCTTTAAAAAAAGAAAAATGTTTTCAGAAACTAATCAAACAGGCCTTTACCTTGTACTTTTAACTGAAGATCAACATTGTTCTCATTATTTTATCTGAAATAATTTCTTATCAAAATTACTATACCAGTTACATTCTTTGCTTTGTATGGTTTGCTCGGTAGTAAATTACAGTTGGTTTCTCAAATACCCATAGAGTAAATATTCTATATTCTATGTTATTTAATTTATTTATTTTTGATAATTTTTATAATTAAATTCATCAAATTTATTATCATTTCATGATCTAATATGACATTAATGGATTATGTTCTAATATGATAAATTAATATTTTTTTAATATAAATTTTGTAAAGAAGTGTATTGTAAGCTCAAATGTTTATAAATCTCTAAACCTCTTATAAGTTAGCTTTTTTAATGATTTAACTAGTGAAAAGTTTATTGTGATTATATAAAATATAAAATGATAACAAAATTCGATAAATTTAATTATAAAAATTATTAAAAATAAATAAATTAAATAGCATAGAATATCTACGCATTGAGTATTTATCCGACCACCATATACCGGCCATTGACATGCTACTTCATAGAAGATAAAAAATAAAAAATAAAAGTTAAGCATTTTTTTTTTAGGTTGCCTGCCCGGTATCCAAGGCTCAGCCCTGACTAATCCGGGTCGACCCAGGTTGTGCACCTGACTATGGCGGGTAAGTCTCCCAGCAGGGATAACTGCGTACACAAGGTCTCGAACTCGAGACCTTGCTCAAGCGATACCAAGCCGACCCCCGTTGGTGAAGTTAAGCATTTGTGAATCAAAAGTTATAAATTTAATACATTCACCTTTGTTATTTTTTATTCTTTCTATTACAGTCAAGCAGTGGCCAACTTGCGCAGTTCTGAAAATTATATAGCTCGTCATAATATCGTTCTAATTTTATGGAATGCTCGGAATGAGCAAAATCATGTAATGAGTAACTACCACAATGATGATGCATCGTAAAGACAAACATGCGAATGTTGAGTATTGACCTGATAGGTGTTCTAGGTAATTGTAATCTGAGGGAAATAAGATACATTATACATCGGATTATAGGAACTTATTTCAATAACTAAAGTCAGTTATGCTTACATGAAAGACAAACTTCATAACGAAAGTCAATTGGTAGCCATACCAACAGTAAAAAGACTCATTTTTACTTCAAAAGTTATTTCCAGAAAGAAATAAAAAATGCTGAATGCAGCTTTTAAGAATTATATCATCCATATTTTTGTTTTGCAGTAATTAGATACTCAAAAAATAAATGTATAATCCACTAAGAGGAAGCACTAAATACCGGGATCAAGAATCTCCTACATGAAACCTAAAGAAAGTAGCACATCAAGTTTCTTTTTGTATATTGTATTCTAGCGCCACTGTCAACCTCATTCTAATCCACAGGAACCTCAACTTCCATCTTCAAACCGGCCTCGCCAAGAATCTATCATCAAAAAAGGGGGATAGTTCATTTGTTTTTCATATGAAAGATGGCACACTAACAAATACCAAGCAGTGTTCAGAATGCATGGTGTAAAAGAATCATGAGTGTGGATTCACATGTATGATCCTCACAAACAGTCATGAGTGTGAAAATGTAATGCCTATTAACAGAGATAAGCATCAGTTTTATGCTTAATTATGACGTGTTCCAAATGGTGATAATACTGAAGCTGGTTGGCAGCAAATGTGGCGAGTGACCCTGCCACTGCAAGCTAATATATGCAGTCATATAGACAACGGTGCCTACTAATTATCAGGATAAACAAACAAAATAGTACTCCAATTTGACATCATCAACTCATCATTATATTCTTAATTTCCTTCCTCAAAGCAAAAGTTTTGTTCAAGCCCTCACTTTTTAATGGTTTTAAGCAACTATTCATTTGTACATGTCTTGAAAGTTAAAAATGACTTCCGAGGAGAAACAACAACAACTGAGCCTTTTCCCACTATGTGAGATCGGCTACAAGGATCAAGCAACGTCATAATTGCTATGCAAGTATTGATCTAAATTTAGCTTAAGGATTACAATGCAGCAAGTCTTGCTAGATATTAGTTGTTTCAGTTAGTACCTGCATGAAATCAGACAAGACCAAAACAGAATCCTTTTGATAGCCAGATTCCTTCAGGACCTGTGTCAGAACTTCCTGTATTAACAAAGGAAACAGGAATGCATCAGAGGCAATTGTTATGTGAAGCAACAATAACATCACAGGCATGCAAACTTGCAAGCTATGAAACACTCTTAGGGACGAAAAAGTGCAAGTAAACCCCAAAATTGAGTGACACAAAGGTGATCCAAGCTTTCAGAAAAAGGTTCATCTCTCATTTGTCCAAGTCACATGTTAACCTTCCCTTGAAACATTGAATCCCCACGATCCCTTTCAATGGAACAAAACTGTCCCAGTAATACAAAAAGACTCAATTCCTTTCTTACATAAACAACTGAACAGAAAAATGCAGAGAGCAAAATACAAATATTACACAGCAGAAGAAACAATGTAATGTAATGTGATCAAATCATCTCACCTCCGTCTGTTTCTCAGACATAAACTGTCCAGTCATATCCCGGAAAACCCTTAACATGTCGCGGAACGTTACTTTGCCATTGCCATCAGTATCATACACCCTGAAAATGACTGCAAAACAAAGCACCACCGAATCCAATATCCAATTTTTCATTATTTCCTTAAACAGAAAATCAATTTTAGACACGAGAAAAAAAGCAAAGGAATTTGAAATTACATTCAATTTTGTGTTGCCAAGTGGCACGGGGACTGAAAGCAGACAAGAACGCCACGAATTCCTTGAAGTTCAACCCGTCCAGCATCCTCAACAAGCTCTGCCACACAAGATTCAACAATCTTGTTAAGAATAAATCTAGAATATTAAATCTAGCTTGATTTGATCTTGTAAGATCTAATTGATTGTGATTTGTTTTTGGGCGTTGGGTTTTCAGCCTATAAATAGGCTCACCATCCATTGTAAACACAACTCAGATAATACAATTATTATTTGTCTGTTATCTGTCTTTCTCCTATATTTTTTGGTGTTCCATTTATCTGTTTTTCCAAGATGTTTAACATAGTATCAAAGTCATGGCACCCTCCGTGAGCAATCTCGTCTCCGCCACCTCCACCTCCGCCGCTACTCCTCCATTCTCTCCCCTGACTCCTCCGAGAAGAACCCCGAGCGCGTCCTCGACATCTGCCGCGCCGCCTCCCTCACCTCAGACTTCCACCTCGACCGCATCGCCCTCTCCATCGTCGTCTCCAAGCTCTCATCTTCTTCAACAAAGTCGCCGGTGGCGACTCCTCCAAAGTCTCCGTATGTTGTCTATCACTGCCTCTGTGTAGTCTTCGATGTTGCCTAACGCTGCCTCTGTGCAGTCTTAGATATTGCCTATCGCTGCCTCTGTGCAGTCTCCGTATGTTGTCTATCTTTGACTCGACTCCTTGTTTCTATACAAATCCTTGACACCACTCTTGTTTTCCCTTAACAACCTTCGCTTGTGACAAGCTGAAAGAGCTTTAACTTGAGCGAGGGTGTTAAGAATAAATCTAGAATATTAAATCTAGCTTGATTTGATCTTGTAAGATCTTGTAATTAATTGTGATTTTTTTTTTTTTGCCGTTGAGTTTTGGCCATTGGATTTTCAGCCTATAAATAGGCTCACCACCCATTATAAATACAACTCAAATAACACAATTGTTATTTCTCTGTTATTTATAACAAATCTCATCTAACACTATAAATTTCAAAGTCACAGCGCGTGAATTGGCGCGGGGAGGGAGAGAAAGAGAAAGAGAGGAACCTGAGAGAGAGGATTGAGGGAGAATTCGGGAATGGAGAGGAATTCATCGGAGGCGATGAAGCCGGAGTTGGTGCGATCCAGCTGGCAGAACCTCTTGTACAGAGACACGATCTCTTGCTGCGTAACTACGAAGAAGAAGCACCAATTTCAAGGATCAAAAATCAAAAAACAAAAAAGAAAAAAAAAGAAAAAAGAAGCGAATGAAAAACGGAGGTTAGGTTAGTGTATTTACATGCGTCCTTGGAGTGTGCCTGAACCTCTTCGATGTCGTACTGCGTGAGCATGGAGGACGTGTTTCCCATCTCCGCCACCACCACCACCACCAACAACAACGACTGAGTCTGTGTGACAGAACGGAACTAACAAAGCTTAACGTCGCCAACCGCCAACTATTTTTTCTAAATGCGATTACAAAATGGGCCTCACTGTCTATTAGGCCCATCCATTAATAGGTCCAATTGGCCACATGCTTGAATAAAAGTCACACCGTTTTTTCAGGTCAAAAGTCAAAATCCTATGCATTTATCAACGAAAAGGACCTCACTTCGTCCATTCGGCCCATTTATAGACCTAATGGGCCACACCGAAACCAAACACAATAGCACCGTTTTTTGGGATCAAAAATCAAAATCGTACCCCTTTTTTTCCTCCTCTTTCAGACACATCTACTTCTTCACTTCATCTGCGAACTGCAACAACATCCTTCAATTTTCATCAGGCGAATTCATTAGGTCAAGGAGCCTTAATCAATGGTATGAAAAAGTCACTGTTTCAATGTTGAATTCTTTCCAATTACGTTTTCTATCTATGTATTAATGTGGATTGTGTTATGCGTAAAATGATAATGGTAGGATATGTACATTCGTGTCAAGCGTGGCAAGACGACGTACTTCATTCGGTGCAATCCGTCTGATAAAACCGTTGATATAAAGCAAAAGCTGGAAGAATTGGTTGATCAACCGGTTAATAATCAACGATTGGTACTACCTGGAACGGGGCAAATATTAGAAGATTCTAGAACACTCGCTGATCAAAAGGTACTCTGCCATCATATCATTTTTTCTTCTAATTTTTTTATATCTTACATTTTTGGAGATTTATTAGTATAACTCGTTGATGCTTCTGTTGCATGTGCTCTTAATTTGATCTGTTACCTTCCTATAAGTTCTACCCGAATCTAATTGCGTTAGGATTTAGATCCCCCTAGAGTGAGGATCTCAATTTAGGTTAAACATGTTGGCATTTTTCTATAATTTTTTATTTTTTTTATTTTTTGTGAATCCGTGTTCAGGTTGAAAATGATGCTGTTGTGGCTCTGACCTTGAGAAAAGGTAAATTGTCTCTTACCCTTTTTTCCCTCGTCTCCACCCTAAATTGATGATAGAGACCAGACAAGCTTTATTGTGTTGAGGCACACTGGCACTTGATGCACCTGTTTATCATTTCGAATTTAGGCAAAAACTCTATTTATGTTCTTGATGTTTTAACACTCATAGTTCTGTACCTAAAGTTTTTTTTTTTTTTTTTCGATTTTGTCGCTAGCGTTTTAATTAAGTTTTAGTGTCACCATTTTTGCTGACCAAGCTGTGAATGATGTTGCATCCAAGCATCTTATATCTATCTCACCTACATGTTGGACCAAATATATGTTAGGATATCAGACAAAGTGTGATGCATTTTTTTTTTGTATCCGTTCTCTTCTCTAAACATGTTTTTGTCCCCAGTGTCCCTATCATCACTATACCAAGATAGGAAACCAAATGTTACCTATCGGTTGGAGGAGTCTAAGGGGGGGAAAAGGTGTATCTCTCATTAGTGTTTATTCTGCATTGCTTACTTCTATGAAGAAGACGAGATCATTCGGTAGAGTGAATTTCCTAAACAACATGTAATTTAATACAACTGTAAGTCTGTAGAACCCAGCGTGCCTGTTCTGTTGCCCTTTAACCATCAAGTGTGTGCATTGTCCTATATTTCCTCTCAACCAACTTGTTCTTCAAGGGATCCTGCAATTTTTATCACAAATGATTCAGCTTGTAAAGTTTTTTTGTTGGATTATTAGATAACCATCCTCTGGTGGGAACTGCAGCAATTAGGAGTGTTTCATAAAGCAGTAATAGTCCTCAAACTTTTGGTCTACCAGGTCTTGGAAACTCATGGTAGACGTTAAAAGATTTCTTAGAATATTTCATGGATATTGGTAGGTATAAGACCATTCATGGGTCCCACCCTCCTCTTTAGTTGCCACACTTAAATATAGAGGTCTCCAAGTTTTATTTTGACAACCTAGTAGAGAAATTGTATGGGCCTATAGCAACCTTTGCTTTTCTGAAATAAAATAATGAAAATATATCCATCTGTTGCTTCCAGATGATAATGAGTTTGAGGAGGTCAACATTGTTCAGCCAAATGATTTTTACCAGTCGCGGGATGCAGATGGTGGCAACTGGTGATACACCATCCAAGGCCAGCTTACACCAACTGGTAGCTTTGTGCTCACTGAATCATTAATGAATATTCTTGTAACTACTTTTTTTCAATATTACTTTGAGGTTATATGTTTCAACTACTGTCCTGTTACCTTTCAAGATGCCTAGTTGAATACATTGTGGCTCAGGTACCATCTTAAAACAATTGACCAAATGTTACTCGTGTAGGGTCGATGTGCTTGTTTGTATAATACTGAAATGATTTCCTGAAAAGAAGACTAAGACACTCCCTGTGATGATATTACCATGGTAAATTTGTGAGTAAGGTCTGGGTTTTGCCAAGGTCAAGCCATCTGGAACCACTTACATAAGTTGGGGGGAACTTTCATTTATGAATTGTTGACAGAAGCATTTTAATATTTGACCTAGTGATTGATCACTCTTTTATAATTATTAACTGCTTGTGTGGTTTTATGTTCTTAATCTGAAAATATATTTGTTAGGAAGTCCAAAATTATACTTTTACTTTATTTATCTTTTGGTATACAAAGATCAAGGAAAAACAATAAGGGTGTGTGAGTTTTGTTTTGGAGGGGAAGGAAAGGAAAGTAAAGGTTTTGGGGGACTTAACCATGGTTTTGACATGTAAATGTCATAACTAAGTCCCCAAAACCTTTTCTGTCCTTTCCTATCCCTCCAAAACAAAACTCACAGACACTCCCTAAACTAAACCTTCTTAAGAAACTTGTATGCCTCTAATCAGGCATTCAGCTGAGAAAGACAAGCTTTTGAAGAGCACACAAAATGTAGCAACCGAGACCATGTCACCATCTTTTGTTCCCAACCAGCTAATTCTGCTACTTAAGCGTGTATTTCATTTGTGCCAAATGAGGTTACGGCTTGGTTGGGATTAATGCTGCTAAACTTTAAAATCAGGTGTGTTTGATTTGAAATTTTGATTTATCTCCCTTGCGTAGTTGCATTTGGCCAACAAAATCTCATTGTTTATAGCGACTTCAACTGCAAAATTTTGAAATATACCCTGTAGTCTGCACATTATGCATTAACTTCTTCTTATCGTAATCTTCTTCCAAAACTTCATACATGTTGGACAAGGAAATGCTTCTTTCAGCTAGTTTGGCTAGTTCAAGATTTACCAAGCATAAACGAGAAGGTAGAGTTATTTGTACTCGGTAACAGTTCCCTGATCCAGATTCCATGTGGTGCTGTCACTTATGAATGCACTTCATTAAGAGGATTGTACCCAGTTGGTGAATGTGCAGGTTTTGCTGGTGAGAACATTGGTTATTAGTGCAGCATTAGATGGAAAGTAATCAAATATGATGGTTTTGCTTTGGCAAAAAAAGACTTAACATGATGTGAGTCTATGTAGGAGAGCAAGGATCAGAATGTTGGATTTGCCCGGTACTATAGGACATATAAAAGTTGAGCTATACTGCTTTTTGTGAACATCTTTGAAACTTTCAACCAATGCTTGAAGACGGTCCTTTAAAAATATCTTTAAAAGTAATAAATAATATTATTCTATTATTCGTACAATCTTTAGAGTACAACTATTTTGGGTGTTCCTACATACCGGTTGTGTGTATAAGGAGAACAAGTTTCATATCCCAATTATACTAATTAAAGGAGCTAAAACTCAAGAGAAAAATAGATTATTTTATGTGAAAATCTTATTTACTATTTTGTTATGGGTAGATTTTCAATTTATCAAGAAGGTAGACTTGAGCTTAGGTCGACAAGAGAATATAATTAATGATAAAATTTATGCATAAGACTACAAGTTGAAATTACAATGTTGAAAATTGATAGACGCATGCTTGGGAGTTAATGGAGATGGTGATCATTGAAAAAGAAGCCTTCGGGTATGAGCGACGTTTCCCTTAAATCATAGTGAATAATAGCTGAATCTTGGCATATATAATTGTACATTATTGCACGGCATAATAACCTTGGCGGCTAATTAAATACTGCTTCAGTTTTAAAATGTGCTGACGAAATGGATTGATTCTTAAACTAACGTGATAAGCTTTTTTTTGTTTATTCTTCTTTCTCTTTTTGGTTTATCCATTCATGTTCTCTCATGATTGGTATGGAATATTACAATTGGCACGTTACCTTCTATGAGCCAATCTTCTCCTTTTCATATGCACTATTGTTCAGACAAAAAGAAAGTTTACATCCAACACTTGCAAAACAACTAATTTAATACCAACAACTTTTAGCTCAATTGGAACCAAGCTATTAAAGTTTTCGGTGTATATATCAAATAGGGGTGAGAATAGAACAGGTCAAGTCTGTCTCATTAATTTTTGACCTAGGCTTAACCTGTTAATTGTTATAGGCTATTTTTTTAGTTTGGTGCCTGTGTATTTTTTTATTATAAAAAAAACTGTTACTTTGGTCTGTTATTGTGGCCTGTTACACACTCAATAAAACCACATTCAACAACAATAATAAATCATCTTACAATACCAATAATATTCAAATACGATCTATGTCCAAAACATACAAGACTAATAATATCAAAATACCAACTTAATAAGAATTATTCTCAACACAATACATTAGTTCTCAACACCATATTAATTATTCTCAACACAATATTAATTCTCAACACAAGAATTATTCAACGAGTTGACCTTCTAGTATCAAATCTTCAATATGACCTCCCCTCCTTCTTTATTGTCAAGTGTCTAAAAATAAGTTTGACTTGTGATGTGAGTCTAAGAGTCGTAGAGACTCTTATATCTAGGGTTAGTTTAAAAGGAAAAATTAAAATAATAAAATTATATTAATAAATATAATTACATAAAATATTGCAAAAAGTAATATTAGTCTAGTGGTTAAAGCATTACTTGATATGGTGAAGGTCTTGGGTTCAAGTTCTACGCTTTCATAATAGTCTGAGCCTAGCATGTTTACTAAAATCGACTTTGAAAATGGTTTGGGCCGGGTGGCCTATTCCCACCCCTAATATCAAATATCATCATAATAATAATAATAATTCAAATGTTGTGTATGTGTTAGCCACACACAACCAAAATTTCACTCGATCACCATATCTTCAAATACCAAGTTTTCCATCTTTTAGTATTTCACCTCCTATATATGATAGTGCCTCTAGTCTACACAATTATCCATCATAATAACCTTGGTAATCTTAATCTATATCCAATCTTGCAATGCAAACAACTTTAGTAATAACACAAGTTTGTATACATAATAAAAGATACCACATTTGATATATAGTTGATATGTATAAAACAAAAGGCATAATATCACAACATGCCACAATACATCGTACAAGCACTCTCTTTTTTAATTGGAACTGACAGGGTATCCAATGCAAAGGTAATAATAATCACATCCTCCTAACGTACGAAACAAACAACAAAATCGCGCGAATTTAGAATCATGCAATTTTCTATTTTGATGAAGACAAAAGCCATTATTCTGAAGAAAAAAATTGTACAGTTTCTAAATTTCACATGGGTTTTCCACGTGGCACACCGTGATAAATGACCCTAAAGTCAAAACAAAAGTCTTGTATAAGTTTAATTAAACAACGGCAAATCTAAATTTGGAAATGAAAAATATAAAATGGATACTTAAAAAGAAACTGACATGTTGGAGTAGCAACAGGACATTGAATGGACATAGCATGTGTATGGGCTTTGAGCATTATAATTGTGTTTCCTATTTCCTTCACGTGAGGACAACAATTGGGCTTACAATGTTTTCTATTAAGGCTTTTTTTTTTTTTAATTTTGTCTGAAATTTTCTTTAATTATAAAATTATTTCAAATCTAAATGAGCTGCAACATGTATCATTTTCAGTTAATTTTTTTTCTTTCTTTCTTTTTTTTATTGAAATCACTTTGAAGTTCACTAACTTGGCTATGAGGATAAAGCTCTCCTAACACTATTTTTTTTCTATCTACAAGATTCGAACTCAAGACTTTGTTTATGGGAAACAAGTGTCGAATCACTTGGACTAACCATCATTAATAGTAACTATTTACAAAGTGTAATAGAAAATGAAATGAGATTATCTAAGATGGTGTGAACCAGGAGGAAGTGCACGTCGAAAGTACGAACAATGGATCTCCTATGCGATGCATAACGGTTGGGTGTACCTGCAAGGCCACTATGATGCCCAAGTAAGGTAATAATAAATGTGAGAAGCTTATGGTTAACGAATGAGAGAAGCGACTACCTTTCTCTATTTATGGAAAAATCCCTTATGTACTCATTACCTTAGGAATTAGGGTTCAACATATACCAACCACAGACAACTAACATACCTTCTAGAAGATCTTGAGGACGAATTAGGTCATCCTCAACTGCCAAGCCAAGAAGCTTGTTAAGTCCTGAGGTTGGGTCCAATTTAGGAAGTCAAGTCCTGGGTCAAAAGGTTGGATCCTAAGCTAACACCTTTGAGCCAGTTCAAGCTTGTAAGTTGGTAAGGTCCTTACTGGACCTTTCAAGCTTTTAGGGACTTAGGCTTGTAACAATAATCACAAGGCATGACGTAGTGGTAGTTTATATTGTCTCTTAATCATGTAAATGTGAGTTCAATTCTCATCCATGAGAATGAAAAAATATTTTGCAGTCAATAGTCTACTACTTTAGGTGAATTTAATTACTGTGAGAAAATTAGTTATCACTATCGGCTATAAATAACATAAATGCACCCAAAAGAAAACCATCATTAGTAGTTAGTTTGATTTCTTACTTTAATATAAAGTAGTGGGTGATTCTTCCCTCCTACTTTAGAATTAGACCGGAACCGAAAGATCTTCTACTAGAAAAGAGCTTTTTATAAAATGTGTGCATATATCTAATCACCAAATAATTATCAATGATTAACAACCTAGCTAGGTTCAAATGGATTATTATCAACCAAAACGAGAAGTGTAAAAGAATATAAAATTCTTGGAGAGTGTGAGAAGCCAAATGATGTGGAACAGTAAGACAAAAACATGAGCTAAGAGATACGTGTCACATTGATTAGTCGGCATAATTGCATTGCATGTGGTGACCATCACAATTCAGTGAATTTCACAAAAGAATAAAACGCCACAAATCACAATTGGCATGTGCCCTAGACCTAAATAGACTCATGTTAATTTTTCACTTTATCTTGTTTAGTGTGATTTCTTATTGGTTTAGAAAATGAGATACATAGATAACACCATGACATGAAAATGTTAATCATTAAATATGACATATAATAATATCACTTGAAAAATTAATATGAAATGATTGATTTGTTCTTACTTAACTTTCTTATACAAATAATACCACCTTTTTAGTTTAAGATTATATTGATTTCAAAATAAAAATGAAATGGTCTTGTTGATATCGTAACCCTTTATTTATATGATTATCTCGTATTAATATAATTATTGAGGTTGTATAAATTATGAGAACGATAACATAACATTCTCTCATTTTTAAAATTTATTTAAAAATAGAATGATCTTGATTTTTACTTTTCTTTCTAAAATTTAGAAAGCAAGTACCGTGAAACATTATGGCGGAGCAAACAAGTGTCCTTTATGTGTGGCCTTCATCCAACTAATTAAATATTCATGATGTTATGTGACCTTAGGGTAAGACAAACTGTCCTTTTCCAAAAAAAATTACAATATGTTTTTCTTGCGAAAAAAAAGAAAATTAAATAAATTGAATTTTTTTCTTGCAAGAAATATTGATTAGGAACAAATATATTACTTCAAATAATATTTATGATGCACAATGACAATTGATGCATTGATATTATTTATTCATTCAAGCTAACAAAAGATAGATTTGAGAGGAAGAAATTCAAATTCTTTAAATATGTGATCTTAAAGTTAATATCTAGATTTTTGTGTATGAAAATATAAATAGTGTTGACTAAATCGTTGTTTAGACTATTGACCCTATCCCAAAATGTTTTTTACCTCACCCAAGGGTGATTTCCGTTAATATTGGAACGAAAAACTATAATAGGATAATCAAAATTAGTTTTACCGTTCATTTGTGTTAATTATTTTGTACTAAATAATAATATTAAATTTTTTTATATTAATAGTGCATTAAAATTAAATATTATAAAAAATATATTTGTGTAAATATGGCTATTCATGATATGATTAGTATGAGGGTTTTTATTTTTCTACTGTTAATTTTTATACTCCATTATTTATCACCAGCAACGTAGAGACTAATTTGGGTAAATTATGTATATATTTGGTCTTTATGTATAATTATTTTTTGAATAATACTTTTATTATTGAATTGCAAAAATCCTTTCATAGTGGGAGGGGGGGAGGTCTAAACTACAAACTTCAAAGTAAATAGTAGATTAAAATATGCTGGGCTTAAACAATTCAGTGGTAATGATGAGATAACAACAACCAGGCCTTAAGGTTTGGCCCAAAGTATATATGCTTTTACCAAAATTGTAATTACTAATTATATTATATATATGGAGCACCTTTGGCCTTTCGGCTGAAAGAAGTAATGTGTTTGGTTGTTATACATGACATAAATATAAGGGTACAGAGACATAAAATTTTATTTGGATACGAAGATAGATATAAAAGGTGTTTTAAGTCATTTATCATATTTTTATGTTTTATCATTACAAAACTAAACTTAGTACAAATAGAATCAATTGTGTCTTATATATTATTATTAAACAGAATATAAGACTGAATTTTAGTCTCGTATTTTATATATATGTCCTAATTTCTCTATATTTTAGTCATGTCTCAATAATCAAATGCAACCTTAGTGCAAGGGAGCTAAAGTATGTATTTTCTCAAAGAAGGACAATAAACATTTAAATATCAATAAAAAGGTTACAATAAAGTTTGAAAAATTGAGGGAGATTGGAGAGGGGCTATCATTATGTGGATAGTCATTGACCCTAAACAAATGAAAGTGCAATATTTCGTACCTTCCTCGTTTGAAATTTGATTTGGAGAGATTATAGACTGTTTAATCCATATGCACGTACAATAGTAATGATGAGTAATAAAAATGGCGCCAAGTTTAAAAGGGATTTCAATTGCCCAAGTAATAATAGTGATAAATTCTTAATTAGTCATAAGAGCGATATATTACTTTTAAGCACACTCATTTTTATTTGTACAAAATGGAAGAACATGAAATTAAATTGAGAATTTCAATCTGTCAATCAAACTCTTTCTCTGTCTAACTTTTATGTTTGTTGAGCATAAAGCGGTGAGAGAGACTAAAATTGGAGAAAATTAAATAAATCATGAGTGATGTTATAATTATATATGTGTTGGGTATTTAGTGAAGAGATAGAGAAGGAAATAGAAAACTTAAACGATTGAACTTAATTGCTCTGTCCAACTTCCTGTCTCTTTTTCTATGCTTCCAATATAAATTTGTCATGTATAAAAATTATAATTTATAAGTAATTTTAAATTAGTTGATTTTAGTTAAAAATAAAACACGAGTAATGTCATAATTATACGTGCATCAAATTTTTTTGAGGAAAAAAAGAGGCATTAAACTTCGATGGAGGATTTCAATCCTACCATTGTCAGCCACTAGTCATGTTACTCACTCTATAAAAGTTTGTAAGTTTTCATCACCTCAAGACAATTGTTAATGAATTAAATCAAAGTGAAAACTTTTGATTCTTTCAAACATTATTATATATACATTAAAAATTTCAAAACCTTATCCTTTTATTAAAAAAGGGCAAAAAAAGTTAACAAATGTCATTAAGACATTAGTTAAAAAAACAAAAGAAATAATGTTTTATTGATCTAAAAACTTTAAAACGTACTTGTTTTGCTTTTTTTAATCAATATTCTTAAGAGACATTGTTTAATAAAACTAAAAATAAAAATATTTTTGTTTTTGTAAATAAATCTACTTGATAAAATCCAAAGTTTATTAAAATATTTGAAGAAACCAAAGCCATTTTGGAAAAGTCAAGTTTAGGAGAACTAAGCAGCCATTTGACAATTCCAAAGGCGACTTAGTTTAATGATCTTCTTGGTGGTTACTACTACCAGATATTTATGGTTTGCATCAATTTTCTTAGATGACAAGCATAGACTATTGTTCTGAAAGCGACAGTAATAAATCTCTTTAAAAGGGGTCAAAATTCTTTTTTATAAAAAATAATAAAGGTTTTTATTAACTAATGTTCTTAAAATATTTATTAAAAAATTTTAAGTAATAAGATTTTATTAAAAAATAATAATTTAAAGTATTTAATATATTAAAAAATTTTAAATCTTACATTTTTAATAAAATATTTTATGTGAATTTTTTAGTAAGTGTCTTTAAATTCATTATCAATAAAATTTAAAAAATAAAAGTGACCAATTGTCCAAGGCTGACCAGCTTCATGGAACACTCATTTCAAGGATAAATCATCGCATTAACAAGCAATGATGGCGTTATGATGTGGCAATTGGTGGTTGGTTGGTGTCAATTGGTTTAACTAATTTCTTCTGCACTGAATTAGTAGTGTTATAGAGAAATAAAAATTAAATGACTTAGAACAAGAAAAATATAAAAAAAAAGTGAAGAAATTAATTATGATGGTAATATTATAAAAGTGGTTGAGACCATAGAATAGATAGGTTCCATTCAGATGAAATTAAAGGGAGAAAGCAAACATCAAAACAAAACTACCAAAGCTATTTCGGAAACTTTCATTTCATAGATGTGTTTGGACACAAATGATAAAGACAAGACGAATAACTTGGACGTGGGGGAAGAGGATTTTCACTATTGTTGACAATGACCCCTTTCAATGTAAGTAATCATTTTTTAAAAGAAAAAAAAAACATATTTGATGTTATATAAATATTGTTCTTGTCAACTTTAAGTAAGTATATCATGAATTGGGATAATATTTTATGGGTAAATTGCATAAATCACTTTTAAGTTTGTCAAAATTATATGTAAAATGATACTGTACATTAATTTTTCATTAAAATTTATCATTAAATGATCTATTATTTGTGTATTTTATATTTTTAAAATTTTATAGAAGAAATAGTGAAAATAATACAATATTATTTATTATTTTAGAATTTTGTAAAAGAAATAGTCAATATAATAAATAAAAATAAAAAGATATAAAATTTTATTGTATTCACTAACCTATCAAAAAACACAGAAAAATAAAATGAAAACAAAAATTTAACTAATCATTGGTGATCGATCGAAAAAATAAAACTTGGATAAAGTGTAATCTTGCACGTAGTTTGAGATGGAGTACAATTTTATACGTTAATATTATACATGATTTGTTAAGTCTCGTGTTGTTTAAAAAATATTCAAAATAATTTATATCTCTATTATTAAAAATTTGTTAAGCAAGTATAACCGTTTTTTTATCACAATTAGTTTAGTCTATATTACCTCTCTCCTTATTTTTGAATAAAACTATCTATTTTTTAATTAAAAAAAGAAGATAGAAAACTATTTTCTAAGAAAACTACCCAATTTTTTTTAACTTTGGTAGACGGTCTATGCCTCACTAGTTTATAACATTTTGCACAACTTTTTTTGTATATATGAATTTGGATCCTCTAAAGTGAAATTCCTTACTTTAAAGTGTTAAGGTAAAAGATCTAATCATTAGATCAATAAAGTCAAAAATTCATCTCACTTTATTGATTCAATTGTGAGATCTATCATTTTACCTCTAAAATAAGGGGTCTCGAAAATGGGAGATCTCACTTTAAATGATTCTTGTCCACTAATTATACAGTAAAAAAAATTCACTCGAGTCATGAGAGTTGACCCAACAAGATCCGTTTAATTTTCATGCTAAACAATTCAGGAGTAAACCATTAAAATCACCTTCAATGTTAACGACATCAATTAAGTTTGTCCCCAAAATATGAAATTCATCAAATTCGTCCTTAAAATATTGTCAAAAATAGAAACTAATTTGATTAACACCAAAAGATTAATTTAATCAATTGTTAGTAATTTTTAAAATAAATTTGATAATTTTCATACTTTAAAAACAAATGTAATTATTGATACCAACATTGAGACGATTTTGATAGTTTACTCAAACAATTTGATTTTTGAGATAGACCATGAAAATAATTAAATCAAGACAAAAACCACGTGTTAATAATGCAAAGTGTGCTTGTGGTGCAAAACTTAATTGAGAGGGAGTGAATCATCTTATTTTAAATATGATAATATTTAATCATGTTATGAGAGAGAAACATACAAATATTTTAAATAAATAGAACCTCTTAAAATTAGTAGGAACAATTCAAACTAATTGGGTAAAATAATTATAGTATCTCATAATCACAAACTAATTTGAGCATCAAAGTCTATGCACGTATATACCCCTCGTCCCCACTGTGTACTCTTGACCATGGTGGAGCAAGGAGTAATCAAAGGAGGAGGATTGTGAAGGCGCTGCTGGATTTGCTGATCCCCTCACTCATTATAAACTAACCAGGCACGTTGAAACCCTAGTTGACTAGTAAAAGCTAGCAAATTAAGTCATTTCAGGTGAATATAAGAATTGCTGTGATCAAAAGCTTTATCTTCGCTCTTTCTTCTCCATGATGTGTATAAGCAAGGTATTAGATAAAATGTTTAGGGTTTCTTATATTTAATTAAATCTTCAATATTTGAAACTTATATTATTGTAGCCATAAAAAAAAGGTCTAAGTTTATATGAAATTTATTAAGTTGTACGTATTTATTTAGTTCGTTTTTTACACTAGTAGTAATTAACAATATGCTACATGAGAATAAATATCCGAAAGATTTCGCATTTAAGATGGTCCTTTAAAGTTTTAATAAGAGAATAAATGGCGTTGCTATAGTAGATTTTCATTTCATGTCACATTTTGTGAGCATATTATGAAAGCTTCGAAACTAATTAATGCTTCATTAAGACTACGGTCATCATCATTTTGGTGCAATGTATGATAGAAAATTTTGTATCTTACAGGTGTGATTTAAATGCCCCATTGAATGATTCTCTGCATCACATTTAGCATTCTCTAATATCTGTAAAACCAAGGAGAAAAAAAAACCTATTTAGCAAGAGAGACTCTTTTGTTTCATAGTATCTGTAGAAAAAAAAAACATAAATATTAAGGAAAACAAAATCATGTCTTAAAAATAGTATAAAATTACATGAATAAATAAAAGTATCTCTATAATAAAAAATAAATTTTTATTAATTAATATTATGCTTATCCTTTTTCTTAGAGTTAGGGGTGTATATGGAAAAAAAAATAATAATGTTAATGGATATTATAAATGGACAAATATTATGAAATACTTAAAAAATGATAGGTAATATGGAATAGATGAAGTACTTTTGATATCACTTTCATTTTGTTTACATTTAAACCAATGTTTTGATTGGTTTGATGTGATGTGCGGTAGCCTTGATTGCTTTAATATACAATTTGATTTTCTTAACTTTGGTACCAGTAATTCATTTGCAATTTTGTCATAATCTCATTTAACATATTATACAATTAAATATGTGACTACACAATAACATCAGCAGTTGGGACTAATACACATTTCACAACTTCAATAACTAAAAAAAAGTTAATTTCTTAATTTTGGAGATCAAAATGACTCACACGTGTAACTTTAAAGACTAAATTATGCGTTAACTTGAATATAAAAAGAGACCAACTTCTTTCCTTCACCTTCACTTATTTATGGTCCGAAAGTGAAACTGTAATCCATTAAATGTTTGTGATCTTGCCATGATTTTTTATCCAATTAATTTTGATTGTATCATAAGTCTACTTTAGTTTCTTAATTAGTACGATATGGCAGAGAGTTATACATTTTACGTCTTTTTATCTCAAAATTAAGCAAAGAATTGAGGTATGAAAGATACCTAAACACGGCATAATGTGTCAAAATGTGTTGTATACTATACATAATTTCACGAGACAAAGTTGTTTTCACATATAGTGATATTCAATATCATTTTATATACGATGAAAGCTAAGTGACCAATCTAAATTATAGCATAAAGGAAAAATAAGTAGCGGGTACAACTAGGAACTGATTAAAATCCTGATGGTAAAGAACAAGTACTTGACGACGCCAAGCCTAGAAACAAATGATGGTTTTAAATATTTGAATTAAAAGGGAACAAGAAAGACATCTAAATGTTATTTAGCTTCTACACACTAATGGAAGTTTGAATTGATTTTAAAAAAATATTTATTTTAGTTATATTTTTAAGTATAATTATTTTAAAAGAGGTTTATTTTACTAAAAATCACACTTACTCCTACTTATTTTTTTTAGAAGTGTAACATTTTAAACTTAAAAAAAAGGATATTTTACCTTTTTATTTTAACATTGTATTTTAACTCTTATTATTTTTTAAAAAGGTATTTCTTTTTAGAAACCAATATAAACAAGCTCATAATATATGGAGTTTACCATAGAAAGAGGAAAAAAATGAAAAAAAATGATAAATCATGTACTTTTATAAGTGTTTTTGTGTGATCTTACACTGAAAATAAAAGCGTTTAAAATTGATGTGGTAAACACTTGTGAGATTAGTCACACTTTCATATGTGTACAGTAAGTGTTTATATATATATATATATATATATATATATATAAATAATAGTAGTCCATTATTCAATAGAAATAAACACGAATATTGAATAATTAATTAACTACATGTACTTGTGTAAAATATAGATGTACTTTCTAAGTTAAAATTAATTAAATGTTAGTTAAATAATAATAAATTTTAATTATTATACATTGATAATATTTTTTTATATTATTGTCTAATTAAATCATTATATATATAATTTTTTTTAATAGTGAATAAGAGAGTTAATTATTTTATATATGTGCTGATATTTAATCGAATGAAAACTTTACACTATAATGCATGATAATTAAATTTATAAAAATCCTGTAAAAAAAATTAAATTCATAAAAATATTTTAAATGTCATGCACAATGAATGTAAAATAGTTTTTGCACAGTCAATCAATTTACTAACTCAAAAGTCAATAGTTTTTGCCGAACATAATTAAATATATGTTGTGTAAAATTCTACAATTAGGAGTGCAATCTAAAAATAATCATAATTATTATAATAATAATAATTACTATCTAAGAAGTAAGGAACAAGAACAATTAAAAGTAGGGGGCACAAAAACAATCATCCCTACTCTCTTTTTCTTTTTCATAACTGAAACCGTTTCTTTTTTTTACGTATTTTCTTTATTTTTTTAATTATATTTGTTATTTATTTTAATAATTTTTCACTTAAAAACATATTTGATATTAAAAATTATCATTTTACCTTTTTTTCTCTTTTAATTCTTTTCTTCTTCCCTTTTCTCCTTCTTCTTCTTCCTTTTCTCATTTCCCTCTCTTCGCTTTAAAAATCACAAGTTTGCCACCGCCGGCGAAATTCAACTCCGGCGACCCTCCGTTCATCTCCGGCGAACCCCCTCGATCTGCGCCTCGTTCCTCATTCGATTCTAGATTTCCCTTTCATGATTATTTGATTTCCCCCTTTTTCTGGAAGAAACAGAAGTAATCACTGGTTTAATTTAGGGTCCTCTGCGTCGATTCGTTGAGTTTCGAGCTCCCATTTAATCTGATCGCAGCAATTTTATTTATCAGTATAAGGTGAGAAAATTCCGTCGAATTTGAATCAACTAATGTTCTGAATTAATTTTCCCCCTTTCATGGTTTCTATTTTTGTTTTCTGCTCGATCTAGATCACTTCATTTACTATTGCATTATGCGCTAATAACCTCAATTTTGTGTTTAGTAAATTCAAAATTAGCAAGAGTTCTTTATTCTTTATTGCTTGCTTTTTGAAATTTGAAGAATTGAGAAAATTTCAATTTTTTTTCCTCCCTTTTGATGATTGAAGAAAGGAATTAGGATTCAATGAACTATAGTGCTTGTATTCATTCTGCGAAATTACAATTTACATGAACAGTGAAACACTTAACGTGTCTTCTGTGAGAGAGACATGAACCTGTCAACCCAGACATCTGTCATGGATCTCTGTCCAGAACCCTTTGTTTCTTTCCCCAGTTTTTTCTCAGCTTAAAAAAAGTTCCATTTTTTTTAAAAATAATTTCTTTTCTGGGACTTCATCGATACTCGTTCATACGGGAGTATCCAAAACAATTCTGTGTGGTCAAAAACGAATTTACTACACAATCATTTTTCTTTATTTATTTCAATTTTTATTATATTCTTTTTGTTGCAATCTGATTCTGAATCATGTTAGGTTAGCAAAATAAGAGTTATGGGGATGGACAATGATCGTCCACTGCACGTGGACGTCCATGTCTCTACCCATCTCCCAAACAACATTAGCAATCTAGCACCAGCAACTTCAAACTCCAACCTTAGAAGAAAAAATCATATAATATATACTGTGCATACTGCATAGCATACAAACAAAAGCAATTAATTTTTCCTACAGGCTCAATTGAAAATTCTCTGTCTGCAAGTTGTTGCATATATGGTAATTACTAATTGGTGTGTGTGGTTCATTATAGGAAAAAGGCTACAACATTGAGTTAACTGTGTGTGTGTGTTCTGAGAGAGAATAGATATGGTACCTTTATTTTTTTTGGGTGGTGCTGCAAGTTATGGCATCACTTTCATTGAATTCCCTGTCATGAAAAGGAGTTGAGAGAGAAGAAGAAATAGGACAGAGTGTGTTTTATGTGGAGTGAACCCATTGCCAGCCCAACAAGACCATGGCATTCCCGTGAGAGAGACAAAAGGGGGGAAAAAAAATAAAATAAAGCATCTCTAACTCTTATTACCCTACGCACTTCCTCTTTCTTATCCTACACCCTCCATTATTCCCATCTCCACTTCCCAGTATCCCCAATTTCCAAGGGGACCCCCCCTTGCCTTCCCCTGCAGATTCAACCTTTTTTATTTTCCTTTCCTTTCCTCTCTTCAGTTTAACCGTCACCAACGTTTTGATGATAAAAACGTCAAATGCACGTTGAGACAGTTTCCGCGAGTTTCTCTCATCCATTATACCCAATGTTGTTTTCCCTTTCCATATTCTTCTTGCCGTGTCCTGATCTTGTTGGATTCGGGATTTTTTGTATGTCAAAAACATACCACCCACTTGCGTTTAGTGCACACGATTCTCCAATTTGGTTTCCAGTAGATCTGAGAGTCTGTAAAGATGTGCGCTTTTTCCATTTTTTTCATTTTCATTTTCCTTTTTCTTTACGGGTTTATTCTCTCTCTCTTTTCCTTTTCTCTTTTCCACTCTGTAGTATCTCACTTTCTTTGCATTCATTGCAGATTTATTGCAGAGAAAAGGATCTTCTTTCTGGATAATCGGTGCCTGTTCATTTATTCCACTGATTGCCCAAAGCTGCTAATTCAGTCGTAGTTTCATGAAAAATTCTATCAATGTGGTCTAATTGGGATAGAGTGGATGGATGTATGTGAATCAGAGCAAGCATTACGGAAACTCAGAGCTGTGGGGACTCCAAGAAAGCCTTTGGTTCCTGCTGAGAAGAACAATGGCATCACCACCCGGGGGCCGGCAACAAGGGAAGTTAGTTCGCGGTATAAGTCACCTGCCCCGGCAACCCCACCTCATCCTCGACGATGCCCGTCTCCAACCCTTACAAGAACAACAACTGCTTCATCATCCAAATTGTTACCAAAGAGGCCTCAGTCAGCCGAGAGGAAGAGGCCTGCTACTCCTCCTTCCCCACCTAGTCCTTCTACGCCCGTCCGTGACTCTGCTGCTGCAGATGCGCATTTATCATCCAGAAGGGTCGCTGCTGGTAGCCGTTTGCAAGAGAGTCTATGGCCTTCCACAATGCGAAGTTTGAGCGTTTCTTTCCAGTCGGATACCATTTCCATACCTGTTAGCAAGAAAGAGAAGCCAGTTGCTTCTGATCGTACTCTGAGGCCCGCTTCAAATGTTGCTCACAAGCAGGTTGAATCTCCGCGAAAGGCTACGCCTGAGAGAAAGAGGAGTCCTCTTAAAGGGAAGAATGCCACTGACCAGTCTGAGAATTCTAAACCAGTCGATGGTCTGCATTCTCGATTGATAGATCAACATCGGTGGCCAAGTATAGGTGGGAAGGTATCTCCTAATGCATTAAACCGAAGTGTCGATCATGCTGATAAAACATTCAGAATATTGAACCCAGGAATTGGTGTGTCTTCACTGAGAAGACATTCTTTAGATGGAGCAACTAAGCCCCTTCAGAAAGGTTCTACTGAGGCTGGGAGGCTTGCTGAAAGTGGGAAAATGGGAAGCAGGATGAAATCAGTTGATGACAGCTTCCATTTCTTAAAATCTCACAAAACTGTTTCTACAACTCCATCCGATAAAACTGGATTGTCAATTGCCGGAGTCAGATCTCTGTCCTTGTCAGGTACAGGATCACGTCATCCCTCACCTAGCAAGACATCAGTGCTATCGTCTTCTAGTTCAAGAGGTATCAGTCCATCTCGGTCAAGGCCATCAACTCCTCCGTCTAGAGGGGTTAGTCCATCTCGAATAAGGCCAACCAGTTCTTCCAGTGAAACCAATAATTCAACTTCAGTGTTGAGCTTTATTGCTGATTTTAAAAAAGGGAAAAAGGTTGCAGCCTACATAGAAGATGCTCACCAATTACGACTTCTTTACAATAGATACTTGCAATGGAGATTTGTCAATGCTAGAGCAGAGGATGTACTTTACATCGAAAATTTAACTGTGGAGGTATGATTACTATCGTTGACAAGCTTGCAAACTCTCAGTGTAGTTCTTCTTATAGAAGATTGTGTATGTAGAAATTATTTGCTTACATCATTTTACAAGATCTTGTTCAATGGTGCAGAAAACTTTGTATAATGTATGGAGCGCTACTTTGTCTATGTGGGAATCAATTATTAGGAAGAGGATCAATCTCCAGCAGCTGCAGCTCGAGCTTAAGCTGAATTCTATTTTGAATGGTCAAGTAATGCTTCTTTCTTGACTGAAATAGTTATAATCTATTTTTTCCCTTCTTTTTTAAATTAAGATAGCTAGTTGTGAGTTTAAGAGTTAAGCAAAATATATACAGCAGATATTGGCCTTATATATGAAAAGTTGTGTTTATGTTAGTCTCTGATTACATGTATACATTTAATGGTTGATATTAGTGAATATAAGTTTTTTTCATTAAAAATTGGGGGAAAAACCTTAGGAATCTGTTTGTTCAAGTGAAACCTTGGAAAAATGGATGACGTGGTATACATAGAACGTCTAATCTAGTTTTGGAGGGAATTTACATTTTGATCTAGATTAAACCTTTAAAAAAATGATCTAGATCTAGAAGATACTGATATTGTGTGAAATCTTAGTTATACGAAGTTTAGGTGCTAATTTCACTTCCTATAAGTGTGTAATCCTATTTTCTTTCATTATTTAATCGGTTCATCTTTAAAGAGTTGGTGATACATTTTTTAATTTGGGCCTTCTACAATGACTGAAGCAGATGACCTACCTTGATGCTTGGGCTATACTTGAAAGTGATCATGTTGATGCTCTATCTGGGGCTGTGGAAGACTTAGAGGCAAACACTCTCCGTCTTCCGGTAACTGGAGGGGCAAAGGTATGTCTGGTTTTTGAGTTTGTTGATTTGTTAACTGGAAGAGACGCATGCATCATTCATATATGTTTACACTTTTTCAGGTAGATATTGAGCATTTGAAGGTTGCTATCTGTTCTGCCGTTGATGTCATGCAAGCAATGGGATCTGCAATCTGCCCTTTGCTTTCACGGGTGATTTAATTGTTCTATAGTTCTACTGTTTTAATTTGCGTTATCACCTGGCACTTGTCTACCCTGATGTTTTCTAGGCCAACACATTTAGTATCAATCTTATTTTTTTCACTATTTCTCATCCTTTTGATTTAGGATCCATTGGTAAAGGGTTTCTATCATTTTCCCGTCAGATGCTATATAATCTAGGTGCTGACACCTGTTATTTCTGTGTATGATAGGTGGAGGGCATGAATAATTTAATTTCTGAAGTTGCTGTTGTATCAGCACAGGAAAAAGCCATGCTTGATGAGTGTGAAGCACTACTAACTTTTGGAGCAGCTATGCAGGTGAGAGTCATGGTACATAGTTTTAAGAACTTGAATTATGCACCATCAAATCACTCAAATTTATGATGTTGATTATGAACATAATTTATCAACCAAAGTATGTAACTACAAATTATCAACCCAAATGTGACTTATGTATAGATGTCAACTATATATATTGATACAACCATGATGACCACGGTTCAAATGCCAGTAGAAGAAGGATGTCGACCATATACCCTATTTTGCCAGAAGTACTGTAGCTAAATTATCTGTAAATGTATTTTATTAGAGAACTGCTGCCATGATGACTAAAATATATCCATTTAGTTTTTTGCTTGTTTGCTCCATCAGAATGGAGAAGTGCAAACGCAGAATTTAGATTAATTTGGCTTTTTCCAGTGAATTGGCCTTTTGGAGGGTTGAGGGACATGGTTCCGTAGTTGGACTCTTTCCCACTTCCCCTTATCAGATTGCTTGATATTGAATGTTATTGTTTCTTACATCAAGACAAAAGTGCAGTCGTTGTATCTTTTTCCAGCTGGCTTCATATTTCATAGTTCTGTTTCTCACTTAACAACCTCAATATGCATTGCAGGTTGAGGAAAATAGTCTTCGGACGCACCTCATGCAGATCAAGCAAGCTTTGGAGGTGAACAAGTAACCAATCTTGGATATTTATACGTATGAGCCTGACCTGCTTTCTAAGCTAACAACAAGTTTCTTGCTGCTGCAGCCGAAGTGATAGTATTAGTTATCTAATATCTTTCAGGTTCTTTACCATTGTAAATTTTTTAAATAGGTTCTTTTTTGTTTCTTTTCTTTTTTGGTCCTTTCCTCAAATGTGTTGGAATTTATATTGGTCCATTATCTTCTTTTTCTTTATTTAGTCAAACACCGGCGGCTCGAGCCTTCCACTTGTAATTTTGTATCAGGCAAAATGAAAGGTAAATGCAAAGCAAAAGAGCAAAATATTGACACACATCCATATTTTACAATCTGCATTTATTTATCTCCTTCTCTCTTGTGCCCGTAGAGTAAAAGATCTCACTAATTAGATGAACAAAGTGAAAGTGGGGCTCGTTCTTTAAAGTTCTAATCAGAAGGTTCACTATTTTATTTTTTAAAATGAGACATCTCATCAACTTAACCAAATTATGTATTTTATCATATTCTTGGAGAAAAAAAAAAAACACTTCTCAGGTTAGTGTACTTGCAAAAGTGGCAGTCCAAACTTGTGGACCCGTAAAGCATAAACGCAATTTGTTTGATCGTGTGGTCTGAAGACTTCCAAGGACAAGAAAAAACCAAGAAAATCTCCAACCTATAGAACTAAATCTGACTCAGATTTGACCTCTAACGGCAAAATCCGGCACGAAGTTGATTAGAGAAGAAAGGGACATTAGAGGGTCTCAAATGTGCTCAATTTCTATTCTATTTCTATACCGACTGTTTCATATTAAATCCAAAATAAGTGAAAATTAACCAGCAGCAAATACTCAAATCTTTGATTTGACATCTTCATAATAATATCGATAGTTGTTAGGAATAAACTCTAAATTGTTCTCTTATAATATTAGAATGAGACAAGTTTGGTCCTTAAAAAAAAATCATCTTTGGATTTCAAATAATTAAAAAAGCAATTATCAAAATTGTGAAAGGTATTCCTTTCACAATTTGAGAAGATGAAGCATTGGGGAGGGGAGGGCTTTGAAGCATTATTCTGTTAGAAAAAAATATTTAGACGCACAAAAAACGATTACCCAAGATAAATCCAAAATCTGTTCTGATTCAAAAATGATTGCCAAAGACTTGAATTTGTCCATTTTTTGAATTGTTAGGGTATTTTTACTGTTCGAATGATCCCTCTTAAGTAGGAAATTGTTAGGCTATTCAAAAATGATTACCAAAGAGTAAAAATGAACGTAAGAGTATTTTTGTCTCAGTTCCAACGAGTTATAGAATGAGTCAGTGGTACCTTTTATATATATATATATATGAATCATTACCGGTTCGCATGCAGTTTGCAGATGATTCACCGGGAAGTCACCAGCACAGTGTCTGCACCCATCAGCCGCAACAAGCTTCTCTCCTTCATCAACAAATCCACCGCCCTCCACCACCTCTCTCAGCTCCACGCGCAGCTCATCCTCAATGGCTTCCAATCCGACCTCACTTCCGTCACCAAGCTCACCCAGAAGCTCTTCGACCACCGCGCCACGCGCCACGCGCTCTCCCTCTCCCTCTCCTTCCCCAAACCCGACACCTTCCTCTTCAACGTCCTCGTCCGCGGCCTCAACTCCCCTTTCTCCTCCCTCTCCCTCTACTCCCTCCTCCGCAGGAACCCCACCCTCTCCCCCGACAACTTCACCTTCGCTTTCGCCGTCAACGCCGCCTCCGGGTCCCGCGACGCCACCCACGGCAAGTGCCTCCACGCGCACGCCGTCGTCGAGGGGTGGGACTCCAACCTCTTCGTTGGGTCAGCGCTTGTTGACTTGTACTGCAAGTTTTCGCTTGTTGGCCTTGCACGGAAGGTGTTCGACAGAATGCCTGAGAGGGATACTGTTTGTTGGAACAGCATGATTAATGGGTTGGTTAGGAACTGTTGCTATGAGGACTCTGTCGAGGTTTTTAGGGACATGGTTGGTCGAGGGGTGAGGTTAGATTCCACCACGGTGGCTACCGTGCTCCCTGCTGCCGCTGAGCTTCAGGAGTTGGGGGCTGGGATGGGGATTCAGTGCTTGGCCTTGAAGATTGGGTTTCATTTTGATGACTATGTGCTGACGGGTTTGGTTTCGTTGTACTCGAAATGCGGGGATGTGGACTCGGCTTGGTTGTTGTTCAGGATGATTGGTTTGCCTGACTTGGTATCTTACAATGCCATGATTTCTGGGTTTACTTCCAACCATGAGGTTGAGTTTTCGGTGAAGCTTTTTGGAGAATTGCTTGCTTCTGGGGAGAGGGTGAGTTCAAGCACGATGGTTGGCTTGATTCCGGTGTCTTCTCCCTTTGGTCATCTGCATTTGACTAGTACTATTCAGGGGTTTTGTGTGAAGTCTGGTACTATTTTGCACCCGTCTGTTTCGACTGCACTCACAACTGTTTACAGCAGGCTCAATGAAATAGACTTGGCGCGCCAGTTATTTGATGAATCCCCGGAGAAAACTGTGGCTGCTTGGAATGCTATGATTGCGGGTTATACGCAGAATGGTTTAACAGAGATGGCTATCTCTCTTTTTCAGGAGATGATGAAGACTGAGTTTACTCCAAATCCAGTTACAATCACGACTATCCTTTCAGCTTGTGCTCAACTAGGAGCACTGAGTTTTGGGAAATGGGTCCATCAGTTGATTAAAAGCCAAAATCTTGAGCAAAACATTTATGTCTCCACTGCTCTAATTGACATGTATGCCAAGTGTGGGAACATTTCGGAGGCTTGGCAATTATTTGAGTCTACGAGTGAAAAGAATACTGTCACTTGGAATACTATGATTTTTGGTTATGGGCTCCATGGATATGGACGTGAAGCACTTAAGCTTTTCGATGAGATGTTACATTTAGGGTTTCAACCTTCTAGTGTCACTTTTCTTTCAGTCTTGTATGCTTGCAGCCATGCTGGCTTGGTGAGAGAAGGAGATGAAATGTTCAATGCTATGGTCAACAAATACGGGATCAAGCCAATAGCTGAGCACTATGCATGCATGGTGGACATTCTTGGACGAGCTGGACAGTTAGAAAAGGCCTTAGAATTTATAAGGAGAATGCCTGTTGAGCCTGGTCCTGCGGTGTGGGGTACATTGCTTGGCGCTTGCATGATTCACAAAGACACGAATATGGCCCATATGGCCTCAGAGAGGCTATTTGAACTGGATCCAGGCAGCATAGGATACTATGTCTTACTTTCTAATATATACTCTGTAGAGAGAAACTTCCCAAAGGCTGCTTCAGTACGAGAAGTAGTCAAAAAAAGAAAACTGGCTAAGACTCCGGGCTGCACTCTAATTGAGGTTAATGGGACCCCACATGTCTTTGTATCAGGTGATCGGTCTCATTCTCATGCAACAGCTATCTATGCAATGCTGGAGAAGTTAACAAGCAAGATGAGGGAGATTGGGTATCATTCAGAGACTGTCACTGCTTTGCATGATGTGGAAGAAGAAGAAAAGGAGCTCATGGTTAATGTTCATAGTGAGAAGTTAGCCATTGCTTTTGGCCTTATTACAACTGAACCTGGTACTGAGATCAGGATCATCAAGAATCTCCGGGTTTGTTTAGATTGCCATACTGCAACTAAATTTATATCAAAGATCACAGAAAGAGTGATTGTAGTTAGGGATGCTAACAGATTCCACCACTTCAAAGATGGAATATGTTCTTGTGGTGATTATTGGTGAAGCTGAATGAATGATAATTCACCAGTTAAGTTAAGTTAAGTGGGGCATAAGCATCACCTAACCTTTTGGGTCTGCGTATCTAGGCTCATTGGGCTCTTGTTTAGCAACTGATTCCACATTGCTTGACGTCAGATCCCATTGTTTTTCACACAACAGGGTCAATTCTTACCCAAACCAAGGAGAAGAGAGAAGCCAAAACCCTCAATTGGAAAGGATATCATGGTGCACAATGGCCTTTTCAGGACCAAATGAGGCCCCAGTTCCAGGAAGCAGATTGCCTACGTGCAATTTCCAGTCTTGCTTTTCACCCAATTCTGCACTGCCTGTTTCATGGAAGACATTCTTAAATTAATACAATAATAAGCAAGTGCTTTTGCCTTATTTTCGTTCTCTGTCTTTTGTCTTTACTTCAAGTTGCAAAAATATGAAGTTGTTACTTCCTGATGAAGAGATTCATATTTTGTAATTTCAATCCATTATGAAAACAGAAGGTGACTTTCAAGCCCAAATTATTTTAACTTGAAAAACAGTGTATCAGCCACATAAGGGTAACAATTGTAGTTGTGGGGTCACTAGTGGCTTGGAGTTATGCTTGCCACTAAGTTTACGTTCGAAGGAGGGCTGAGTTTGTGTTAAAGAAATATACCTTAATTGCGGAGACATCTTTTTGACAAGGGCATGCTCTCCTGTGGAGGCTATTTGTTACTTTCATGCTCAAGTTCAGATCCATCTTGCTGCCAAATATGAATCTCAATCATTTTCAGGATTCTGAGATCCTGTCTTGAAGTGTCCTTGCAAAACTTATTCTCTTGTTTTTAACTTTAAACTCAACCAAGAAAAAATGACTTGGGGAACAGGAGGACAGGGTGTCGCCACCTTCTATTTTCACTCAGAAGACATCAGTTATCCTCATGGTTAGGGTGAGTTCATCCATTTTTTTATTGAATTTGACATGGTAGCAAGGTATTCATCTATATATGAACCCAACTTCCCTAATTTTCATATCCTGACACATGAGGAAACAAAGGAAAGTGAATTCTATCCCTCTCTCTTTTCTGTCACCGCGAAGAAAAATCCAGAGCCATAAATCATTTAGAAACCAATTTCCTGATCAGGTATGTTCTGCCCTGCCCTGCATTTAGAGCCATAATTCATTCTGTTGAATGTTTGTGAGAAAACATGTATGGTCTTAATTCAAACAATGTGTAAACTTAAGCATACCTTAAATTTGTCCTAATAAGGCTAAGGCTTCACCGTGAAATATACTTGCTTCATACTTCTAATTTTATTGGCAATGTACTGGTGCATAAATTGTGAGCATAAAAAGGAAGAAACATAACAACCAAGTAAATTCATATATTACTTTGAACTTTGAATATTAGGAAGTTGTAAGCACGGATAATCCTCCAAAGACCACTGCTAGATTGAGTTGCAAATGCTATCCACTGCTAGATTGAGTTGCAAATGCTTAAAAACTTGACTTTTTTTTGGTGCTATCCAATGGTAATAATGCAACTAACTTCATGCCTTCAAAGCTGTGATGAAACACTTGAGAATTCGTTGTGTTGCCTATTATCGGAACAATTTCTGCAGATTAGGAACCCAGTACAAAATTGTAATCAATATATGCCATCTGATACAATTCTTCACTTGCAATTCATTAAACTAGAGATAAGGGTCAAGTCCTTTTTTGAAAGAAAAAATTGAATGTCTTACATCCTCCAAAGCTTAGTTAAATAGAAGATAACCTGCAGACTTAAATGCTTCTACTTGCTCTAACTATTGTAGAATCTTAATTTTTGGATGTTATTTGATGATAATTAGAATGATGATGTTTCTTTCTACTTGCTTGTCTGATCTCATTTTTCCTTCATACAATTGAAAGGTGCTGGATTAATATAATATTATGCTCCATATGGAGCAATATATTGTTCTTCTTAATTTCAGCAGGGCTGTAAGCGAACTATTTTCTCAGTAAGCCTTTTAAGACTAAAGAAAATTGGGATTGTAATAGAAGATTCAGGTATGTCGTTCCCAAAAAATAAAAAAGAGAAAGATCCCAGGTATATGTCACTTGATCCATCCCCACCCTCGATTAAACACTGCTTAGTCTGATCATTGGACTTGACTTAGCTTTGCACAGCTGAATCAACTGGACTTGGATTTGGTCCAAATACTTTTTATTTTTCCTCTCCACAAATGTTTCTTGTTAATAGGATTTTCTTCTTGATGCATGTTTTTGATATGCTGTTGGATTAGACATCATTTAGTCATGGAATTTGATTGACCATTATTAGAATGCTAATGTGCAGCAACGTATAGGGAAACCTGTAACATTGATTCACTTTCCAATCCTTGGGCAGTTTGAACCAAAACACATGGTTAGCTTACCATTGGTATCCAACATGCCATCTAGTACATTACAAAAACGACAAAACTGCATTTGCAATTCCCAATTTTCACTCTCTCCTTATTCATCCTTGTGCATCTAAACTTTGTTGGTTGGCATATCATACATTACAATCAAGAATTTACACACAGCATCTAGATGTTCACCAAAGAATACTACTATAAGGAACACCAGTCTTTCAACAGTTTATTCCACATAGCTTGGTATCAGGTCCCTTAGTTTTGAGCACAAATGGGTCGATTCTTACCCAGAGCAAGGAGAAAATTGAAGCCAGTAGCACTGACCATATCACAACAATGGTGGGTGTGCGGTTTTGCCGACCCATCAAACCTTTAAGGAATGGATACAGATGGACGATAACCCAGAAGGAAAAGAATAGTTTTCCAAATAGGGGTCCCCAGGATTGGTAACCATTGTTTATGGCATCTGAGATTCCAGCAACAACCCCAACAATGTTGATGATTAAGATAGTGGTTGGAGGAATTAGGAGAGTTGTCCACTTAAAGGTGTACAACTCTCCAAAGTCCTCATCATCTGCTGCCTTGGCTGTAACAGTGAAGTTGGTGTCAATTCCAGCCAAAACCTTCAGAAGACCTTGTATGACAGCAAAGAGATGTGCTGACACACCACCAATGACCCAGAACTGCTCATTTCTCCACCACTCCTCAATGCTCACTCCACTCCATTTCAACTCTAGAATGCCCGTCGCAATGATTGAAGAGAAGAGAGCAACAAAGTACAAACCAGCAAAAGTGCTTATCTGGATCATGAGCAATCAGAAAATTAGTTTTGCAACCAAATAGACTTGGTATACATTCAAGAAGTACCTCAAATCAGTATTGAAGGACCTCAGGTTTTGTGCATTCATATCATGTCTTTGTGCTTTCAAAGGTAGCATTACGAAAATAATGCGCATGTTATAATTTACTAAGCATGTGGTGTCTAACTCATTTACTAACAGAAAGCGAATTAGAGAAAATTGTTACCGGTGGCATGATGAACTTGTCAGTGAGTAAGCAGACAGCAGGGAGAATACAGTATGCAACTAGAGGTATGGATGTGAATGGGTAGACAGTTGTGTTTGCATAGGCAAATCTCTCAAGCCACTTTAGCTTCCCTTCCTTGTAGCCATACCATAAAGGGCAATGGCGACTGAAGAAGATCTCAATGGAGCCAAGTGCCCAACGAAGAACCTGGTTAAGCCTATCTGACAAGTTGATGGGAGCAGTACCCTTGAATGCAGGCCTCTTTGGCATACAGTAAATGGACCTCCAGCCACGGCAGTGCATCTTAAAACCTGTCAGGATATCCTCCGTAATAGATCCATAGATCCAACCTAGCTGCATTTTTGGAAGGCAAAAGCTTGGATGAGGTGATTTTCTTCTTAATGTTAACAAATTTAGTAAGATATTAAGGAGTCATGTGGTGTTGTTTGTGTTACCTCAATTCCCCATTCAGTTTTATCTTCATATCCACAGCTGATTACATGAATGGCTTCTTTGAGCTGGCTTGCAGGACTTGAGGAAGGAGGCACACCACCCTCTTCCATCAAGGTTGAAGTCACAAAAATAGATGACTGCCCAAATTTCTTCTCAAAGTTCATCTGGGACATCAGCAACTCCTTGTCATCATCCATTCCTATATATGGACATATGAGGGAGGTTTTAGAATAGGTAAAGGGAATCAATTTGGATACAATTTAGAGAGTAAAAGATTGTTGACTAGAAAAATGAGAACCTCTAAGGCTGGCAGCCTCTCCATTTGCATCATTCTTTGCA
Source organism: Nissolia schottii (assembly GCA_003254905.1). Lineage (NCBI taxonomy): Eukaryota > Viridiplantae > Streptophyta > Magnoliopsida > Fabales > Fabaceae > Nissolia > Nissolia schottii. Next base: position 1,068,627 of record QANU01093679.1, on the reverse strand, counting down.
TGCTTAGCCTTCTTGCGCTTTCCGAAACATGGGCAGCAATCACAGCTTACCATTTTTGGACGCTTTGGGCCCTTGGGAGGGTTATATCCATATAATGCTTGCCTCCTAAATACACACCCTGTACCGACATATACAGGACCTTGAATACCATCTAGAGCCTTCATGTTAATCTGCAAAGACGAAGAAGTTGAAGTAGTTAAATATCAGCTTACACTAAAAGAAAAGAGAAAAAAAAAAATAATGGGTGCTTCAGAAAGGCCATGTCATGGTGATGCTGAGTTTTTTGTAGTGACTTACATCAAAGAAAACTGTGTTCCTGTTGGCATAACGATCATGCGTGTCAATGCCATCGAATCTTTGAGGAAATTGGACATAGCAGACCTTCTTCCCAGTTTGAGGGTCCATTAAGAAGCACATGGCTTCTCTGGCAGCCTTGCTGTTATTGACATAATGATCACAATCCAAGTTCAGCATGAAAGGAGCATTTGTAAGCACAGCAGAGACCCGAACCTGGAAACCACAACAATTATTAGAGAAGAGTCAAGTAATTGTGGTTAGAGGGTGAGTCTTGGCACAACGATAATGTCGCCGCCTCGTGACTTGGAGGTCACAAGTTCAACAAATTCTGGAAATAGCCTCTCCGCTTGTGGGGGTAAGGCAATGTGCATACCACTCAACCACCCTTAGTCAAGTAAATTGTGGACATCTCATAAAAACAACAAAAGCTTCTCAAAGAAACTCTACCAGAGCATTCATGGCACCAGCTTTCTTGTGGTGTTGAAATCCAGGCCTTTTCTCTCTGGAGACATAAACAAGACGAGGGAGCTCGTTTCCTTCGGTGTCATGACCCCCACTATGGCCAAGAAAGACTTGAATCATACCAGGATGATCCTTAGTATTGTTTCCTGGCCATGGTGTCCCATCCTGCATGATCCACCCTCCTGGAGGAACCTTCTGAGCTTTTGCCACAAGTGCATTGATTCTAACCTTAAACTCCTCATATTCTCTCTGTAAAACATCCAATTATCAATGAATCATTGCTTTTAAACTGATTGAAAAACTCCATGTTTTTAGTTACGATTCTATTATTTGTACATAAGGATTTCCACACCTAAATTGAGATCGTAGTTCAATTAAGTGTAGATTTAGTTATGTAAGTGTCGATTTGACATCTTGCCTTCACTAAAAGTATAGATTCATTCTCATTTAATATCATGTTCAATACTAGTATAATTATTCTGGTATGTTTAATACAAACCTTCATAGCTCGACGCTCCTTAACAAAGGTGGGCTGCACTTTGTCCTTTAGGTAGTCAATTTTCTCAGTGAAATACATCTCTGGTGCCCGAGGTTCTATAGAAAATTTCTTGCAAAATGGTACCCACTTCCTAGCAAACTCTGCAGTTTCTGACAAGGCTTCAAATGTACACATTGAAGCTCCATCATCAGAAATGTAGCATGATATCTTGTCAACAGGGTAATCCATGGCCAGGATTGAAAGAACAGTGTTTGCTGTAACCAGAGGAGGTTCCTTCATGGGGTCCACAGTACTGACAAAGACATCTACAGGAGCAAGCATATTGGGTTCACCTTCACGTTCATACCTGCAGATATATATATACTTTTTTGGTAAGCAACATCAGTTCAAACTTTGGAATTTAAATGATAGAGACTAATTTTGATATGTAAATATTACACTGCCATCTACTCATACAGCATTATATATATGATATTGTGTTAACTACTGTAATATTTAATGACATGACAATATATAATTAAATATCTATGTAAAAAATGTGTATACTTTGTGATGTGTCAAAGTTAAGTTCTAAATGTTGTTAGCACAATGATACTATAACAGGAGTGAAGCTCCCTTTTACCTGATTGAAAGACGATCAAGGTATGTCTCTCGATCAATGGGAAACCATTTGGGGAACTGATCAAGGATCCATGAAAAAGCAAACCAGATTTCACAGATAATAGAAGTTAGCCACAGCCCCATTGCATCATGCACCGGGTTCAGAATTCTGTATCTGAGGAAGAAGGCAAGGATAACAAGTCGTGCCGCGATCACCATCCTATATGGATTCACTTTGCTAGATGCTATTGGCACCTTCCTTGACAGTGGCTGCCTCGTTTCATCTGACCTGCAAAACAATTTTCATTTCATAGGAACCAAAATATCAGCTATCATTGCTAATCATTTCATTAAAGTTTAAGAGGAATATTATTTGTTCCACTTTTGTGGACATATTGTAAGAGACATCTTGAGATGTCATTTGAACATTAATTGAGAGTGAGATCCAATCTTTCTCTTAACAAATGTTTGAGACACCTAAGGGTGTTCCGTAAAGGATGTCCATGTTAGTGGTACAAATATGTCAAGAACTTCATGCAGTTTCCTTATGGCAGTACTGGAAGCATACATTGCTGCATCAAAATCTTCATCAGGTTCAGGCCCCAGATTGCCTTGTTGCAGCTTCCAGTCATCCATTCTGTCTTTCCACCCATCTTTCTTTTCATCCCATCTTTCGCTTCCTGATTTGATCATCACAGCATGCATTGTAAATAAGTATGATCAGCACCTGGACTATGAAAAACATTTCACTGTAAGAGATCAGGGTTATAGTCTACATCTTACCAGGTTCAGACCCTGGATAAGGGTGCACTCTTTTATGCAGTGAAGAAGATAACATCATATCTCCATAAGCATGAGATGTTAACTCCCCACTCACCTGCATCCATGTAAACTTATTATTTCCATTGAGTTGTATGTAAGAAACATTTTATTAGAGTATAAATGTTTGCAAATTATGATCTTACCGGCAGAGAGCGACCACCGGCAATGACAGGTGGGAATTGAGCATTCTCATCATCTTCAAGACCTCTTCCATAGCTCATCTTCCCATACAGCATGGATTCTGCAGAATGGTTATGCTTGTTCTTCTCATCGTCAATGTTGAACTCGTGCTCAATATCATCCACATCTTCCTCATCTTCATCTCCCTCAACTCGCGGGCTCCCTTAGCAACAAAAGTTACAACATAATGAATGACCAAACAAAGACATCAGTTTCCCTCCTTGTTAACCATTTGAACCCACCCAATTGAATGAACTCATTGCCACAATAAGCTAATTGTAAACTACATGCTTTTTAGAGTGAAAATCCTAGATAACCAAAAATTTTACCATGATGTAAATGGCAAAGTGATGTGATATTATTATTGAATATTGAATAAATTAAAGGGTGGGCTTTGACAATAATAAGATTGCTGCATGCAGTAGATTTGCTTGCAAAGGTAAGACTGCATACCCTAGACCCTACTAAGTGGTAGAATGGTGAACTGGGTCATGATTCTTGTCAAAATTTCTCATTACACTACCGGGTTGTGTAGCATTATTTTTTTAGAACTTGTGTAACAACTAAATTCGTTAAGATTAATGCATGCCATATTAGCTTAAGCCTAGCTTGATAACATATTACACAAATAGTGTTATGTATGTACCTTTGAGACGCTTGTATCTGGTCTTGCACTGTGGACAAAGTTGAGTCCCTTCCCGCCTCTCATACTCGTAGCACGGCCGGCACACCGGAAAGCCGCACTCATTGCAGGCCACAAACAAGTCTCCATCCACCGTGATTCCCACATCATCTCCACATATCTCACACACTTGACCGTCCAAGTTCTTCAATGGCTTGTGCTGCAAGCATAACACTAGATATTAATCAAACTGGTTTCATTCATGAAAAACAAACACAACCTTGTTCTATGGCTAATTAATCACCTCTTCATGACCATGAATGACAACGAGCTCGTTGCGATTGTGAGAACCAGCCACTAATCCAGCGCTGGCTTCCATGTCTTGGTGGTGATGATCACCAGTGAATGAGACAATGTGGTGAGTGATGAGGTTTGAACTTGATGAGAGGAACAAGTTTATGTTTTTATGAATGAAACTTTGGCGTGTCCCTCACCTAATATGTGTCATGCTATTGGTTGAAAAGTCCCCATTGCCTTGAAGCTAAGCTTTCTTCCTTTCTTTCTTTTTTTTGTTTTTTTTCATTTGGTTTCAACAACCGTTTTCTCTCCCCAGGCTTTTTTCCAACGACTGCATGTTGGTGAGGTGTACCGTGTACACCTTCCATCTTTTTCCCTTTTTTTTTCTTCCTTACAATCTTACATAAACTTATACTAGGCTTTAATTATTTCCATTTACTAAACTTGTTTTTTAAAATTGATATTTCAACAGCTTTGTTATTAATTTTGGTTGTTCGTAAATCATGTAGTGCAAACGTAACAAGTTGGCAAGAAGTGGCAGAGAGCCAAATAATTACCCAGATATTGATAGCTTGACTGATGTGAAAATGATGTTTATTATATTGCTATAGAAAAAATTAAGTTTCTGCATTAAACGTTTCATTGATTGTGCTAGGAAAATTATTTGAAGGATCCAAGCAACTAACAAAGAAATTATATATGACCGAAGAAGTCAACAAAATAATACCGAAGGGAAATTACAAAAAAAGAAGGAAAGCACTCATATACTCGTAAAACCTTATTTTTCGAAGAGTATTAATCATTGACATACTTTTAGTCAAGCACTTTCTCTTGACTAGTACAAGTACAACAAAGTTGTTCGATGGGATAGACAAGTAATTGCAATCAACACTTAGTTCAAGTAATTTGACATTTTAAGTAAGATTTTGAGTTTAAGTCTTGTGAGAAAAAAAATGTAGTGCTTAAAGAGCTTTAAGCCATAATAAGTTGACTTAATTTGAATCAAATGTGCGAAGTTCAATGAACTTTAGATACCGATAATTTGGCAAATAAAATCACCCCACAAAAATACATGATTCTGATTTTTCAACAGGTGGATGTTTATACATCATCGCAGAACGCCAATGCCTGTCACATTTTCTATAGAAATTATATGGATAAGCCAGTTATACAAATTTATAAATGTTTTTTATGAGATTATATTGAAAACACCATGATTTGTTACATAAGCTTTAACAAGCGTACATCATTATAATATTCAATTTTTTCTCTTATTATCTCTTTCTTCAAATACCTCATTTTGACATCTCCATCTAATGTGCATCGAGCGGTACACATTCCATCCAGACCAAAGGAAGGTTTTACGTCAATTATAATATAACGTGTTGCTTTCAGGACCTTCGTTCTGTTTACTCATGCGAACCAAAAATATGTAGAACACGTTAACATTCTTGGAGTGTACTCACTTGGAAACTAAGCTACCTTCAAATCGTTAGGTATGTCAGTTGCAGTATCTACATCTTAAGAGAGAGAACCACCACTAGTTAGTCAAAGAAATATAAGCAGCACCCAGAAACAGGTTCTGTGTTCTATGAAAGGTAACAATTCCCAGAATCGATGTTCTTCCTGCCAATACGTTTGTTTGAACTTTGAATGAAACGATTCTTTAAGGTATGGAGCTTCCTAATAGTCACTAATTTGACGTCCATGGGATTGAAAATATTACTGTAGACTTCAATGTTCAATATCTGCTAAAAAGAAACGAGGCTTCTTGGCCTTGTGTTTTTCTTTTATGTTTTGCTCCTGTGAAAGGTGATTAGTGGAATCCCTTCAGCAGCATGCATGTTGGAAAAGATAAGGCTGCTTCTACCATTGGAATTCTAGTGATTATATCATTTTTGGATATCAATTATAATGTTATGCTATACAACACTCAGAGAAATTCCACCCTGACCAAAAATATTAAGTTGCTCACAACCCATTCTACAATGAACTCGCTGCAAGTTTCAGTCATGATTGGACACTGACGGAGACTTCATCTGTTGCTGGCATGTCTTTTTTCTTCGGGGGATCTTGGGTTTTCTGTAGAGCAGCTTTGTTTGGAACCAAAATTATGAAAATGTTCCTGTCACGGAAGTTTTTAGCCTCCTCTGTTCCAAGCTGCACATCACCCACGAATGTGGTTTGATATAAAATTCGAGTCAACAATAAATATAATGCGTCCAATCAGATCAGAAATTAGCAACGAAAGACTCCGAAATGAATTCATTAAAATCGTAATAGTATGGAAACCATTCTATAACACACTAGTATTGCATTCCACGCCTAAAAAAATTTACTAGTATTGCATTCAATCATAATAGTATGGTAAAGTAGCATCATATATACCTCCCCAACATCATTCTGGAAACGTCTAATAAGCTCAATAGCAATATTCCTGAATTCATTTTCACGACCTTTGAGGCTCACAATGACCTTCACCTGCAGGAATTGATTCAAAAGATCTCAATACATTTGGAGCTAATTTTTTTTTTCTTTCTAATATGTAAATTATGGCACAGCTAAATAATTCAAGTAACCTTGTCACCATCTGTCAAGAACTTCCTTGCAGCTCTTAAACGCACAGAATAATCATGTTCATCTATGTTGTATCTATTAAAAGTAAATGATCACAGAAATTAGTAAAAAGGCACAATCACATCTTCAAGTAAAAAATAAATGAGTATACTCAAAACTAAACCAGCTAATGAAAAGAATCCCCGCCACTGATCTAATTGAGTTTATGTTATCATTAAGATGAAAGCGTAAGTCATAGCATAAGTTTTATGATTTAAAATGAGGGTCATATCTATCCTTATAGTGTAACATGCATCACATAAGACTTCTATGTTTATCTTTCAGCATCATCGCAACTAAACAAACTCCTCTTGGTGTACCCTGTCCTGATTGATCCTCATCCAAGTCCAAAACAATGAAAAAAATTATAAGTGCCCGGCATATGCAGATTTTTTCTTTCTTATTTCTTCATTCTTATTATAACAATAAAGTGCAGGTAGTTACAGACACATATAATGCCTTTGAGGAGAACCCAGAGTCAACCTAACTAGCTGTGTGGCATTAGAAAATATGCTACACATTCCCGGCCCTTATTAAAATGTTCATAACTAAGTAGTATTTAATCCATAATACCATGTTGACATTTAGTTAAGACTAAAAAGCCAATGAACCCAGAAATGTAGGACTTCTTTCCAAATGCCAGATCTAACCAAGAATGAGTATTCTAAAGAACAAAAACCATAACTTTCTTTTCCCAAATATTGCGGATAACCAAAGTAAAGAAGGATTATGTAGGCTCTTAGCCTAGGACATTACCCCATTTTGAGCTCCTTCAAATCCATCCGACTAGCTACATTTAAAAGATCACTCTGTCAGTAATTTATTGTTTGGTCTGAGTTTCGGACATGATTAGAGGAAAATATCAAAGTGCAAAAAATACAATGCTTACCAGCACTTTTCTTCTGCTGATCTCTTTTCTTCTTTTGCAGTTCATATCTATATTTACTGTAAAAGTAGAAAATACAAGGATCACAAACTTCAAGGTCCAACAATCCTCGAAGGGCAGGCAGAAAAGAAGTAGAACTAAAGTATAGCCTTTTACAGAGATTCTTTTTTCCTTTTATGAAATAGTCAAAGGCAAAAGACTTTCATGAAAAAGCTACATGTATGCGGGTTCTCCATGTCAATTCTCCATTATTATTAGCCCAATCTTGTTTTCACAATAACTCCTCCCAAAAAGAATAAAAAAAATTGGTGTATATTTAATGACAAAATGACCCTCCATCCAAATGAATGTACACTACCAGATAGTTCAATGCAAATTGTATGCCTAGCAAATAAAACTAGACACGAAAGTTGATTATTCTTCTATCAACCTAATTAATATTATCCAATTATAGAACATGTATACACACAAGCTATTAACTCCTAAACTATCAATAGACGTCCAAACATTAAAATTTGACAAAGATAGAGTCACACACTTGAATGACCACTTTATACTTTACAGCCATCAGCCATAGTATTTCTTTTCATGTAAATCAGCCATTAGTATTTTGATAGTATATTTAGTAAGAGAGAGAGCAAAAAATGAAAAAAGAAAGAGAGGAAAAAATAAATATAAGGTGCACAGCCTTTTTCAGAATATACCAACATCATACCTGTAATCCATTATCCTAACAACAGGAGGATCAGCATCTGGGGATACTATTACCTGCAAAATAAAGGGGAAAAAAAAGGTTTCAGCACTCGTGTCAGGAAACACATTAATGTCCATGGAAAAATAAATTGTCCACTATCATGAACCGAGTTCAAACACTTCAACCCCTCACTATCACTTCTAGCTGTAATACTAATCTAAGTTTAGAAAACCCTTCCTATTTCTATGTCTCAACTCTCGAATTTTTATCATGAACAAACTATGAAATATAATGTACAGAAAGAAGTAAGGTGACAGGATAGTAAACAATAGTCACCGTAAGAAGTCAAAATGACACATCCTTTACAAAGAGACCTTATGTTAATTAAGGTAAGTTCAATAGCAGAGCATAGATGCTCAAAGATTATATATCATAGACCAAACTGTATTAAAAAAAAAGAGGAGAGGAAAAGGCTTATACCAAGTCAAGTGCAGCATCTTCAGCCATTTGAAGAGCCTGACTGGTAGACACTACTCCAACCTACAAAAAGAAGACAAAGCATCTTCAATTTTGAAATTAGGCACTCCAACGATCCCCAAAGCTAGCTGCGAACTGAGCAAGAAAATTCCAAAGCTTGTATGCAACAAAGACATGTTTGTTGACCTAAATAAGTATAGCTTTATTCACAACAGCTTCTTTAGTAGCCAAAACATACAATTAGTTATTAAACTATGCATTAACTAAACATTTGAAATCCACAGCTAAGCATGCTTGGTTAAAATCAGTACAATACCACGAGAAATTGAGAACTAACAAAAGTCAGAAAAATAGCATTGCTAAATTGCAAGTGGTTGTGAAGGGGGGGAAATGAGGTGACTAACCATGTTCTGATTCTGATCAATAAGCCTCACGGAATTCGACCTATTTTGCAAAGCATGAAGCAAGGGAATGTGTTCTTAAGCGTAAAATTTCCAAAAGGCAACTGAAAGAGAAAGAGACACAATAATAAGAATTACTTTAGGGTGGACATGTCAAGAGCTTGTTCGTCGTCGGAGTCGTTCTGGCGCCTCCTGGAATCGCCGCCGTAGTTGGAAGAGCGGCGGGGACCACCGCCACCATAGCGGGCGGTTACGTAGGTAGGGGGCGCGAGAGAGACGGAGAGCGAGGAGTCGAATTTGAAGGAGTAGTTGGGATTAGAGAGGGGGAAACCGAAGAGCTTGGAGTCGGAGGAAGAGAGAAGAGGAGAGGGTCTGAGTTGGAAGGGGAAAGTGCTGCTGCTACAGCTACTCATCCCAGCCATGCTGATTGCTCTCAACCTTCAAGTTTGCCGCATCATTTGGGATCTTTTCTTATCCACTCAATTACCAGCCACAATTGGGTTCTTGGGCTGGGCTACATTTTGGGCTTATACTAGTCATCCATTATGGATATGGGTCACTTGGTTGGATCAAATTCAACTTTCCACCAAAAGTATGGTTTTCAAAGGGATAACTGAGTTTTAATTTGCATTTATTTTTTTCCATTGCAATCACCACGTCACTAGGAATGGAATACAAAATTTTCAAATTTTGACGGTCAGCGTTTTATCCCACTTCAGTTCACTATTACACCCATTGACGCTTAAGGTAAAGTACTCTAGTTCTTGTGTACCAAAAGGAAGTCCTCTCTGATTCCTAGAAGAAATGACAGCTCCATCTCTGAAATTTCACTATGATGTAAGATCACAAAAAAGGCAAAAAAAAATTACAGAACTAATTTATTCATTATTCATGGAACCTCACAGTACACCTAACTTGCATTATGTCATAAAACAGATAACAAAGCTTTAAGCTGACAATCACACATCGATAACCAAGTTCGAAATTCTTCAGTCAACTTCTTCAATCTTGGGTCCAGCTCCAGAACCCGACCCGGCCGAAGCACCACCAGCACCATCATCACCCATAGGCACGTCACCGGCAGCAGCACCTCCCTGATACATCTTAGCAATGATGGGATTGCATACTCCTTCCAGCTCCTTCTGCTTGTCCTCGAACTCATCCACCTCCGCCAGCTGGTTCCCTTCCAACCACTGTATCGCATCCTCAACCGCCTTCTCGATCTTCTCCTTCTCGTCGGGGCTCAATTTCCCGCCAATTTTCTCGTCCCTAATCGTGTTCCTCATGTTGTACGCGTAATTCTCCAGCGAGTTCTTCGCCTCCACCTTCTTCTTCACCTCCTCGTCCTCCGCCCTGTACCTCTCCGCGTCCTTCACCATCTTCTCGATCTCCTCCTTGCTCAGCCTCCCCTTGTCGTTCGTGATCGTGATCTTGTTCTTCACTCCGGCGGTCTTGTCCTCAGCAGAGACATTCAAAATGCCGTTGGCGTCGATGTCAAAGCATACATTGATCTGCGGCACTCCTCTCGGCGCCGGAGGGATTCCAGTGAGCTCGAATTTCCCGAGAAGGTTGTTGTCCTTGGTCCTCGCTCGCTCCCCTTCGAAAACTTGGATCAGAACGCCGGGCTGATTGTCAGAGTAGGTGGAGAAGATCTGCTCCTTCTTGGTCGGAATCGTGGTGTTCCTCGGAATCAAAACCGTCATGACTCCGCCGGCGGTTTCAAGGCCAAGGCTGAGCGGCGTGACATCAAGCAGAAGCAGATCCTGCACCTTCTCGTCCCCTTCGCCGCTGAGAATCGCGGCTTGCACCGCCGCGCCGTAGGCCACAGCTTCATCCGGGTTGATACTCTTGCAGAGCTCTTTCCCGTTGAAGAAATCCTGCAACAATTGCTGCACCTTGGGGATCCTAGTCGATCCTCCGACGAGAACCACCTCATGAACAGAGCTCTTATCGACCTTGGCGTCGCGGAGGCACTTCTCCACCGGCTCCATGCACTTCCTGAACAGATCCATGTTCAGCTCCTCAAACCTCGCCCGAGTTATCGTGGCGTAGAAATCAATCCCTTCGTACAAGGAATCGATCTCAATCGTAGTCTGCGCGGTGGAAGACAGGGTCCTCTTCGCCCTCTCGCACGCAGTCCTCAACCTCCTCAACGCCCTGGCGTTCCCGGAAATATCCTTCTTGTTCTTCCTCCTAAACTCAGATACAAAATGATTCACCATTCTGTTATCGAAATCCTCGCCACCAAGATGAGTGTCACCGGCAGTGGCCTTAACTTCGAATATCCCTTCCTCAATCGTCAAAAGCGAAACATCGAAAGTGCCACCTCCCAAATCGAAGATCAGCACGTTCTGCTCGCCCTTTCTAGAAGCCTTCTTGTCAAGGCCGTATGCAATAGCAGCAGCAGTGGGCTCGTTGATGATACGCAGAACGTTTAATCCCGAAATTGCCCCTGCGTCCTTCGTCGCCTGCCTCTGCGAGTCGTTGAAATAGGCGGGAACGGTTATAACCGCATTTTTGACAGGGTGGCCGAGAAATGCCTCCGCCACTTCCCTCATCTTGATGAGAACCATGGATGAGATCTCCTCCGCCGCGAACGTCTTCTCTTCGCCCTTGTATGTGACCACGATCATCGGCTTGTCCGCGGGGCCAGGGACGACCTTGAATGGCCAGAGCTTCATATCGTTCTGGACGGACGCGTCCGAGAAGCGGCGGCCGATGAGGCGCTTCGCGTCGAAGACGGTGTTCTGCGGGTTCATGGCCACCTGATTCTTCGCCGCGTCGCCGATGAGGCGCTCCGTGTCGGTGAACGCCACGTAGGACGGGGTGGTCCGGTTGCCTTGGTCGTTGGGAATGATCTCGACGCGGTCGTTCTGCCACACGCCGACGCAGCTGTAGGTGGTGCCGAGGTCTATGCCTATGGCCTTGCCTTCCTTCGTCGCCATGGTAAGTTTTCTTCAAAGTTACCCCAAATTCAAGGAAGAAAATATGAAAACAGAGACAAGGTAAAAAAAAAAGACTGAGGGTTTTGATTTGCTTGCGGTTAATTAGTTGCGGAGTTGTTTGTTTCTTGTGTTGAGTGAGGGGAGGGGGCACGGTGATGAGGGCTTTATAGTAACCGTATTGGGGAGTGAAGAGTTCGAGATGTTACGAGGCTGTTATGGAAGAGAGAGAGAGCGGGGGGTGGAATATTAGCAGAGTAGGCTAGAGGGTTCTGGAGAGTTTGGGGGGATTCGAGGAGGGAAAGATTTAGTTAACATATTTTAATTGGAAGAGTGTTGATTTTACGTGGGTGCCATTGTTGTTTGTGTACGTGGATTTGGGGATTTGGGGCAAGTTGGCAAATGGTGATGGACCTAGTGGTAATTTGGTTAGGGCAGCATATATTATGGGTGAAAAAAAAAATGTATTGTCCTTCTACACCTCTTTAGATACAATCTTCACAAAGTCGATGAGATAATATAAAAAATAAGTGACTATAATGGGTGTATTTGTTTTATCTTTTTAAAAAAATAATTAAAAGATTATTTTTTGACATAAACATTAAAGAATTGAAAATTGTTTTTTTTAGAAGTTATTTTGATTAGCACACAAAAATGATTATTTTAAAATAAATTAAAATAAATGCATTCTAATCTTCTGAAAATAAATCAATAAAATATTTTTATTTTAAATATGAGATGTTAAAATTATATTTTATAACAATATTATACTATATGCATTTATTTTTTTATAAAATATTATATTAATTCATAATTTATTTATTATTAGATGAGATATTAACAATTATTATGGTTTTCTTTTAAAAAATAGTACAATTTACACTTGTCTTTATAAAATTAAACATTTTGGTGGTGTTTGAGGTTTGAACTGAGTGCTTTCTATTAGCTTCTAGAAGATAGAATCGAGGAGGTTTGCAAGGAAGCTGATTTGAGTGATCCACGTGGTGAAAACAAAGAATGGAGATGGGATGTACGTGTATATGCCTGATGCTTTTCTGAAACACATGTTGGAAGCAGGAGGATGGTACAAAAGCATTGATCATCAATGATGAATTGATGATGACGACGATGAACAAGGAATCAATCAAGCTAGTTAGCTGTGGAGCAGTGAAATTTGAAAACGTAAATTGTGAGCGGTAACTCCCTAACGGTGATTCCACTAAGAAATATTCAGCAACGCAGGACCCATAGCTGTAACTTCAAACTGCAAGTTTGATAACACAGGAACAAAGTCTTTCTAGGGAATATACATTCTGATAACTGATAATGGTTGGTAAGCTGGTCTTATTATTATAATACTACAAAAGATACAGCCATGTATGACCGTATAAAAATCGTTGTCATTTTTGGCTTGTCGTTTGTAAATTCACTTGTACCATTATGATGACTTCATGAAAATATATTAGATCGCTTGATGGTTAACCATCATATTCAATATTCACCCGTCAAAAAAATTATATTCAACATTCGACTATCAAATGTCCACACCTAACCTTTTACTGTACCATGTAAAAAACAAATTTTACACTAGGGCAGAAAGAAAAATAACAAATCCTAGAAACTCATAACACTGCAAAGTTAAATTTCCATTGGTTATTCAAGAATGTCAAGTCAAAACACATGGAACAATAATTAATCATATAAAGTGATAAGCTCATTAGGCATGTGGTTCATGAAATCCATCAACGTTTTCGAGTTGTGTTTAGTTGGCAAAATAAAAATATATTCTCAAAAAAAATATATTTTTAAAAATTCAAAAAACACTTTTTTTTTTAATTTTAGTTTCACCCTCCTCATGAGAATGTTGGATTCTCATGAGATGGGAATGTTTTTGAAAAAATAATAGGACAAATTTACCCTCACTCAAGCTTAAAAAAGATATATTTGTCGTCACTAAGCAACCTAACCCCTATCTAACTCACTCTTAGATCTCTACAATCTGGCTTTCACTCTGCCGCACAACCACCACTCACCACTCTTGCAATCACAAAATCATTGTCGAACAACCATCACTAGAGGTGGGTATATGGGCCATGGCCCACGGACCAGCATGTGAACTACTCAATCTGCACGGGTTAGGATTAGTTAATTTGTTGATCTGTGTAAATGCAAGCTTTTTTTTATCTGCATTGCGTAACCCATGGATTTAACGGGCTCATCCCGCGGAGTCCGCAAACAACCCATGGACTACTTCACTATATATTTATTTATTTACAATTGTTATTTATCTATCTTTTATTCATCCATTATTTAATTTATTTTTCTTATAACACTCAACCCAACTAATATGGAATAACCATAAATTACAAGTCCATTTTACAAAAGCTTAAATTACATGCAAAATTTCCTTAACCTTTTGTCATTGTAAGTTCAAGGAATAATGATTCTACGTGTAATTTTACATTGGTTTTACATTTTTTTCTTTTGCAATTTTTTTTTTGTGATTGACTAATTTTCTTTAAATAGGATGGACTAAAAGTTTTAATTATATATATATATATATATATATATATATATATATATATATATATATAATGCGGGC
>QANU01093679.1:920185-1053964 GCA_003254905.1 Nissolia schottii | reverse complement strand
ACAAAAAACAGGAGTCGCAGATAACTGGAACACAATAGCAAAAAAAACAGCTCCAACAACGGAGAGGAGCGCAGGAAAAGCAGGGCCAAATCTTCAATTATCCCCTGCACATGCTATTAGGTTTTCATTTGGGCCAAATCTTCAATTTTTTTTTTATTTTTTAAATTTGTGTTAACTTAATTTACAGAATTCTAAATTTTAACAAATTAAAGTATAATATGAATTTTGATAAGTCAAAGTGGCTATATAATGTATAATATTTATACGTAATTTATATTTAAATATCAGTTTAATGATTAAATTTTAAATTTTAATTGATAGAGGTACTTTTGGCAAAATAAAAAATAATTTCAAGAATGGTAATAACCGAACGCATTATAATATATTCTCAAACATATTTTTGCAAGATTTTTAAGATTTTAATCCATGAACTAAACATGATTAAGAAAGCTATTCTTGGAAATGTTATTTTTGATAATGTAAAATGATTATGCGAATCACACACCTTAGAGGGTAAAATAAGATTTTTTAACTTTGAATTAATAAAGCGTCATTCGGTCTCACTTCTCACTTTATTAATTTAAGAATAAAACTCTCTCACTTTACCTTTTAAAGTGAAGAGTTTCCCACTTTAAAGAATCTAAATCCAACTAGAAGGATTTGCAACATTCATACCATACACTCATTCACTTGTAACACATGGCCTCACAAAACAAGTGTTTGACCAAGTGTCTACGGTATAGTATTTGACTCAACTCATCTCATGAAATTCGCATTATCGTGGACTTGTTAATTTCTCCACTGTTCACTGCACATGTATACACAAATCAAATGGATTTCATCTAAGATTATGATAGAGTTAGACGGATTTTATCTAAGATTATAATAGAGTTAGAGTAATATAAAAATAAATAAAGGGATATTACAGGCAAAAAATTAACACCTATAAGAAAGGGACTCATACAAAGGATAAGGTATGTTACATCGTACTCCCTGACTGCACTTAAAATTAATACTGACTGCACTTAACACCTTTATTTACACGTCACGACTCCAAACAAGTTAGAACATACATTACTCGTCAAAAATAGTCAACTTAGCATATTCAACATACAAATCATCGTATGTATTCTCTTTTTTTGTGTAAATTGGAGGCCCGAAGGCCAAAGAAAGAAGGCTAAACATGAACAAATCGGGGCAATGACACCCCTGCTATATTAGTAATAAAACTAAGAGAAACTCCAAGACGGGGAAGATTAAATGTGGTGACCCTTCAGCATCTCGTGCGAGATGAATGACAGATTGTGTCTCGCGTGAGACATTAGCAACTTGCGTGGGACACACGCCAAACTTTATTCCACGTTTTTTCTTTGGATTGCGTTTTTGGAGGGATCTAGCCCGCTCCTTTGGTCATCCATTATCCTATAAATAGAGCTCTCCTCCCCCATTCTTACTCGCTCAGAGCTTTAGAATCTTTTACTCTTTTAGAACAAGTTTCTACTTAGTTTTCTTCTCTCCCTCTTGTGAAGATACAAAGTCTTCACTTGGGTAGATAGCCAGTCCTTTTTAAGATGATCTAGGGTAGTAGGCCCCAGCGCCACCACCGTGTTAGTGGTGGCCCACGGTAATCCGCAGGACACCATGGCGATGCCGAAACGTTGTAGCAATGCCAAATCGCATCTGCGGGCCCGCCACATAAAATATTTCTTTATGGGTTTCTGATGGTGGTTTTTGTTGGCCTTCCAGGTGTCAACGCCACACTGCTTAGAGGCCCCAATGTCAGTGTTCCTCCTTTCCACGACATTCTAGGTGAGTGGCAATCTCGGTGCGTCGATGGTCCCACTTCGGTGATCCATCAATAGAGTTAGTTGTGTCCTAACATGCTAGTAGATATTTAGTTATTCATATACATGTTCAGTAGATGTAATGCTTATGTGATATATCATATGCCAAGTGTTTATGCTTATGTTATAATATGTTACGCCATGCTATGTTAGGACAGATACCTTGACCCTTAGACATGATATCCCTTTGAAATGCTTGGTTAGGCTTATACATAAGACTTAAATAAAGACTCCGGTTAAGGCATGGACCTTAACAAGGGACAAGTTCTGGCTAAGGCAAGACTTGGTACTTAAGATGTTTGTTTGTGACTCACCTCTCTTACTTGGGAATCCTGTCCTAAGTGAGAGACCTTAGTCCTTAAATCCAGACTAATAAACAAGATTAGCTAAGTAGGACACACTTGTCATATTCAGTAGTCTTAGGCC
The DNA here is from genome assembly GCA_003254905.1 of Nissolia schottii. Lineage (NCBI taxonomy): Eukaryota > Viridiplantae > Streptophyta > Magnoliopsida > Fabales > Fabaceae > Nissolia > Nissolia schottii. The sequence goes on along the minus strand of QANU01093679.1, from coordinate 1,051,694 downwards.
CTAACGACATGGGTAATCAAAGAAAGCTCTCTAAAAGACTTCACGAACAGTAGATTTTAGGATAGATAACCTAGAACACTACGAGGTCCTATGACCTCGTCACCCACACCCAGCAGTAGATAGATATGAGCGCAAGACTCCTCAAACTGAGTGTTATGGATTGGGCCATAGAGGCCTATCCATTAAGATCATAATCGAGGGTCCTCAGATCGACCCGATCTAATATGAGAAGTTTCCCAATGGCTAGCGCGATTCTCATCCCGAGATATGCTTTACCCAACGGAAAATGCGTCATGTTCTCCGAAGGCAGAATTACTGGAAAGATCCTCGGAACAACGAAAATCACGTATGCCACCTAGGTATTTAAACCTAACCAACACACTAGGTATGCTCAAAACGCAACACCTCAGACTTTACTATTATCTCGAATCTTCACTGACTTGAGTGTCGGAGTCCTTGCAGGTACCCACCTCGACGACCCAGAAGCGGTAGAGAAGCTCCAAGATCTAGAGTACCCCATCGGTACACTTAGGATATGCGTACCCAGATATTCGGGTTGTGTGCGTACCGGAACCACTCGAATTTGTCCTGTGAAGTAAGGTCGAGCTGCGGCTCCCTTGACTTGTGCCCCTCCGCTAGGGACGTGGGCATACGTACATTAACCAGTTTTGCTTTCCAGTAGCTAATTCAGTTTACTTAGTTATTCAGTTCCTTCAGCTTATTCAGTATATGCAGTTCATTTAGTTTTTTTCAAATACCAGTTATATAATATGCTTGTTGTTATACATGTTCCTTTTGTATATATGCATGTATCTATTTACCATGATATTGTCCGCAGTACTTGCTATTTGAGTGGTATCGAGGTATCCATTACTGAGTTGACAACTCATCCCTCTGTCGATGACATATTCAGATTTGGCTGAGGATAGTGAGAACAGTCCCCTCGTCCAGTGAGTGAGGATTTTAGACGTTAGGGGTAAGCTCTGCTTCGCAGTGGAACTACCCAAGTATTTACAATCATGCTCTAGACACCTAGGGCAGGGTCCTTATTTAGTATTCATGTATTTCATTTTCAGACATTGACATTATATAAACGTATCATTATGTTTTTCCAGTTCAGTTACATGTAAACAATTAGTCAGATAGTTTTTAATAAATAAAGTTATTTTATTATTATGAGCATTTAATACACGTTTAGTATGCCACGGCAAAGCTTTTGTAGGGGAGTAGCCCTACGTGCAGTCACGTCCTAAGTTGGGGCGTACCATTAAAAGAGCAGGTTTCCAAGTCCGAATTGAGGATCCAGTTGGCCAAGCCATCAATTATAGAATTGCCCTCCCTGAAAGTATGTTGGAATTTAAGCTGCTAGTCTTTTCCACTCCATTTGACGATCTTGCTGATATTCTACTAATAGAGGGGTGGAAGGTATCTTTGTTCTTGATGAGGTCTATGATCACATGGGATTCGCTTTCTACTATCAGTTTTTGGTGCCCTCTGTTCAAAGCCACTTCAATTCCTTTGAGGACGGAAAGAGCTTCAGCTGTAATTGCATTCGTGATACCAACCTTTCAATAATAGCCATGAAGCCAGTCCCCTTTGTCATCTCGGAATACTCCAGCACTATTGGAGGGCCAAAGTTGCCTCTTGAGGCTTCGTCTATGTTTACCTTTTCCCAGGAGGTGGGAGGAGCTTGCCATGAAACCTCCAGGGGAGATCATGCAGAGGTATCAAAAAGGTAGTTCTTGGCTCTCAATATGTGATCAACTTGGGAGTGAATCTCAAAGAGAGATTGGCTAGTTGTGGTAACGTGACCCTTGTGCTAGAAGTTATTACGATTTTTTTCCAGATACACCACATCGTAACAAGGAAAATATCCTTCCAATTAAGGTTGGAATTATACCCCCCCAATTATTAGATATGCTAGCCATGAGCCAATCTTGGGTGTCTAAGCCATAGAATAGAGCCACATGATGTGGGTCTATCAGCTTGTTCCAGATGCGATATGCCTCTAGGTAGTCACAAAGGGAATAGATAGGATATTCCCAGCTACTTGCACAACGCAAGTGATAGGGATCGCTGCCCGGACCCCAATTGGCTTTCTAGGAAGCCATGGGAATTCTATTGTGAGTGCAAAGCCAGGGAAACGTTTTCATTCGTTGGGGGCCATCCTAATTCCAAATCTTATGCCATATGGGGTTCTCAACTTTCTGGGTGGTAGGTTAGCTGAGCATAGATGCTTTTGATAGAAAATTTTCCATTGCTAGAGGCACCCCAAATAATCTTATCTTGCTCATCCTCAGGACTCGGGGGAATGATAGAGAAAAATTGGTTAATCACTTTAGGGGGAAGGTAAGGATATATCTTTTGCAAATCCCAATAGCCCAGAGGTGTAGCAAAGTAGTCTACATTCTATCTCAGGGACTCACCACCAGGGAGACTGATTGCCTTTTTGAGAAGTTTGCTGCCGCTAGGAGTCCAGATATGATTCCAAAAGGAAGAGGAGCTACCATCTCTAACAAGATGGGTGGCAATATTAAGAAGAAACGACCAAACGGAAGTAATGCCTTTCCAAAGAAGTGAGGCATGATTCTTTGTAGAGATGGGCTCGAGTAAGGATTGACTCCGCTCATGTTTTCCAATTAGGACTTGGCTCTAGAGGGAGTCAAAGCCTTACATGATGAACCAGCCAAATTTGGCAAGGAAGGCCTTGTTCGTTAGATTAGAGACAGCTTCTTGAAGCCCAACCCTCTTGGTGTTTAGGCATCAGAATTTGATTCCACTTAATCAAATGAGTCTTTCTCTTTTGGTTGGTACTTCCCCAAATAAAACCCCTTTGGGATTTGTCTATATCATTACAAATGCTCTTGGGAATGCACCTGTGTTGCATGGGATACAGGACCATCAATTCGAGGATAGAAAAGGCTAGAGTGACTCTACCAACAAGAGAGAGGCATTGGGTTAGCCACCCTTGAAGTCTAGTATTGATCAGTTCCATAATATTCTTGAAATGGCCATTTTTCGTTTTGGAGTTGGTAAGGTGGGCGCCAAGTTATTTGCCGATTTCACTAACTTGGTTGAAGCCACTAGTTTCTAATATTTGATCTTTGACAGGGTGAGGGGTGTTCTTGGAGAATAACATGCTAGTTTTGTGCTTGTTTATCTTATGTCCGGAGGCTCCGTAGAATCTATTGAGGATGTCAAGGGCCTTGTTGATTTGGGGAGTGCTCGCTTCCATGAAGAACATCAAATCTTCAACAAAAAGGAGATGAGAGATATTAGGGCCTTGTCTCCTAACTCTTATAGGGTTCCAGGCTTTATCCTCCACAGCTTGGGATATGAGATGCGAGAGCTTGTCCATACATATAACAAAGATGTAGGGATAGAGGGGATCTCTCTGTCTGATTCCTCGAGTTGGCCTGAAGGCATCGTTTTTTCCCTTATTCCAAAGCACATTGAATGAAGAAGAAGTGATGCATCCAATTACGATCTTCAACATGGAGTTCGGGATACCAAATTCCTTAAGAGTGGTCGCAATGAAGCCCTAGCTAAGCCTGTACTAGGCTTTTCTGAGATTAATTTTAATGGACATGAAACTTCTTTTGCCTCTTACTTTCTTTATAGAGTGGACGATCTCCTTAGTAATGATGATTTTATCATGTATATTGCATTCAAGGATAAAGCTGGCTTGGAACGGGGTTATGCGATTTTAGAGGGACGAATTGAGTTTATTAACTATAACCTTGGACAAACACTTATAGACCACATTGCAGAGGGCTATAATTCTAAATTGGTTGATGAATTTGGACTAGGGATTATGAGAATGAGGACAAGCAGGGCGTTGTTGATCTCAACTATTATGTTAAAGTCTTTCCACAGATCGGTAATGTAGTTTTCCACTGTCAAGAGAATAGTCGACCATTTTTACTGAAAAATCCATGTTAGGGTAATCGTCAGGGCTTGGCGATTTGAGAAGACCAATGCTAAATATGGCAACCTTGATGTCTTCTTTAGAGGGAGCGTGGTTCGCACCATAAATGATATGGCTATTCAGAGAGGGGAACGAGATCCTTGCGTCTAATCTGTTTGTGATAGTGGGATCAGCCGTGTAGAGATCTGCAAAGAAATTAATCGCATGGTCCCTAAGGCTTTTGTCACCTTCTATTGAATCCCCATTTTGATTCTTGATAGAAACAATCTTATTCCTTATTCTTCTTGTGATGGTTTTGGTATGATAAAATATGGTGTTTCTATCCCCATCTTTGATCCACATGGCTCTAGATTTTTGCAGCCAAAGCCTTTCTTCTTGATCAAGGGTGGTGTCATANGAATTTATTATTTTACTTATGTATTTATGAAGTTAGTTATTCTTTTATTTAATTAGTTATTTTCTCATGATTATTTATTTAGAAACTTTTTATTTATGAAGTCTATATTTACGAAGCTATTTTAGAAAATCATGAAACTATTTTAGAACCACATGAGACCACATATTTTATTGCATTAAATATATTCATGTTGTGTGTGCATGATTAATACTAAGCGATATAGATATTCATATTGTTTAATTAAACCCTTAATAAAATATCATGGTTAAGGAAAGATTCTGGTGGGAGAAGACTTATGTTAAGGAAAGGTTCTGGCTAAGGACAAGACTTGGTACTTAAGATGTCCATTGTGACACACCTCTCTTACTTGGGAACCTTCCTAAACATGGGATCTTAGTCTACCTTTATTTTTTCAAGATAAAACACGTAAAGATATTAAGTCATGTTATGCTATCATTATCATTTAAAGGATTATGTTATCATGTTATGTTATGTATTTAAAATTGTTTTCATGGGAGTGTATCTAGGATAAAATTGTAAGTCAATGACAAACCACGTCGACCTTGATATATATTGTACGATCGTTAAGTATAATAAGATTCATGTAGATTTAGGGCAAGACCGTAAAGTCCAGACATTTGAGGAATAGTTAAACCGTAATGCTCGGAATGTCTATATAGAGAACTCTCCACTTGATTATGTTCTTAAATTTATTATTATTATTATTATTATTATTATTATTATTATTATTATTATTATATGAACGCTTTCATGATTGTTATATATTTATATGTGTGTGTGTATGTGTGTGTATGTATTGCATTTGCATGTCATGGTAACGAACTATCCCATGTCATCGTGGGGTTTGTCATTCGCTGAGCGATGACTCACCCCTCACCAACCTTTTTCAGATAACATTGACGAAAACACGTCGCTCGTTCAGTAGATCTCAGCAGTTTGGACTTTTGGTGAACTTCATGTTGTCATGAAGCATTCCTTAGTTATTTTAGTCTTTAGGATAGTTTACAGTCATGTCAGTCTATAGAGTGCTCTAGTGAACTACAAGTAGAGTGTAACGTATTTTGAATTATATATATTTCATATCTTGTAAACGATCTTTTATTCATATTATATTGTGATGTTTAGATTTTATTTAAAAGTATTTCCTTTTTATTTATAAAAGTTGCACGTTTTTCATGATTAGCACGTTAAGAGGCTTTAGTAAGGGAACTAGTCCCTTACTTGCCGATAACAATTTCTGAGGTCGTTACAGGTGATGACAAGCTCTCCCTATAGTTTCTCTTTAATTCTTGTTGTCAGCCTGTTCTTTCTTTTGAAAATGTTGTCAAAGGCATTCCTCTTCCATAGGTGGAGTTGGTTAGTCAGGTTGGCCATGTTTTCTCCATAGTTCACCCCTAAGACCAATTGTTATTTAAAAAAAAGGTAAGAAGTTATCATGTTGCATCCAACAAGTTTCAAATTAAAAAGGTTCGTTGCTTATCACCTTGTTTCTACCTTAGAGGTTGAGGAGAAGGGGATGATGATCAAATTTGATTCTTGCAATGTTGGTTATGAAAGCCTCTTCGAACTTGGTACGCCAAGATCTGTTACATAGACCATGATAAAGTCTTTCAAAAACCCTCTCAATTCCACATCTTTTTGGACCTTGCTAGGTGAATTTGGTGCCCTTATCCCCATATTGATAAGGCTATATCTAGAGATCCAATATGAGAAGTCAACACATCTTCTAAGATTGGTTTGTCCACCTCCCTTTTCTCGCCAGGGCTGGCAATGTCATTGAAATCCCCCATTAAAAGCCAGGGGGAGCTAATAACCTGAGCTATATTGAGCTTTTTTTTTCTATCTGCTTCTTTTGGACTAGCATAAACAATAATGCAAAGCACCGAATCCATTTGAGGTTTTCCAATTTCGACATGAGGAATTAGTCGTGCTTCTAGATGGTGTTAATTGATATGGAGTCATCCTTCCACAAGAGGCAAATGTCACCTGAGAAACCTCTGACTTCAACTATAATTTTGTTTGTGAATCCCAAATATCGAATGACTTGGGAAACTTTCCCATCATTGCATCCAGTTTCAAGAAGTGCGATAATAGAGGGTTTGTGAACCCTACATTACTCTCTCAAGGTGCTACTAATCTTGGTTAGCAGCCCCTTTACAATTCCAAGTGAAAAAAAATCATTAAGATTATCAAAAAGAGGTGGGAGAATGGGCCCATTAGGCCAATACCATATCTTGGGCTCCCTGGCTGAGAGTAGGATCCTTAATTGGTACCACCTGTTGGGCATTGGTCATCTTTTTTATCCAGATGGGCTCCCTCTAACCTAGATAGGATATCAAGGGGTTTTGGTTCCTTTGGGCATGAATCCCAATAACTTTCTCCATAGTGGTGTTTGGCATTGAGGGGTAAGTCTAATTCAGGGGTGATGTGGGGTTCCTCAGTTTCTTTTCCTCTGTCCTTATTCCTTGTACTATCCATGATCAAAGGCAGCGTGGCAGGCTTGGGGTTAGTGGGGTGGTTGGTGGGTCCGTTGTCAAGTCCTTTTTTAGTGGAATGATTGTTCAATGATTTTTGTTTCTCTCTCCTCATCTGAGATCCATTGAGGAAAACACATTTTTGGGTCTTATACGACACGCCATCCATTGGGGTTTCTTTCAATTGAGAAAGGAACTCTTCTTCTTTAGTGTTGAAAGCCTCAAAGCACATTGCAATAACTGGCGCTTTAGGAGATGGTTCTGCATTTTGCCCTATTAAGGTTCTTCCAATATTCTTTTTCCTATGTCTTGGACATTGTACGTTCATCCACGCTTCATACTGGTCGGGCCCATTAGTGTTGCCACTTTTGTTCTTAATGTTGTCATGCTGACAATTTGCCCAAATATTCGCCTCCAGAGGTGTCTCTCTCGCCGTTGCCTCTGTTTCTTCCCTTTCCTATTTTTTTGGGCATTGCTCATGAAGGTGGTCATATTTTCCACATAAATAGCAAATGGTGTGTAGACTCTCATATTTCATGTAGTGAATCTTCCCCTTGATGCGATATTGGGTCGCAGAGGTTTAGATAAATCTACTTCTACACATAACTAGAGAATTTACCTCTATATTTGTCCTTGGTGTTGAGAGCAATTTTGAGGAGTTTTCCAGCAAGGTTTCCTATGTCCTGGAACCATTGCTTGTCATAGTATTCCATGGGAAGGTCAGGGAGCCTTATCCAGGCTGCAATGGTTTCTATCTTCTCATGGTGGGGATTGAAGTTTGGTTTCCATTGTTGGACGGTCAGGTAATGATTAAAGATTAACCATGGGCCTTCTGTTAGTGCCCATTCATAATCCTCTTTAACATCACATTTGACCATGAAAAAATCACTTCACACATCAACTAGTTGGATAATAACAATTTTCCCCACGTTCTTTCTAACCTAGTTTGGAGAATGGGGTAGCTTATGCGTCATCCCATGAGCTTGACTACGAGGGTTCTCTTCCATTGATGGTTGATTCTGTTCAGTTTCGCTTTGTTGTAGATGAAGTTGGGGCATCCATCTCCGTCAATCAACATTTTTCTCCTTGGTTGGTAGCATAATCTCTGCCATTCTTCGCTGTCGAGGCATTTAAGGTGTTGGTCTTCTTGCTTTGAGAATATGCCCTCTTCCTCTGAGGTTGTTTATTTAGTGTCCTCATCTTCATCGCTTTCTTCTTCCTCACTCTCAACAGCCATTTTGGTGGAACCCTTGAGCTTGTCTTTGTACGATTCTGGGGTAGGTAGGGGGTTTCATGTTCTATCATCCAATCTTCAACTCTGGTCATGAGTGTTGTTGTTTCATAGAACTCTTCATCCTCTTTTCAGACTTTCTTTTTTCTTCATTGTAGCAGGTTTTGTTCTTCTAGGGTCGTTTGGTTGAGATCCCCTTCCACCAGAAGATCCATGTGAGGCGACGTGTTTTGGATCTTAGGGATGTCTCTTAGGTCACTTTCACTCCAAAGACCCTTGCTATGTATTCTCGTTTAGTTTGTCAATTATCAACCCCATCATGACTCTCTTGTTTGTTTTTGTTCGAAAATCTAAATTCATTCAAACTGAAAAACCCCACCATAAACACGAGTTCTATCATGACTTTCTCATTAGGGCTCTTTGTAGCTAATTGACCCATTTGTTTTTGCTAAGTTTTGTATTTTACACGGGATTGAAGATCATTTCACCCTTATTTCAGGTGATTGGTTTTTTAAAATAGAAGTTGAAATATTATTTTGTGTATGTTCATGAACATATTTAATGTGATGCGTCATAATGGTACAAAAGATTTATCATAGAAAAAATAAATCATGTCAATAATGATAATTTTTTTTGGCAACATAACGATATACACCATGGTTTTGAAAATCAGATCAGACCGGTTAGTCTAATTGGTTGAATTGGGAATTAGAATCCTATCTAGTTTGGTTTGCTTCCAAAAATTGCTTGTCCTGAAAACCAATAAAAACCACTCAAAATCAGTGAACTAGATCAGTTTGTTTTTGTTTTTTTTTTCTTTTCTAAAAATTGCAATTTTTTTAAAATAAAAAATATATAATCTTTTTATTGATTTTGATGTAATATTAATATTTTGTTGAAAAACATAATCCCACAACATTAATAATGTACAAATATTATATAAAAAGTTATTTTTATTTAATATATAGTATATAATTAATCATATATATATACACAAATATAAAGAATAAAATATATATTTTCATGCAACTTCAGTTGAACCGATTGAACCTCTAATCTCTTACCTTAACTGATTCAATGTCCAATCCAATTTTCTTAACCTTAATACACACTCTTAAAACGATGTGTGTGTGTATATATACCACATTAATCCTGATGACTGATGCAATTTTTTGTTCCATCATTACCGTGGGCCGTGACCATGAGCCTTATCCACCCGGCCCACCCTTATCTACTTTTCGGTGTGTGTTTGATATTTTATTGGGTGTTTGTATGATGTGTATATATATTATGAATTTAATTGAAATATATTGATAATATAAATTATTTTACATTATTACTTAATTATATATCGACATGTTAGTAAATATAATTGATTATTGCATTTATCATTTAAATGATCATTCAAATAAAATAAAATAAATTGATTAGATGGCTTTGTAAAAATTTTACACTATAAATTTATTAAAACTAAACACATATATTATATAATTTTGGTAGAATTATACTGTATAAAGTATAAAGTATGCACTACATTTCGAAAAAAGTATATACTACATATTTAGATCCATGATAAATAATGGTAAATTGTATGAACTACCATTGAGGTTGTAATAACTAATTATGTTTTTATTTTCATTTAATATATTTTTTGCTTTTATGAAAGTTTATGGAAAAAATAGTGAAAATAATAAAATATTATTTTTTTCAGGATTTTATAAAAAAATAGTAAATACAAAAAATTAAAACAAGATACACAAATTTATTCTTTTTGATGTCTTCACTAAAGTACAAAGACAAAAAAAATAAATAAATGAAAACAAAAATTTAGCTAATCATTGGTAATCACTAATCAATGACAAAGAGAAACTAAGATGAGGTGTAATTTTGACAAAGCTCAAGAATAATTTATGTAATTTATCATAATTTAAATTAATTAAATGTTTAAATTTTTTCACCACTATTTTAAATGAAATATTTTTGCCCAAACCAATTTTACTAAACTTATCCTAAACCTTATTATATCATTCCTATTTAAATTTTAAACTTCACTAAATCTATTTAAATCTCACTAAATATATTTTATAGTAAATATTTCTTAATTTAAAATTAACATTATCTTATATCTAACGTTTTAAAATAAAAAAAAAATTCAAACAATTTGTATAAAGGATAAAATTAGTAAACCTAAAACAACATTCGTGCATACTATGTTAAACTAGTAATAAAAAAATAAATTAATATAATTATTATCAAATATTTAATAGATACCATTATTCTGATTTAGTTAAGATTTAATTTGATAGAGTTAGTTATCTTATCTTTTATTATATTTACACTCTTAAGGCTTTATATATTACACATATCTAAAACTCTGAATAACAGTATTCTCCTTTGTTATTTTTTTTTATCTTTATTATTAATTATTATCATTATGGTAATAATATAACCGACTAAAACGAGGTCGTAACTAAATTCATCTTCAGTGACGGGGGCTTGATTTCGTAACCCTAATTTTGAGTTTCCCTTTTTTTAATTAATAGTACCTAACGCTACGCTGCACTCATTCGCCCAACAAGGGTTTTTTTTTGTCACCCTTCCGTTCTCTCTCTCTCTCTCACGCAGTTCTCTCTTCTCTTCTCACTCCGCAGAAGAGAGAGAAATATCCCTTCACTCCTCTCCTCACCTCTCCAATCCCCCCCAATCCATCTATCTCTCCCTTCTCTCTTCTCTCTCGCTCGTAAAGTTTCTCTATCTATCCCTCTCTAATCCGAACCTCGTGTTTGATAGATTCGTTCGCCGAATCTCTCTTTTTTTGTTTTCTGTAATCGGACGGCGGAGATTCCATCTGGAAGCGAGAGATCCCGAGGTATGCAGCAAGGTGATCAGACGGTTATTAGCTTGAGGCCTGGTGGCGGTCGAGGCGGCGGTGGCGGTGGAAGCAGGTTCCTTGCTCCAAGATTCGATTCATCTTCCTCCGCCTCCTCTGCTTCCCCTGCTTTCGGCGATCTCCCTCTCCTCCGCCCCCATGGCGGCGCTCCTCCCTTCTCCATCAAGGTATAATAAAATCCAATCGGATCTGCCTTTTTCGACCTTCAAGTTTGCTGGCTTTTTATTGAAGTGTTTGCCTTTTTTTATCTTTAATTTTCTTTTTTGGTTTTTTTTTAATCGATGTTTTGCTGTCATGTTAGGATTCCTTTGATTCGTGCGTTATTCTCTTTTGGTTATCGGTTCGCAATAGGCTATTTCAGACTCTCTGTTTTTTTTGAGATCTCGTATTAGTTAGGTTAATATCAATGCTGAAGCTGCTACTTATTGTTGTGTGAGGTCTGTTACTTAATATTAAATTATTAAATTTAAATAATCTGTTTGGCCACATCTTCGGGTGCAAATACATAGAGAGCGCGCCCTGCATAAGAACCAAAACAGTGAAAGAACTAACAGAAACTTAAAGGGTGAAAAGATATCTCTCTCGTTGTTACTATGTTTGTTCACTCTGTAGTTTCTAGGTATTCAAATCTAGGCTCATTATGCAAATGGTTTTGTATGTCCTAATTCTTGGTGGGCCACTAAATATGTGTACCTGCTGTAAATATGGACAAACAGCAACAATTTGTGGGCTTTAGGTGGGCTTGACTAAATTTCAAATTGCCCATAAAGGTCCCACGTACAAGGAACTTGTCAGGGAATTTTGGTTGGTGCAGCAACATCTTTTTTGCATTGCGGAATGGAAATTTGATGTTGTGATTTTTTATCACCAGGAAAAGAAATTGTTAGATATTTTCGATGTGTTGTTATGCCTAGAACATAGTGTCATTGAATTCTTACTTGATACCGGATATGTAGTAAGTTATTTACTCTAATGGTGTTGATATAACTTTGCACTGTGATAAGAGACTTTTATCTAATTGCTTCTTGCTTTATAGGCTGGAGATGCACGGTTCGAGGGTCGTGAGCGGGTGCGATATACTAGAGATCAGCTTTTACAGCTTAGAGAGGTAATTGATGTATGCCCTTGCTGCTTAGTGTTATATTTGAATTCATTGTAATATTTCTGGTTGAGAATTTTTGTGATGCATCTATCTGCTACTTTTGTTTTGTATTAAATGTGGGCTTCAGACTAATAATGTGTTTGCACACTCCTCTGTCATTCATGTACTTATTATATTCCTTTGTCTTGAATATTAAATTACCACCATCAATATTTTTTTGATGGGAATCTCTGGTTCATTAAAAGGCAGCCCATGTTGTTACAGAAAGCTCTGGATAATTGTTTTGTGTATTCTTCGGTTCATTTTCAATCTCTTTTGCCTCCTCTCTCTGCAAAACGACATTTGTTCCGATGTAATTCAGTTCCTGTGGAACCTAATATCTCAACATCTAAACTGACATTTATGTGTCAACACCTGTCTCATTACTCTCATAGGCTGTTGAGGTTCCTGATGATATTTTGAAGATCAAACAAGATATTGAAGCCGAACTTTTTGGCGAAGATCAAAGTTGGGGCCGCTCAGAGAATAACGTGAGTGTATTTCATGTCTTCTAAATGTGCTTTTAACTTTCTAAGACCCTAATTCTCTTTCATCCTGTTTGGTAAGGTAATGGACAAAGTTGATCAGGGTTCATTTATTGTTGGCGGTGAACATACTCATATGATTTGTAGATTCATCAATGATTTGAAAGAAAAGTGTCATGTTTGTATGCAATTTGTTCTTTTTGACCGGTGCTATTAATACTCATCAGTTTATGGACTTAGGATCATCTTCAAAATAAGAATTTCATGTTTGCTTAGTAATGTGTTTGCATTATCTTCTGCAGCCCCCACCTCAATTTCAAAATCGATATTCTGAGCCAGATAACCGTGACTGGCGTGGCCGAACAGGGCTGCTTCCTGCTAATGCAGATGGGAGGTCTTGGGATAGTCTCAAGGAGAATAGGGATTTTGGCAATACTAGTCAGGTTAATCGTCAAGACCAGCTGAGTTCTCAATTTGCAAGGGCACAAATCTCATCTAACCAAGGGGTAATAAAAATCGGCAGAAATGGATGATATCCTTTATTCCTTGCCCATATGGATTACCGATTGGTTTGTCTTATTTATGACTTCTCTATTTCTGTTTTAATTCAGGGAGGACCTACTCCTACTTTAGTCAAGGCTGAGGTGCCATGGTCAGCTAGAAGGGGAACACTCTCTGATAATGATCGTGTCTTGAAGACTGTTAAAGGGTAATATATTTTGTATTTTGTTTTCATAGTAGTGCTGGCAAGCAAGTATATGAAGTAGCAATCAAGAACAATTTGAGGAATCATCATACATTAAATGTGAAAAAACAACCCTAGGTTATTTTTTGTTAACAAGATTCTTGTATTTTTATATCCTGCTCAACCTAGCAAATAGTTTTCATTTATCTTTTTTTATATTTGATAACATTGGAGGCTTCAGAATTGCACGGCTTCTGATACTGCTATTCTAAATTTTGTAATGTGTTTCATTGCAGAATACTCAATAAGTTGACTCCCGAGAAATTTGATCTCCTGAAGGGTCAGTTGATTGATTCAGGCATAACATCAGCTGACATTCTTAAGGTTTCCCTTTTATTGCTGTTGTAAATTAATTTCTCTTCACATCCTTGTTCTTAATTGACTTGGTTTGCAAATGCAGGGAGTCATTTCACTTATATTTGACAAGGCAGTGCTAGAACCAACATTTTGCCCGATGTATGCTCAGTTGTGTTCTGATCTTAATGAAAAGCTGCCTCCATTCCCATCTGATGAGCCCGGTGGGAAAGAAGTCACTTTTAAGCGAGTCCTCTTGAATAACTGTCAGGAGGCGTTTGAAGGTGCTGATAAACTGAGGGAAGAACTTAAGCAAATGACTGCCCCTGAGCAGGAGATGGAGCGACGTGACAAGGAAAGACTTCTCAAGATTCGCACTCTTGGAAACATTCGTTTAATTGGAGAGCTGTTGAAGCAAAAAATGGTTCCCGAAAAGATTGTCCATCACATTGTTCAGGTTCTAGCAGGACTCGAGTCTTGACTGATATTTAAATATTATTTCTTGTTTTGGTAGTATGCACTTATATGCATTGTTAACTGGTACTTGGAACAGGAGCTTTTAGGGCCTCCTGACAGCAAGGTCTGTCCAGCTGAGGAAAATGTTGAAGCCATATGTCAATTTTTTAACACTATCGGCAAGCAGCTTGATGGAAGTCCAAAATCACGACTTATAAATGAGATCTACTTTAGCCGGTTGAAAGATTTGAGCACAAACTCTCAACTTGCGCCACGGCTGAGGTTCATGGTTCGTGACATCATAGATTTGCGTGCTAATAACTGGGTTCCAAGACGCGAAGAGGTAAATTTACACAACTTGTTCTGTAGAGATGTGTTATGGCTCAAATTTTGAATGCACTTGTTCTAAGATTTAATGTTTAACACATGTAGATGAAAGCCAAAACTATCAACGAAATTCATTCAGAGGCAGAAAAGAATCTTGGATTGCGTCCAGGTGCCGCTGCAAGTATCAGAAATACCCGTGTAGTTTCCGGTGTTCAAGGAAATACCAGCCCCGGGGGCTTCCCCATTGCTCGACCTGGTACAGGTGGTTTGATGCCTGGGATGCCTGGGACGAGGAAGATGCCCGGGATGCCTGGAATTGATAATGACAACTGGGAGGTGCCTAGGACTAGGTCAATGCCAAGAGGTGACATTTCAGGTACACAAACTGGAGGACGTGGCCAGTCTCCTTTGCTTTCCAAGTCGTCAACCTTAACCTCAAAGTTCCTACCTCAAGGCAGTGGTGGTTTTGTAAGTGGAAGAAATAGTGCCCTAGTGCACGGAGCTGGTGCCCCTGCTGCTCGCCCACCGGAATTTGATGGTTTAAGCACTCTTCCTCCAGCTCCAATCCGTTCGCTTTATAAAGATGTTGATGCTCCTGCTGTTTCATCTGAGAAGCCACAGGCTCTGGTTGCAAAACTGAATACTGCTTATCTCCAAAGTAAAACAGTCTCTCTTCTGGAAGAATATTTCAGTGTTCGCCTCTTGGACGAGGCGTTACGGTGTGTGGAAGAACTGAAAGCGCCAGCTTATCACCCTGAGGTTGTCAAGGAAGCCATTTACCTTGCACTAGATAAAAGCCCGCCATGCGTCGAACCCGTTGGCAGTCTTCTTGAGTATCTGCTGACTAAGAAGATTCTTTCACCCAGAGACATAGGGACTGGCTGTTTGTTATATGCTTCTGGGCTGGATGATATTGGAATAGATTTGCCTAAAGCACCAAACAATTTTGGTGAGATAATAGGGAAACTAATCTTGGCCGGGGGTTTAGATTTCAAGGTTGTTAGAGAGATCCTTAAGAAGGTGGAGGATGACCGGTTCCAGAAGGCAATATTTGACTCTGCTGTACTAGTGACCCGCTCTGCATCATCTGGGCTAGCTGTGTTGGATTCACAAGCATCTGATGTTGAGGCCTGCCAGAGTCTGTTCAAGTGAGAACCAGATGAATTTGCCTATGAACACTGATTTCTGTAACTGGATCAACATCATCCCTTCCTTGTTTCACTACTTTCAAATTCCCCCCAACCACCCTTTACACTCACACTGAGTTTAGAGCATTTTGTATTACAGTATGTTATAAAATTCGAGTTTTCCAGTATCAGGTATTTTCATTAAGTTGTATAATTTTTTATCGTCCCCTTTTTTTTGATGTCGTAGAGGTGTTTATTGAGGGAACAGTCAAAACCATAAAATGCTATGGATTTTGTTTCTCCAAGAGAGTGTGCCCCCATCAGTGGGTCCATAATGTTTTTGTATTTCATTAGTTTCTATTTTATTCTTAATTTTCTTGACAAGAGTATTTGTTTAAACTGGTCAGTTCATAAATATTATTGTCGTCATTTTCCACTTGCTTTTCTTCCTATCTTTAGATCGATGCTTAAATTTTGGTTACTTATTCATTCCCATAGGCAGGAGGAACCTGCCTGGTTCTATCATAGAGTAAATTTATCATTCATTTTTTCAAATAGAAATATAAGAATTTATCAAATGCAAATCCTCTGGTTTTCCATTTCAGAAGCATAGAATGGTTAACAGTGAAATGGAAGAATTCGATAAGAAGTTTTCTTATTATCTATGCAATAGATAAAGGGGATCCCTTCTATTGATGTCCAATTTTTCTTTCTATTTTAACTGTGTAATAACTATTTGTTGAACTATTTATTTATTTATTTACAAATGTAATTTCATGTTATTAAAAAACTACACAGCAGTTATCTTTTGCCCCTACTCTCCACTTTAGTGTTGTTTTATTTTTCAAGCCATTTCACTGAGGCTTTAAAAACTAGTTTTTGATACCTATTAATGCTTTGAATGTTACTCAAAAATAAAATGAAAAAATAATACACTTTATGCTTTAAAGCAATAAAAGTTTACGCTTGATAAAAATCATAAATATAAATTTTATGCTTGTACTCTAAATAAACTATTAAATGGACTATTATTTACCTGTTTTGTGGGCTTATGAATCAAATTAATATTTCACTAAGAGTCCACGCAATGTAGACTTCCTTTAAGTACACTAAATACAAAAACAAAATTTAGATTTTTGTTATCTTAATATGTTGGGTCTTTTGACAACTATTTTTATTTGACTTCTCCCCTCCAAATCTTCAACCCTTTGCTCATCCACTCCTATCATCACCCTTCACCTAAGGTCAATCACGTTATGCTAGAGAGAAGTCACACGTCACGTCCAAAATTATATTAATTTTTCAACCGTCAATCAAGTAATGCATGAAGTCTAGTTTTTTTATTAGTATGTTGACTATAAAATGACTTTTTTTAATTACTTATAAGCTGTGAACATATTATATTATAAAATTTTTGAGATTTTAAACTTCAAAAATTACTTAAATATTTCAATATTATTATAAATAAATTCATGTATTATTTTAAAATTATTTTCGTAACAAAAGTTAATGTCTACAATTTTAGATTTTGTTTTTACATTTTATTTTTATATCCAAACACTTTTGAGTTGAGTCTCAGCTTTTAAACACATGACATTTCACATATCTGTCAAACTATTTCATATATTTCTCTATATTACACATTTATTATATGCATAACTGATAAGTGCCAATTTTACACAATTTTCACCTAATGAAATAACACTTATCTGCTTAAGTTTTAAAGAATTATCTAACTAAATTTCCCACTTTTGTAGGATTTATAATATATTTTTAAAGATGGATGCAAACATATTAATTAAAGAATAATCCCAGAAGAATGGAGCAAAGGGCAAAAGAAGAAAAAAGAAGCAAAACGATGAAATCAAAAGCAGCCGCTCAGCGGTAACCTAAGGCCCTCAGCGCATATACGACACGGACCGCTCAACGGTAGTACCTGGGCCGCTTAGCGGTCATACCCACCAGAGCCACTTGCTGCCGGCGCATTTATGACGCCAGCTGGCGCCGCCCTGACAAGATGGCGTCGCCCCTGCAAAAAGTTGTTGCCGCATTAATTACGACAACCTGTAGCCGCCGGAGAAGACTAAATTGCTCAGGGATGGACCCTTAATCGCTCAGCGGTTGGACCTTTATCGCTCAGCGGCGTGCCCTAACCGCTCAGCGATGACCTCGAATTTTGCCTATAAATAGGAAGGCCGTGCCATTCATAAAAAAACAATCCAATCTTCCATCCAAACTTCATTCTTTTACATTTTCATTTGTACTTCAAAGCTTAGGTTAGTTTAGCAACAAAGAGGAGGCCGGTGAAGGAGCCAGGAGATCGAGGAAGCACGACGACCGCTGTCATGATAGCATGAGAACGTGTCATGGTAAGCGTCCAAACCTTGCCTCTGAGATTCTCTTGTAAGATGGATTTCTAATCCTCTTGTTGTTGGAATTTTGATGAATATTGTAGTATACGTGTATCCATGTAACTTTTGCATATGAATCTATCAATTTCTATGATTTGCTTGAATGATTTTACGCTTAATGCTTGTTTTAGCTTTGCTACCTAAAGCATGATTCTAAACTGATTGATTGCGCGCGAGAACGGCATCATAGGTTGGAACTAAATCAATTCATCTAATTCTTCGTTGCCGTAACTGGAATGAAGGATTAGCCGTTTTAACATCTGGAATAACGCTGATGTACTTTGTTTAGTTTGTGTGCGAAAGTGACAGCTTAATAAAGGAAACCTGATGATCTTTTCATGCGCAAAAGCGATGAACAAGTTAAGAACTGGTGGCAGGCAATCAATGACATGATAATTCTATTGTACTAAGTAAATGGATGCATGAAACTATGATATGATTCAATTCCCAACAAGCTTCCGGATCTACCTCTGATTTGTTGCCTATTTATTTTTATGTTGTTTATTTACTTATTTGAACTATCAAACGATTTACCAATCCTTCACTTTATTGTTCAATTAACATACTCAAGAATGGTATTTTTGCAACTCCTTGTGGATACGACTATACCCGACTATACTGCAATTGGATCCCTTGAGGATCTGAAAGCCGTAAAGGAGGATATATTATTTAACGACGAGAGTGCAAAAGGCTTTCAACAATAACGATCTGCAAATGATTCTTCAATATGAAGGAAATTTCTTCTCTACTTTGTTCATATTTCATCAAAGAGCATTGCTACATGTACACCCTTAAAACATACTCCATATATACACTCGTATTATAATACGGTAGGCCCCTCCAATAACTGCCCCGTCCACTTTCTCTCACACTCTCAGCCACACGCGTGTGAACTCACGCACATCACAAAACCTTCCCGCTTCCATTTCCTTCTGTTTTCTCTCTTCTCTCTCGTCGCTCTCAGCTCTCGTTACTATCATCTTTGGTTCTTTCTTCACTCTCGTCATTGTCATCTCTCATCCCCCTCTTCACTCTCGTACTCATATAAAAGATTGTGCATTCAAATCGCATATATCAGATTCTGCACTAAAATCTGATATGTTTGAATAAAATCACAGTGTTATAAACAAGTGCTTAATGTTTGTGCATAATGTCTTATAATGTTTATGCACATCATCATATAATGTTTGTGCACTAAAAACCTGATATCATATTCTACAAAAATACTTAACTATGCATTAAGTAATATGCATATATATAAAGTTTATGCATTAGAATGTATAAAATTGTGTGTACACATGTATATGAACTAATTTTTATAAACTTTGTCCACTAAAAATGTATAAAGATTGTAAACTTGTTTATGTTTGAATAAAATCACAGTGCTGTAAACAAGTGCTTAATGTTTGTGCATACGGTCATATAATGTTTGTGCATATCGTCATATAATGTTTGTACACAAAAAATCTGATATCATAATCTACAAAAATACTTAACTATACATTAAGTAATATGCATATATGTAAAGTTTATGCATTAGAATATATAAAAGTGTGTGTACACATGTATGTGAACTAATTTTTATAAACTTTGTCCACTAAAAATGTACAAAGATTGTGAACTTATTTATATTTGAATAAAATCACAGTGTTGTAAACAAGTGATTAATGTTTGTGCACATCGTCATATAATGTTTGTGCACTAAAAATCTGATATCATAATCTACAAAAATACTTAACTATACATTAAGTAATAGGCATATATATAAAATTTATGCATTAGAATGTATAAAAGTGTGTGTATACATGTATGTGAACTAATTTTTATAAACTTTGTCTACTAAAAATGTATAAAGATTGTGATATAATGTTAGTGCACTAAAAATCTGATATTATATTCTGCAATATTACTTTGTGCACTCCATTCAAATTTCATATTCTACAATATAAACCCTTACCACCATTGTTAAAGATAGATCTCATATATTTTAAAAAGAAAACTAACATTTTATCATCTTAATTCCATTTTAATTAAATTTGACATGAAGAGGATGAAGATGAGGAGGATGAGAAGGATGATGATGATGAGGAGATGATGAGAGGATGAGAGGATGAGAGGATGAAAGAATAACGAAGATGACGATGATGAACATAACAGAACAAGGATGCGAGATTGAAAATGATAAGTGAAAACGATGAAGAGAACGAGGTCCGGGATTGGGCGCGCGTTGTGTATAATTATACGCTTTGCGTATAATAATTAATTACGTATAAAATTGTATAAAAGAGTGGTGTATGTGTATGGTTTAGAAGTGTACATGGATCATTTCTGTTCATCAAAACAACTTGATTGACGCGCAACACATTAAAAAAACATAAAATGTCTGTTTTTAATTTTTTTTTTAAAAATACGTGGTGTAAATATAAAGCCGGCAATAGGTTTCGCGCCCTTGTCATTTGTACTCGTCTTTGATCCGAAAGGAAAATGGCAGAAGAGAACGGAGGTGTGAATACGAACGACGAATCGCTGAAGCTTGCGGTGGCGATCTCGCTTCTCCGGTCAAAGTTTCTGAATAGTGGAAAGGATTCTAATGCGATTTCTCCTTCCCAATCTGACGCTGCCATCCGTTGGAAGCGGAAGGTTCGAATCGAAGCACGCTTCCTTGTCATTTTTTTTTGAATCGAATCTGATGCGTTTTTCTCCTTCGAACCCAATTCAATTTTGTTTTCGGAATCTTAGGCTAAGGAAAGAAAGCAAGAGATCCTGAGGCTCAGAGAAGATCTCAAGGAAGCTCTAGGTTCGATTTCCATTCTTCTTCTTTTTCAACGCACGTAGAATATTCACACGTACGCACGCGCGTGCTAAAGTAGAAGTTTCTGGATCTGGATGTTAGATTCTTCGCACTGCGATCTCTTCCCCGAGAGTGCTTCTTGCAAGTGCTATTTCTTCGACAATTCGGGAGAGCTAAACCGTAAGCAACACGGAAATGGATCTGATAGCAGATTCAACGACGTTCTGCGCCGTAGATTTCTTAGACAAGGTTTTCTTTATCATCATCATCGTCTTCAATTCATCATCTTATTCGTATTCGTCATGGCACAATGCCTCTTCAATTGTACTATTGATGCTGTGAATTTGCTTTCTGTGTAGTGCGCTTTAAGGAGAGGAGGAGAAGAGTAGGTTCTTCTTCTTCTACTTCTTCTTCAAGTCAGACTCGGCTTAATTTAGGTACATTACACAGTAATTTCACTGTTACAGCAATTTGAGCTTTAGAAGAGAATCAGATAGGGTTGAGTTTTTCATAATTTGTAATAAGAATTGTGATTTTCTCAATTAGAACAAGATGATGGAACTTTAGCATGCTAAGTTACTTGCGTACACGTTGAGAATTTTGAAGCGAATCGAGATGGTTTTAAATCTGTTTTTTGTTATTTTGGAACCGAAACCACAGGTTTAACTGAGGAAGACGAAACAGAGCAGCTTAGGGCCTCTGTTGATTTTCTTGTGGAGCTGTGTGACTATGTATCACACCTGTCAGAGTGCTTCACGTGCTATATTGATCAATTTTGTTTTATGGGGCGTGACGATTGAATTTTGCAGGTGGATGATTCCAAGTTTGCAAACCTGGCACATCAAGCTGTAGAATTCATATTGGGTATTATGCTCTTTTCACTAATCCAAGAGTTTTGCCTGCTACTTGTGAAATTATTTTGAAATTTTGAATCGGGTATCTCTATGGCGTGCTACTGTTCATCCTCGGAACTCTCTGAAACTTGAACTTCTGTCATTGGCAATCAGTTCTTCGTTACTAAGACCCAATTCAACCTGCTTGTGTTGTGAGTAGCACTTGGTAATTTTAGAGCGGCTAACTCGTGTAGGCCTTGGGTATTTCATTGATCTCCAAAAGAAAATTCCTGTGCGTATTCGACAATGATTTAAGTTGTAAAGATCCTTTGGCTAGTCTCGCACGCTTCTAACTTATTATTAGCCATGAAGTAACCTATTACATGTTCCCTACTCTCCATTTCTCTTGTCAAGTGGTAATTTGCATTATGAGTGATTAGCATCAAAATTTTCTTATTGAGCTCTTACTGTGTTTAAGTTGGATTTTTATGCTTTCATTATGGATCATCATTACGAATTACCCATGTATCCGACGACCATTTATCTTTGTTATCCACACTAAATATTATTGTATGACTTTCTGAAGTTTCATTGAAGAATCTTCTATCTAAGGGGAGGAGCCTGGAACTAGTTGAAGGAATCATCAACAGCCTAGTTACACGTTTGGTTCGGCAGATGTGTTCGCTCCTGCCAGAAAATGGTATCACTAGTTTGACATTTAAATGTTGTTTAAGGAGTGTTAAAATGTCGCATTTGACATTTTTGCAACTTCACAAAATTGTATCAATTTCTTTTGGAAAAAATAATCTTAATCATTCTAATTATTGACCTTTGTTTTTTTGTCGACATTTTCTTGCCAAATCGTTTCTCGTAGACTCTCAACACAGAGACACCAATGCACAGTATTGTATTCAGCATTTGATCCGTAAACTTGGAACTGAGGCCTACATTGGTCAGCGGGCAATACTTTCAGTTTGTCAAAGAATTTTGGTGCTAGCAGAACGTTTGCTTTTCTCTGATCCTTTTGATGATGCCTTTCCTGATATGCACGAATGTATGTTCATAATGTAAGTTCTTTGCAAAAGCACATTAGCATTCCTAATCTTGAGATTCATAAATCATAAGGAATAATTCAATACATGCTGAGTCCAAATGAGTACTGTTTTTAGAGGCATCTGATTATTATTATTGGATGACAGGATCCAGCTTATCGAGTTCTTGGTGTCAGATTACTTACTAGAATGGTCAAAATCTGAAGATTTTAATAACAGTATGCTTCATACTTTTATGTTTCTTATTCTACATATATTCTTCCTCTATCTAAGTAATTTCCTGTTTTCTGGAGCCTAGATTTCTAGGATCCAAGATGAACCAAGTATATTGGCTCATGACATTGCAATTTACAGTGCTCCTTGAAGATTGGGTGACATCAATTATCCAGGCAAGAAAAGCATTAGAACTTCTGGAAAGCAGAAATGGATTGTATACGCTCTATATGGACCGAGTAACAGGTGACTTGGCGAAGCAAGTTGGTGGGGCTTCTCTTCAGAAGCTTATTAAACCGGATATTTTTAATGGCCTCTTCCCCTAAGCATTGATTCGGTTGTTATTTGTAAGTAATATGCCGGCCCTTGCTATAGATGGAAATGGGAAGAGTCTGATATCTGAGTAAAAAGGCTTCATCGGCATTACTATCAATAATAGGTGAATTGGCTTATTGAACTATTAAAGTTAAGATAGGAGACAGTCAAACCACAATGTTAAAAGCCAAGTTTCTGATATGACGCCCGCTCTAGTGATCGGTATCTATCACTATTAGAGTTTTTCCCTATACTTTCGTTCGGCCACTTCCTTTTCCCATTGAAAAGTAATAGTAGTTATTTGTATCTATAATAGGAAGATTCTGTTACCTTTCATGTGTTTACACTGCATTTGCTTGCCGACTCCATGTATTTCAAGTCTTAGTCGGAAGCTCCCCTTGATGTCCTAGATCTGTAGGTTTATTGTTGGATATAAGTATTTTATGTCTTACCATGCCTCTTAATTTCTACATGGAAGCAGATGATTTCAACGAAAAATACGTATAGAAGTGTAGATAAGGCTCTAAACTCATTCCAGTCGGTATATAAGTGTAGATATCTAATATGGTTAGTGAACTCGATTCCCGCTTCTTCCAGATTGCTTTATTTAGGTTTTCTGGATAAAGTTGGGATGTAGTGTTTTAAATTTTATTTTACTGAACATTTTAGCGTATGTTCCAGAATTAGATTTTAGATAAGAGAGAGTTTTAAGGGATTTAATAAAAATTATGATTAGGTTTCTCAAAATCTTTTTTTCTTCCTCTAAACTCAACCACAAACGTACCATTAAAAGTTAATTGTCAAACTAAACAATTGCGTTGTTGGAGGGATTGTGATTTCTACTGCTAAAGTCACTACGTGCCAACGCTAGCCTTGCATGCTCCTTGTTGTGTTCTGTTCTGCCTTTTCACGTGTTAGCTCTCAAGACGATTATCCATCTAGATCAAAATTTGATCTTGTCTATTGTAATCCTTGCATATACGTTATTATTATTATTTTACTAAAAGAATGATCTTTGGGGTTTGAATCCGCCGAAGAAACGGTTATATATATTTTTATGGTAAAAGGTTGAAGATACTAATTGCCTATAGTATATCAACATGCAACAATAAGATCATTAAAAAATGTTATCTGAAAAGACGCGTATTACTCACTTGCAAAAACCACTACTTGTCGTGTTGTGTCAAAAAATATTACAGGAAAAGACGCGTATTACTCGCTGAGTTGCTGAAAGCAAGTGATGATTAGTCGAGTATAAATTTATTAAACAAAAATGTTATTTTTATAACTTAATAAGTTATCACTTAACAATTACAAAAATAAAGAAATATATATTATAAAATGAAGAAATAAACATTATAAAATAAAAAAATTAACATAATTAAAAATAAAAAATGAATAACATTAAATATATGTGTGCATCTGCATGTAAATACATGTTTGTTTCTTTTTTGAATGACTGATTAAGTTAATATTTTTGAAATGTGCTTTAGACTTTATTAAAATATGTCTGATTTTGTAGAAGCGTGAGGTCCAAAGGTGCTAAGTGGTAGTAGATAAAGATTGTATGGTACCACTGTGCCTTAGCGCTTAGCAGATTGATTCGCAGTCATGATTCAGGAAAGATGCAGCATACTGTGTGCCTTCCTCGCCATTTTCCTGATATTCTCACACTGGCTGCCAACTTCGGCTGATGAGAGTAGTAATCTGAGACAAATAGCAGTGAATTCTCAAACAAACGCAGATCTTAAGCATCATCTTTCACACAAGAGGCTAGTAGTGACCACAGATCACAACCTCTCGTTTCACAGCAGAAAGTTTGGGCCTTATTCTTGGGCGAAAAGGGGGATAACAAGGGGGATACCAATAACTCGTGCGAATGGCAGGAAATCGTCAGCGATCCGGAATCCAATATCCATGTTGCAATATGGCTTGATTCTCTGCACACCTCTTTTGCTTGCTCCCTTCCTGTGACATAGTGTCGTCATTTATTTCCTCATTTTGTCTTTCTTCCTTTTCTTATGTATTCGTGTTTGGTGGTATTGTGCGTTTGTGGATTCTACATGTGCGTATTTTTTTTCATTTGTTTGATTAAGATTGTGAAGGATCCACTAGGATCTGCGATTCTAGAGCTTCCAAAAATATCATTAAGCGTTATTTATTCTTCATGGTTACGTTCCCTGACAGTTACAACTGCGGATGATTTGTGTCTGTAAATAGGGATGTGTATGTATGTAAGTTTGGTCCATTTGAACATATTACAAAAAGTTAAGGAAGTTGTTTGCATCTATGTTAATTTTTTCTTTGCTAATTCATTTCTCACAAACTGATTGATAAGAAAAGAAAATGATGCTCGCGGGTTAAAGATTCTCACAAACTGATTGTTTATGGTTCTCTGGTAACAATGAGCAGGTACATGAAACCGGTATGGTATAAAAATACAGTAACTGGTATTCCTTTAACCTGAATCTCTCCTTCATCAAGGTAAAACAAGAGGAAGAGTGTACAAATTTCACTAGCTAAACGACTTCAGAATCTGCTAGAAAAAAAAATAACTGTAGGAGAGGTAACCATTTTACTGGGACAAATCTACCCGACAAAATGAATAAAAATCTTACTTTGCGAAAATTAAAAAGGGGAACATAAAGTCCACTGAGCCTTAAGAGACTATATTCCTTCTACTTTTCTGCCATCAACGTTCTTAAAAGGAAGAATAAGTTTTCAACTAATGTTCAAAACTCACTATGCCCAGTTTTTCCGTTTAACAGTAAGATTGCCAATTTGCCATAAACCATATATGATTTGGTGAGCTAGCAAAATCACTAGAATTAAAGAATTGTTTTGAGTCTCACATTTTCAGCAAGGAATCTCATTCGAAAATTGCAAATACAGCCATTTGAGAACCTTTAAACCATCAAAGTTTTCATTTGGTTCCTTCCCCAATTATAAATAATGCACTTAGCTACTAATCCAAGTGCATCACCACAACACAAGCAACTCTACTTTTCCTACTAACCTCTAAACACCACTAATCACTTGACAGAATTACCTTCAATCAAGTTCAAGATATGAGCAAACCACTACTTTTATGGGTCTTTATGTTGTTCAACATCATCACATGTGAGAGCACATCAGCTGCAGACAAAAATGAGCATAAACGTAACCAATTTCAAACTTGTTGTTTGCTCCTCTTTCTTTTTCTGTTTTAATATTTCTTCTTATTTCTTGTACCAAAATCACATACAAATCAGACATTTTGATCACAAACTCTCAGTTATGGGAATGCAGCATTGTACAGTAGTATGATCATGGAATCAAGCAAACCAGGGATTCAAAGAACATCCCCAGGACTGCATGCCGTCCAACAAACAAATATTTCACGGTTAGCAAAGGGATCTTATACACAACCAAAGACCGTAAAGCAGCCACGCAATGGCCGGACAAATTCAAGCTACTCAATCGAACCGTCATCCATATTCGTGGCCGCCCTCAGCCATCTCATTCTCGGATTGCTTCTACTTACTAGTTTCTTTTGAATTGCTATGACCTGAATGTTCGTCTTAAACTTATGCAGCTATTTATTTCTATTAACTCGGTACCTAATAGGCTTTGAGCTACCACTTATCCTTTAGGCTTTGAGCTACCAGTTACTTCCGATAAAGGCGGCCAACCGTATGCACACGAGCACTCCTTTCTTAGCTAGGGTAATGTCCCTATATTATAGAACTGCATTTGTAAACTTTCCTTTTCTGAAAGAAGTTCCCCCTTTTGAAACCCTTGTAAAATCCCCAGGCAAACAGGCAACAAATCCTCTGAGAGAGAGTGGAAAATAGTTTTAACAAAAAATAACACTCTATAATGATGTGTATCAGTTTATTAGTTCAATAATGCAAAAGGCTTGATGTTTTATTCCTCAACCTATATCCTTTCATTGTATATGGAAATCACTTCGTCTAGAACAAAAATGAGACGGAGCTGGCTAGCAATCTGAATAGTGGCATAATCTCAAACCTAAAAATCACAATTCAACTGAATGATACTACTTAATAAGTCTACAAGAATACATTCCTGACCAGTCTAAGTTCTGGCCGTACGTAAATATCGCAACCATGAGATTTCACTATTGAAGAGAATAAGAAAAAGGTAATTTCTAAATGTGTATGAAGAAGGTAATAAGCTACACATAAATTCCTCAGGCAATTTGTTATGGTTGATGGCTTAGAAAAAACATACAAGAAGCAATGCCGAACCCAAGGAAATATGAAGTAATAAGAACAATATTTGGCAAGTCCATTGTGTGAAATTGAGACAATGATCTTCTATACAATACATTGAAGGCACACAGAAGACAAACAAGAAAACCAAGAACAGAAATTACACAGACAAAGTTCATAATTTCTACAACATATAACCGAGTATAACAATAACTGCGGAAATCTTATTAGGATATTGACAGGCGCTGCATTAATATTCTTCTTATCGATGCTCAGATTTGGAAAACATCTGTTTGAAATCTCTCATCATACAGTCTCCAATGGCCATATCTTTCAGTGTGAAAGTCAGACCTGGGAATGTATAAATTTGGCTTTTTAATGTCTTTCAGGCGGTCCAAATTGGCTGATGATTTCACAATGTCTCGACTGGTTAAGTTAGCACACCCAGACAAATCCAAATACTCAAGGTATGGGCACCCCTGACATATAAAATCAAGGCCCTTAGCTGTTAACTTGGAGAACCTGATCTCCAGCCACTCTAGATGAGGCATAGAATTCGCAATGGCAGCAGCTTCAGAATCTCCGTCTTGCGGACAAGCATTAAGATACTCATCAGGAACAATCCCCAGGTGCTGCATAGGATCGAGCCAGTTCATAAGATTTCTCTTCAGAACCTTAAGGTTGGGACATTTTCTTCCAATCAACGCCAATGAGTTGTGGGATATCTCGTAACAATAGCTAATGTCCAGCTCCCTGAGCTTCGGACATCTCAAAGCTACCCTAGAGATAGAGTCATCAGTAACATGAGGGCAGCTCCTTATTGATAACACCTCAAGATTCGGGCATCTGAAATGCAGTTGCACAATATTCAAATCAACAAAACAAAACAAGGTGAGGCTTCAGATGTTGCACATAATACAAGGCCAAATTCTCAAACGTTATTACCACAATCATAAAGTACAAACCACCACATAAGAAGTTAAGAACCATTGATTGAAATCAATGAATATAGCATACCCAATTTCGACATTCAAATCTTATATCCACATTCAACGATTCAACGCACCACAAAAAGTACAAACCACCACATGAGAAGTTAAGAACTAGGGGAATTTGGAATTAATAATTATGGCATACTGAATTTCAACTTTCAAATCTTAAATCGGCACAAAACGATTCAAAGCACCAAAATTTGAGACCCAATTCAGAAATTTTTAAAAAGGGGTAAAAAAGCACAATTATGCACGCGGTTACTATTCAACCCTTGATTCTCGAAACAAAAGCAAATTGGGCCAAATGGGTATCGAAATTCACAATCAAGTCTTCACCTTTCGGCGACGAGAGCGAGGGCGCGATCAGAGCAGTGCCGAACGCGGATCTCGGTGAGAGAGTCACCGCTCCAATGGACAACGGACCGGAGCATGTTGTCGATCTTCCTCTCGAATTGTGGGGTCCACCAGCGAGTCGACTCAGGGGGCGAGTCGAATTGGGGGTCGAGGTTGAAGGAGGAGTGGAGAGAAGGGTCCTTGAAGGCGCGGAACCAGGACTTGCAAACGAGCATGGTGCCGCGCCATCGATCCTCGGAGGTGAGTCGGGAGAGGATGTTGGTGAGGCACTCGTGAGTCAACTCGGCCCAGTCTGCTCCTCCTGACTCGGTGGTAGTTTCTTCTGTCTTCTCGCTTTCCATTTCCAATGGAATGGATCGATGATCCTCTCTTCCTTCTCTTCTGTTCCTCTGTTATACTTTGGATTGAATTGGATTGGATTCGGTAGTATCTTAATTTTAGTTATTGCAACAGATTGAAAATCTAATAAATTATTATTATTTATTATTTTATTTTAATACGTGTGAAGTTTTTTTTTTTAATTTTTAAATACTGCCGTCCAATTAAAGCTATTAAATTCTACTCTTATTTATTTTCATTATTTTCTCAATCCATGTTGTAAAAAATTAGAGTGATGCTTTTTGATAGGACGAAAGTTTACTAGACTTCACTCCACAATCGAAATAGCCAACAAAAATTAAAGTATTTAGCTAAGAAATGGGGAGGGAGAAAGAAAGAGCATAATCTCTGATTTCTGGTGTTAGTAGAGTTAACCAGTGCTAATGCATGGAAAAGTTAAATTATTATTATTTTTATTTAAATAATTTAATTTTGTAAGTGATTATTAATATCATCACAAATATAATAAAATAAATCTAGCATGCTTGATCATTTCCAAGGATTCAACCTACGTTGATGCTTTGTACAATTAATTCATCTAACCACTTTAAAAGGGGTATTATGTAACACCACCACAAATATACCACTACGATACTCCAGTAGACTATGTAATAAAAAATTAGTTTTAAAAAAAACCATATTTAGAGACTAACAATAACATAGAGATGAAGAAAATGACCGATTAGCAATATGCTACTGACCATGTCACATACTACCATGTTATCAATTTTCAAATTGCAGATAAAAAAATCAGCAAATAAAATACATATTAGCTTCAAATAACTTGTTGCATGAAATGGCTTTGGAAAACAATAAATAATTTGTCAAAATATTATCCAGGAGGATCGAAAGAGGCATGATAGTAAACATCAGTTCTTTGAATCACTCATCAGTAAACATTATTAGAATTGAATGAACATAAAAAACTAGAACCAAAAATATGTTTCCTATTTTGTGGTGAATTTCATCACTATAGTGTCATAATTTTAAATGTCCTCAAAAAGATAACATACCAAATAAGTAGGGTTGTCAAAACAAACCCAACTTACTTATCAAGTTAAATTGATGGACTAAATATATAAAAATTGGCCCGTGAATAATAAAAAAATTTGTTTAACCCAGTGTCCATTTAACCCGTAAGTCAAATTGATATGTTTAGTGTTAAAATAAGTATAACCTGCGAATTAACTCGTTTATCCACCTTAAATTCACATACCAAACATATAAAATTCGACATGTGAATAAAAAAAACTTGTTTAATCCGGCTCGTTTAACCTACAAGTTAAATAGGACCGATTGTTCACAAAAAAGTATTCTCAAATTAAATATTCATCATGGATCAATAAAAAAAGAATACAAAACATCATTCTACACCAATATTTACAACACTTGAGTATTCGAAATCACCATATCAACAATCAATCTCTTGTTTACATAGCCACGTGATAGGCATGCTTGTTTGCTAAATTTCAAGTACCGGTTGAATTATGGAAATGTACAAAAAAAATTAACTACAAATAAATCAATAAACTAAATACATTTGTATTTATTTTAGGTTTAAATTATGCTGGTACATGATCATATGAGTTGTTGTTGATTTCCTCGATTCCTTTTTAAGTCAGTTTCGTGAAGTGTATGCATTAGACACTTCAACTCAGTGAGACAGGAAATATGTGATATAACATTTATTGATTATATTGAAAACAAAATTGTTGGTACATAATAGCTGCATGTAATGAGATTCGAAGCGCAAATAACCAGAAGAATAAAAAAGCAAAAGAAAAGAAATCATTATATTTATGGAGCTTTCTAAATGAAAGACGAACAGAGATAATTGGTACATTGAAAATGTTACTTGATATTTCTTACAAATTAAAATCTAGGATTCTCGTGATCATGGTAGCTCCAACCAACCTTTTTAGCATCACCTAGCTATTGTTAAATCGCTTTGAGGAGGTTAGGATCGTCGAAGGTTGCATGCAACGTGCTAGAGTCATTGGTGTCCAAGGCAAGAAACAGTTTTAATATATTTTAAAATATGGCTTAAATTCGTTATCAAAAAGTTATTGTTGTCTCTAGAAATTTTTTTTGTTAGGATTTAGCCCCTTAATTTTATTTTACTTTTGTTTTTAATCCCTGTCGTTAGTTGAGAATGATTCTCGTTAACGTGGCAAAATTGACTAAAAAGAAACAAACTTTTTAGGGACTAAATTCTAACGAAAATTTTTTTAGGGACTAAACACAAATTTTTTAATTTTACAAAAACTAAAAACGTATTTTAGTCTTTAATATAATTATTTGATTATATATGGTTCAGTTGTTAAACCAATGATTTGCGGGTTGAACCATTATCCTAGTAACCTAGGAATTTGGTGTAGTCATTTGGTTGAAAGCTTGAACCAAATTTAAATAAATAAATAAAATTAATTCAATAAAAATCATTCATGTTATAAATATATGTGAAGTTTGGTGGTAAAACTTTCTATATGAATTCTTTTCGTTTAATTTCTATACCTAGCATGACAGCTGTCGTCATGATACTATGAGATTGACATAGATTTACATAGGAATATAAAGATCACATTACAATTAATTACCACGTATATTTGGAAACAAAAAAAAATTATTATACATATGGAGAAAATTATCTCCTTAATTATAGCAATGGATTATTTATAGTTATAAAATATTAAATATATGAGTGAAAAAAATATCTATGAATCATAACAACAATTTATGATCTGATCATTATAGCTGTTTTTCCCCCTTATTTATCGCGTTAACGTATATATTTTTTTATTTGATAATTTATCAGATTTTACAAATTAAAAAAAAAAACCTCACCAGATTCGGTTAACTATTTTTTCATTATATTATTTAATTATATTTGATATTATTTATTCAATTCTTGTCTTATTTTATATAATTTTAATGTTGACATATCTTATACCTTTTCTTTCCCCTATTCACTTAAAAAAACAGGTATTCATTCAACGTCCTTCACAAATTATAATGGTTTTGAATTTGGATTTAACTTCCGTATATAAGAACTTAGATATCCTTGACTAAACTTAAATATGAATAGAGAAAAAAGATTCAGTCAATCTTCAACAAGATTCTTATCTTATCATGAGATTCTTCAATTTAAGAGAGCCCTATGGTTTCCAATTTCTATGGACGAGCCGAGCCTATTTAAACAAACAAAAATTGCAAGCACTCTTTTTTCACTATTCACAAACGTATCGCTACTTTATTCAATGGCCAAACTCCCACTTCCTTATGTCGTCCTTCCCAGCATCATTGATGATGATGATGATGATGAGGACGCGGACACAAATTCAATTCAGCATCGTATCATCATGATGGTCATTACCTTGGGAGAGAAGAACAAGCCTAATTATGGGGTGAGGAGCATGTTGATGGATCTTGATGCATGGTGCATTGGTTCTTCACATGGTTGGCTTATGTTTTTGGATACCAACATAGTCCCTCTTCTTCTAGACCCTTCTTCCTCCGCCGAAATTCGATTGCCGCCTCTTCCTCACGCGCTCTACCACCCTGTCTCGCCATCCTATTTCGCCGAGTTCTTGAGGAAAAGCTTCGTCGTCAAGGCGGCGTTGACCATGCACTCTGCCAATTGCTACATTCTTGCCATAATATATGGCTGCCAATGCAAGATTGCCTATTGTAAGTCCGCAGAGTGGTTTGTAATTTGTGATGCTAAGCGCTCTTATTGTGACATTGTGTTCAGCAACGATAACCTTTATGCTCTGGCCCAAGACGGGTCGATTGAAGGTTGGAATCTTTGTCAACAACATGGTACTCCTCCTAGGAAGATCTTATATGTCGCACCAACCATGGAGATAGATCATGAAGAGGAGAGGAGATTTTCTTGTGACAAGTTTTCAAGGCAGTTATACTTGGTGATGTGCGAAATAGGGACTTTGATGGTGGTAAGGTATGTTGGGAATTTTGTGAATAGGGATGGGGTGGTAGTAGAGGAACGAGACCTCTTATCCTTGGACGACTCACACCCCTTGATTTGTCCTTATAGGACAAAGCATTTTGGTGTGTGTAAACTTGATCTTGGAGAGGCAAAGTGGAAAAAGATGACATCTTTGGGTGATCAAGCTTTGTTTCTAGGCATCAATGAGTCTACATCAATGGCTGTTCAAGCCTTTCCCGGATGCCAAGCAAACTCAATCTACTTCACGGATGATAGGTGGAGTGAGATGAACTTGGATTATTTGTATGGTGGACACGATTGGGGTGTCTTCAATCTTGAAGATAAAAATGTTGAGGTGCTCATTCCATATGCAAATAGGATTGATCCACCACCTGTTTGGGTACTGCCAACAACACCATAGTTTTCATGACTTGCATTACAAGTGATTCATCATATTGCATTAGACAATCACTTTTTCTTTTTTGTTATTTCTTGTACTCACAGTTTGTTTTCTAAATTGTTCTGTTTACTGTTTTATTACTTTGGATGTATAACATGTCATCCTTTTTCTTAAGGTTGTAGAATGATATGTTCTGTTTTCTAAATTGTTCTGTTTAATGATCATAGTCCAAATCAACTAGAGAGTAGCCACCATAGGTTAAGTGGTTGAACTCATGTAGCTTGATTAAGCCATTCCTTTGGAATCTGGAATCCTCACTTGATAATGCTATCTTGTGCAACCAAGCATTTGGATTAAAGCAGAAGAAAAAGAAAAGTAACAATCAATATTTTGTTTTGCCTTTAATTTTCACGTTTCACTTGAAAGATCCCTTATCTGTGTTTTGAAAATCACTGTGTCTTCTGTTACTACTTACTACAAGTAGCTTAAGTTAATTAAATCCAGGTTTACATTCTATCACATATATAAATATTCAAACTACCAAGTTAACAAGTAATATATATGATACTCATTCGGTTCTTTATGTTTTGTTTTTTTTTTTTTTTAATTAGTAAAAAATGCATTGAAAACCTAAAGGGTAGGGCAAATGGACAAAACTCATGTTTTTTAGGAGGAAAAGAGCATCATATTACCAGCAAATTAAACCACTAACCCCAGCAAAAACAAATAAAAACAACAAAGGCATATAATAAAATAAATCAGGGTTCTCAGCCTAAAAATTTAATTATTTATTATATAAATGTATATATTCTTGATTTAAATATGTATATATTCTAAATAATAACTAAATAACCATCCCAATTTGTAGAATAGAACTATTTGCATTATATATCTCTTGTCTCTGAAAATGTCAGATCACTATAATTTTTTTTAGGTTGTCTGCCCAGTATTTAAGGTTTAGCCTTGACTAAGGCGGGTCGACCCAGGTTGCGCACCTGACTTATGGCGGGTGAGTCTCCCAACGGGGATTACTGCGTACACAAGGTCTCGAACTCAGGACCTTGCTTAAGCGATACCAAGCCGCTTACCTCTTGGATCAATCCCATTGGTAGTGACCGTAATTTTTATCAAATTTAAAATCAATCCTATTTAAATAAGTTAATGATTGTTTAAAACCATCCATATTATATTCAAATTAATTTAATAATCATCTTTTTAAATCATATTTCAGTGAATTTTATTAGATTAAATTTATTTTTTTTGTTTTTATAATTTAATTTTAGAATTTAATTAAAATATCGTGACACATAAACAAATACAGCCAACTAGTATCATGCTCACTATTTAAAAGATAATCTAGATAAAATAAATTAAATGCACATCTGTGTAAATATCTTTACATTTTCATTGCACTCTTAATTTTATTATTATATTTTAAATAAATTAGCATTTATGATTGAATTGTGATTTTAGTGTTACGTGTCACTTTTTTTTTCAGCTTATCTTTTGTTTTATAAATTATATAGATATTGTTATGGATATATGGTTTGAGAGAATGTCATTAGTAGATGACGACTAATGGATGTCTGGAGCGTCATAATTGCTAAAAATATCATCTATATAGTTGGTAATTAATTTTCAGTATCAATGATGTGTAAATTTAAATTTTAAATTAAGTTATAAAATTTGAATATTAATCTTAATTATCAATAAGATTGTAAACAAAAGAACCTAATATTAGTATTTTTTTTGTTGCTTAATAATTATTTTATTTAGTTAGCTAATGTCCATTATTATTATTATTATTATTATATATTTAAATAAGTATTTATTAATATGAAATGTTAGGATTATAAATTAGATATTAACGTTAGAATTATAAATTAGTGAACATTATTTATTATTTAATTTTAAAAATAATATTTTTATTAATTATTTTTTAAATAGAATACATTTAATGTTGAAAGCTCAAAGTTATGCCAAGTGGCACTTCCCATTTTCTTAATCTTTGTTTTATATATAATATTTTTTAAATAGAAGACATTTAATGTTAAAGGCTGAAAGTTATGACATGTGGCACTTTCCCTTTTTTTCTTAATCTTTGTTTTATATATAATATAGATTTCATCATTTAAAACTTGGCAAGAAAAGGTTTTACTTTTGTACGCTTATAAATTATCATTAATCATCTCATAAAATTTTATTTAAAGAATTTATCATAAATTCATTTGATTTAAATTTTTTAAAAAAAATTTTAAAAAAAATTAAATTTAAAGAATTACTTTTAGAAGAAGTGAGTTTGAAAGAATTAATTTGTATTTAACACTGATATGTCAAAATTAAGTTTGAGAAAATTATTTTTATTTAAATGTAATAAAATAAAATTACAAAAAATGACCTAATGAAATAGATGAGTTAGATAAAAAAAATTGATGAAAGGTGAGTGATGTAAGAGTATGACTTTAATAATCTATCTCACTTCTAAAATTCAAAACTGAAAAGTAACTCCATTCTAGAAAGGTAAGTTTGATAGCTTTCAAACTAAGTTTAGTTTAAGATATGAGTAAACAATCAAACATCATAAATAATGTATAATTTGAATTTTTTTTGGACAAACTTAATTTTGAGATGTGCAAACGGTAAAACAGGGAGGCAATGAATCTACCCAAGCAAAGCTAATAAGATTCTTAATTAAGGATAATAGGATTGTAAAATGCATATTTTGACTAGCAAAAGTAAGGTAGAAAGAAGGATATGTAATGATTTGACACCAAAGGTACATAACCTCTTTAGTTTGCGAGCAAAACAAATATTTTTTTTTACTTTTTTTTTATTTAGATGTCATCCTAATTAGTTCTTAAATTTTTTATTGGTGTCTATACTTGTTTGAAATGTTCACAAATTAATGAGAGTAACATTTAAAATATTCATAAACAAATTAGATATGTTTAGGGACCAATTAAAAGGTTTTTTTTTTTAGGAATTAATGAAAACACTAATAAAAAAATTTCAAAGATCAATTAGAGCATTTACTTTTGTTATCTAATTGACTTACTACATGCAGCCACTTTACAAGTCCTGAATATTCAAAATATACTATTACTTGTAGCTTTGGGAGAAAATAAGTTAAGAATAAATCAATATATTATTATATCTTATCTGATCTTAAATTGATTTAGGTTTATCTATTAGAATATTTATCTATCTTATCGCTTAAGATACTTATCGTATATGTTACGTTTATCTTTATCTTATTGTTAACATATAAATAGACATATCATCTTTGTATTTTGTGAGTACATTTTAAATAATACAATCCTTATTTTCTCTTATTTCTCTTTTGCCCAGTGTGCCCTAATCCCCTTCACTCACGATACTTAACACGGTGTTAAAGGCATGGTTCCCACCTTGAATCCTATTTGCACTTCTGTACCTTAGAACTTAGGCTCTTTATTCCGTACGATTCACTCTCCACAAATATATCCTCTTTACTATAATTTCTTAAATCTCAAACTTACCGACATTCGTTTCAGACACTATCGCAAAAATATCACTGTCATCCAAATCTCTATGTTGTACCTAACATTACTACACATGTAACACAAACATTGTCTACATTTGCAGGTTCTGCTCCAGCCCAAATTATCTTTGTTGGTTCTGTGCAGCCACTATTGCCTTTGCCTTTGCTAGTTCCGCCTAGCCATTGTTGCCTTTGTTGGTTCTGCCCAGCTACCCTTTGCCTTTGCTGGTTCCGCACAGCCACTCATTGCTTCTGTTGGTTCCTCTCAGCCACTTGTTGCCTCCGCTGGTTATTATTACTTTACCTTTGCTGGTTACGCCCAGTTCGTTGGTTCCATTCAGTCTTCCTACTTTCGTGCATACACTACTCGTCTGCTTCCGTGTGGAAAGTACTCATTTGCTTCCATCCGAACACCACTCGGCCGCTTTTGTGCATACACCACTCGCCTGCTTCTGTGCAGACACCACTTGCTCGCTTTTATGTAGACACCACTCGCCCGCTTCCATGCAGACACCAATGTTGCTTTGTATCAAGCTTAAAGCTCAATGAACTTCTTGAGGGAGAGTCTTGAGAATAAATCAAGATATTATTATATCTTATTTTATCTTAAATTGATTTAAGTTTATCTGCTAGAATATTTATTTATCTTATCTGTTAAAATACCTATCGTATATATTAATTTTATCTTTATCTTATTTTCAACCTATAAATAGGTATACCATCTTTGTACTTTGTGAATACATTCTAAGCGATACAATCCTTATTTTCTCTGGTTTCTCTTTTGTCCAGTTTGTCATAATTCTACTTCACCCACAATGCTTAACATGGTATCAAACTAATCCCTCTTCATCCACAATGCTTAACACAAGTTAATTCCATGAACTATCATTTTCAATTTGCATTAATTTCAGAGGTTGTTAATATTATGCACATGATAATGATCAGATATCAAGCAAGCCATCAACATCATTTAGTTGCTAAATATAAACCCCACAATCAGTCTCAATTATGTCACAATCAAATCTATAAGAAATTCCAATAGACTAATGGTTCCACTCAACTTCATATTGATCAAATTCAAACAAGACCTAATTTTACTTAACCACACGACCAAATAGACAATAAAAAAATGCCCCAACTTTGACTGAAAGCAACTTTCCATTAGCTAGATCAAAAACAGGAACGATGATATCGAACAAAAGAAAAGATTTTGACAATAGAAAACGCAAGAACATGTGAAAGGGTGTTTGTATCTGAGCTTAAAGTGCCAGATCCGAAGTGATTACAACAAATCTATGAATATAACAACAACAATAATCATTACAGCTATTTTTTGATTTGATATTTTATTATCCTTGTTATTGATTTAATCTCATCAGATTTTACGCATCAAAAACAATCTGGTTAGATTTGATTAACTATTTTATCATTACATTATCTATTTATATTTGATATTTTATAATTTTTATGTTGGCATATCTTACACTTTTTTTTTTACTATTCATTAACCATTCACTTTAAAATTTGTATCTATTCAACGTCAATTTAAATGAAGAGAGTAAAAAGATATAGTTTAGTATATCTTCAACAAGATTCTTATCTTATTTATGAGATTCCTCAATTTAAGGGGGCCCTAATTTCCAATTTCTAAGGAAGAGCCTATTTAAACATAAGTTGCAAGCACTCTTTTCACATAGTTAGCATTCACTACTCTTATTCAATGGCCAAACTCTCACTCCCTTATCTCATTCTTCCCAGCATCAAGCATGGCATCATCGATAATAATGACGATGATGACACAAATTCAATTCATCGGAGCATCATTACCTTAGGAGATCAGAAGAACAATCCTTGTGAGGTGAAGAACATGTTCAAGGGTCTAGCTGACTCATGGTGCATTGGTTCTTCACATGGTTGGCTTGTGTTTTGGATACCAATGGCGTGCCTCTTCTTCGGAACCCTTCTTCCTCTATTGGTATTCGATTGCCGCCTCTTCCTCACACGTTCTACCGCCCAGTCTCGCGATCCTATTTCGCCGAGTTCTTGAGGAAAAGCTTTATAGTCAAGGCGGTGTCCATGATGTGTTCTGCCTCTCCTACAAGCTACATTCTTGCCATAATATATGGCAGCCAATGCAAGATTGCTTATTGTAACTCCACAAAGTGGGTTGAGATTTCTGATGCTAAGAGCTCTTATTTTGACATTGTGTTTAGCAACGATAACCTTTATGCTCTAGCCGAAGACGGGTCAATTGAAAGTTGGAATCTTTTTCAACATGGTACTCCTCCTAGGAAGATCTTATATGTTGCACCAACCATGGAGATTGATCATGAAGAAGAGAGGAGATTTTCTTGTGACCAGTTTTCAAGGCAGTTATACTTGGTGATGTGTGAAATAGGGACTTTGATGGTGATAAGGTACATTGGGAATTTTGTGAATGAGGATGGGGTGGTGGTAGTGGAAGAAGATCTCTTATCCTCTGAGGATACATACCCTTTGATTTGCCTTATAGGACAAAGCATTTTGGTGTGTATAAGCTTGATCTTGGAGAGACCAAGTGGAAAAAGATGAGATCTTTGGGTGACCAAGCTTTGTTTCTTGGTGTCAATGAGTCTACATCATTGCCTGCTCAAGACTTTTGAGGGGTGTGAAGCAAACTTAATCTACTTCACGGATGATAGGTGGAGTGAGATGAACTTGGATTATTCGTATGGTGGACATGATTGGGGTGTCTTCAATCTTGAAGATAAAAGTGTTGAGCTACTCATTCCGTATACAAATAGGATTGATCCACCACCTATTTGGGTACTACCAAAACCATAGATTCCATGACTATATCAAGTTGATTACATTGTATTATACAATCACTTTTTCTTGCTATTTCATGTACTCACTTCGAGGTTATTATTTGTAGGATTACATGGTTCTTTTTTCTGAGTTTTACTGTTTACTATTTAACTATTTTGATAAGACATCTTCCCTTTTTTAAAGTTGTAGAATGATGTGATTCGTTTTCTAAATTTCTCTATTTTGTTTAATCAATTTGGAATTTGGATATACACCATGTCCTCCTTTTTAAGTTTGTTACTTTGGATATACTGACTCCACATGTTTCACAATTGCAACATTATTATTATTATTTTTTTTTGGTGAATTGCAACAATATAGCTTAGATTGGGGTGAGAGGCAAATATCATTTTATTTTCTTATTTTAACCCTCCCACTTTTTGTTTTCTGAGCAAGCATGAAAGCCGGTGTCCTAAGATACAACTTAATTTATTCTAGAAATTAATCATCTTAGCCTGATTTGTTGAATCAACATATTTACGTTGATAAATCTTTTAATGGTGCGGGGTAATAAGGATAGGCTAGTATGAAAGCAATAAGTATTACCAAATTATCGTGGTAAACCTTACAATGTTAGGTACACTGAATTGTTTTGAGTAAACCATTAAAATCGTCTCTAATATTGGCATCATGAATCAAGTTCGTTCTTAAAGTATGAAAATAGTTAAATTCATCTTTAAAGTTATCAATAGTCGATAAAATTAATCATTCAGCATCAATTAAATTAGTCCTTGTAAAACACTAATTTGATTCACTTGAATGACTTTTGGAATGGATTGAAGCATGGAAGCTAAGGAGATAAATAGTGTAAACTGATAAAAGCGTCAAGTTCAAATCAACAAGAGAGTAGTCATTCCTTTGGATTTTACCCAAAAAGAAGAAAAAGGCATTTCTTTGGAATCCGGAATCCTTTCTTGATAAAGTTATCTTGTATGACAATCAATATATATATATTTTGCCTTTAACAATCAATCGTGTGTTTCCACTAGTTGTGCTCGGTTACTACTTACACTAAAAGTAGCTTACGGAAGAAAACAAAGAAAAAATTAAAGCATTCATGCGTAGTGTTGCACTAAATTGAAAAAGATCAAGAAAGAGGTTTGGATCCTTCAACCATTAAATACTTCATCACATACTTGATCATTTGAAACTTCCGAGTCTAAAGTATATATACAGAACGTAAATCCCCAACAAGAGAAAAGGGGCAAAAAATAGTTTCAGTTTTGAAGGCTTATCAATTATCATTAACCCTCCCATGAAACTCATTTGAAGAACCTACCTAAACAAATAGATATATGCTAGTAAGATTCTCAATTAAGGATGATATGATTATATAATACATATATTGACTATGGGAAGTAAAGTAGAAAGTGCTATGTGTAGAGAGATTTGACATTAAAGGATAAGGTACAAAGCCTCTTTAGTTTGCAAACAAAACAAAATGAGTGTGTTTTCTGTTACCCAATTGACTCACTTCATGCAGTCACTTCACCATAATTGAAGATTCAATATGAATAGTATTACTTGAAACATAGATCTATGCATAACAAAGAAGAGCAAATAATGGCAAACTGAAGAGCTTCACAGAAGAATCATGATTACATAAAAGTTGTTGAAGCTTCAAGGGAAAACAAGTTAATTACATGAACTATCAGTTTTTATTGGAATTTCAGAGGCTATATGCTGTTATTATGAAGCCATCAACATCATTTTTCTAACCTTTTATCTTTGATTTCACCAGTGGCTAAATATAATCCCACAATTAACAATCAAATTAACAGTACCAGATTCTGTTCACAAACTGACCAAAGTATGTATAGACTCAATAACACAATACAGATCAAGTGGTATCCATTTTACAATTGGATGCAACAAATCACAAATGGCCGGTGCTAGTATTGAGCATAGAGAGGGCGCCTGTATTCATCAAAGTACTGATCACGATCAACAAAGACAATGGCATAAAGGGCATAGATTATTCCAGGTAGATATCCTAGTATAGTCAAAAGCAAGCAGATGATGAACTCAACCTGCAAAGAAAAATGCAACTATAAGAAATTCCAATAGACTAACGGTACCACGCAACTTCAGATTGATCAATTTCAATAAAAAGACCTAATTTTACTTTACCACACTACCAAATAGACAGGGAAAAAAAAGCCCCAATTTTGACCGAAATCAACATTCCATTAGCTATATCAAAACAGAAAAAACAATGATAGCAAGAAAAAGAAAAGATTTTGACTATAAAATTTTCAAAAATAAGTAAAAGGGTGTCTGTAAGTGAGCTTAAGGGGTCAGATCCAAAGAGAATAAAAATGAAGATGGAAACAACATACACTGCAGCAACCATGGCGGAAGCAAACACCAAGTGGAGGGAGCAAGATGGCGATCATGATCTCGCAGCATATTTCACAACGGCTCGGCATGATTTCAGATTCTCCTATGATTTGTTCTGCCTTCTGTGCAATTTTTTTGTTAGTACTCACTGCACTGTTCCTGTTTGAATGTGTTTGAAATTGAATCTGTTGGAATGGAAACCCTTCCAATCAGTTATCATTATCACCAAAAGTCCAGGAGGCAACGTTTGCACGTGGAGGTTCATGGTTGGTTTACATTTAATAATTTGATCCTATCAGAGTTCTTTTAAAAAGAAATTTAAGATATTTATCAGTGGCTAAAATATTTTTGGAGTGTGTCCTTTTGACGTAAAATATCATGTTTAATTATGTTAAAAAATAAATAAATAAAAAATATTAACAAGTGAATCACTCTTAAAATTAATAAAATTTAATTTAAATGTTCGTGTCTTTTTTACTTTTAATTTGAGAAGATCCGATAAAAATAAAACATAACACTAGTTTAAATAATATGAAGGGAAAAATATGGTAAGGGGCTAGTGATTTACTCATCTAGTCAACCTTCTATTCATACATTAACATTATCTAGATTCATTTCCTAGATTTTCTTATTTTACCTTTCAGTGGCTTTGGAAAATAAAATTTTTTTAAAATGTGGATAGTTCAAATTAATTACGGATGTATGAGATTTT
This sequence comes from Nissolia schottii, assembly GCA_003254905.1. Lineage (NCBI taxonomy): Eukaryota > Viridiplantae > Streptophyta > Magnoliopsida > Fabales > Fabaceae > Nissolia > Nissolia schottii. Next base: position 1,008,860 of record QANU01093679.1, on the reverse strand, counting down.
GGGGCTAAAATCGGTCCAGGGGGTGCCGATTTCAGCCCCCCGAATTTTTATTTTTTTTTAAAAAAGGGGCTGAAATCGGATGAACAGTACCCGATTTCCGATTTCAGCCCCGGAAATTTTTTTTTTAAAAGGGGCTGAAATCAGTTACTGTTCATCCGATTTCAGCCCCGTCGACTATACATTCGTAATTTTCTACATTGCCCCATGTATCCGGATTTTAACTCATTTAAAACCATGTAAATGTATTTTCCCCTAACTAGAATCCGTAATAGCATAGATGACCAAAGTTTAATAATAAATATATTTATTTATCTATTTAATACTTTTATTTATTTATATATATATAACACGTATGTTTAAGGACGAAGTCTCGCTAACTCTAAAAGGCATAATGATCACCGCTAAAACTTTATTTTTTTAATGTATATAGTATAAATATTTTTTTACTTGCCCACTAAAAATTTTGTATATTTATTTTAAAATATATATATTTTTGTAATTTTATTACCATCTTTTTTAGTTTTTAACCTTACTCTATGGCATACAAAAAGTCATGTTATTGTTGTTGGAGTTGTCCTTGAATCTTTTTACCAACATTGTTACCTATTAAAACATTTACTTCAATAAATTAATTGTCAATTCTAGTAATAAATAATATGTTACCATTACATAATCCAAGAGATTTATCAATATTTTATGAACAATATGATTAGAGTATCAACTATCAACCTTCAAATTGAGTTCATAGTTTTGTACAAAAGAATGTCTAATGATTAAAAAATTCTTGTGTGTAAATATTGCGCTTTTTTATGGTTAAATTTTCATTTTAGTATGGTCATTATAATTACGTGCGTTCATTATAATTTTCATTTCCATTTTATGGTTGAATTTTCATTTTAGTATGGTCAAGTATGGTCATTATAATTAAGAATAATTATGTGATTGTTAATTCCATTGACCAAGTGCAATGTAAGAGTGAATGTAGTTTTAACATTAATTATTTAAAATGTTATTCTATCAAATTCAAACTAAATAAACCTTAATGATGTTTATTTGACTCTTTCTTCTTCATTCTCAAACATCCATCACTCATCGTTATTCTTTATTTTCCATTTTTGTTTCTTTTTTGTTATGACTTCCTTTCTCCATATCACCACCTCTCAACGCTACCTCTCTCATTGATTTGTTGCACTTTAAGCAGGTAATAATTTTATTTGTGCATGATGCATGACTTAGTATGTTGTTGACAGTTGACACTATTGAACTATTGTATATAAATAATCGATAGATTTTTTTAATTTAAACTAGAGAGAGAGAGAGAGTATATCATTCATAAATATAGCAAAGTTGAGTATATTTTACTTAATATTTGTTGATGTCGAGTAAAAATGTGCATGTTCTACATTTAAGTCATTAAATCTAGTAAGAAAAAAAATATGAATTTATTTAAATTTTTGTTATTAATCATGTAATAACTTATACTTATTATTATACAAAGGATATAAATAATTATGTGTTAAAAAAAATCAATGTATAAAGAATATCTTTGTTATCAAAATATACTTATTGATAAATGATTTTTAAGTATTTAATTGACACGAGTAAAATAATAAATTGATATATATGTGTGTGTATAAAATAATAATATACATACCAATAATTATATGTTATGATTAATTATCTATATAATTAACTAATTTTAATTTTAAATTCTATTTTTAATGGACATTATCTTTTGCCCTATTCGGAAGTTGTATGTTGGTGTGGAGATGCTTGTCTCACCCAAGTGATGGTGGTTCGAACCCGGCGTAGATCCAATACCTAAAACAAATGGACATTATCTTTTGTTATCAATAGTAGACAATTTTATTTGATTAATTATTTGTAGACGAACATGAATTTTTTCAATAACAACAATTAACACAGCAGTACACAAAAATAAGTAAATTATAGATAGCATAAAAACTAAATAAATTGGATTTGTATCGTAAAAAAAAAGATAGGATTATTTGTAACCAAATATTAGAGCTCTTATTCCTTTAATTATCTCTACATTTTAATTACAAATTAAAAAATAAAAAATAAAAGGGAGTGGGATTGTATCTTTTGCAAATAGAGTGAAGTTGAGTATATTTTATTAAAGATTTATTGATGTCAGGTAAAAGTTCATTTGTTTATAATTTAAGTAATCAAATATAGTAAGAAAAATATGAAATTTATTTAAATTTTTTATTAATAATGTAATAACTAGATTATACTTATTAGTATATAAAGAATATAAATAATTATGTGTTAAAAAAATCAATGTATGAAGAATATTTTTCTTATTAAAACATAATTATTGATAAATAATTTATAGGTCTTTAATTGACATGAGTAAAATAATAAATTTTCTACATATGTTAATATACATATGAATAATTATATGTTATTATTAATTATTTATATAATTATATAATTTTAATTTTAAATTATATTCTTAAGGGACAACATTTTTTTGGCCAATAGTATACAATTTTTTTTATTAATTATTTGTGTGAAAACATGATTTTCGCCAATAACATTGATTAACACAACACTACAATAAAAAATAAATAAATTATAAATAACACAAAAACTAAAGAGATAGGATTTCTATCCAAATATTGAAGCTTTTATTTTTTTTCTAATTATCTATACATTTTAATTACAATTTCTTTTTTTAAAAAAAGAAGCTTGACTTTAAGCTCACACTAATATTTTTCCTGTCTCATTTGTTCATTAAAAATTGGTTTCACATTTGTTTTTCATGAGTATTTTTGTTTAGGACTTTGAAGTATAAATGACAAAACTAACACTAAAAGAGTTTTACATTTTAGTAGGTCTATGAGACTCGAGTGAGATTAATTAATTCTACTAAATTTTTTATACTCGTGATTTTGAAATAAAATAAAAAAAACTTACTTATTTTTAGTTGAATGATATCAAATAAGCATTTGAAAAAACTTCTCAACTAAAGGCAAAGCGAATTTTAGATGTAAAAACACCTTCTTGGTGCTTTTATTTTCTTATTTATCTATTAATTTATGGTAGTGTATGTGGTGCACCTGGTAACATCCTGATTTTTCCCTTACGAAGATTTGGCAAAATAAATAAATAAGAATAAATTAATAAGATTGAAAAAATTTAATTATTAACTTTAATTCTTGAAATATTAGCTAAAAATAGTAATTTTGCGATCTCGTGAAGTCCTGTGAGATCCGAGTTGATTTTTGGTTATTATTAAAATTTAATTACGAGTTAAAGGAGTCCGTAAAATACACTAATATGAAAATAAATTTAAGAATGTCTAAATAAAATTAAATAAGTAATAAAAAAAATTAATGGGTCATAACGGTATGTCCAAAATATTTTTAGTACAGATGAGTATAAACAATTAAAGACAAAACAAGATTAAACATGATCAAAATTAGACCAAACAGCCAATTAATATAATAAACTAAACTTATCCTCTGCAACCAAAGTTGCAGGGATAAGACCTTCCTAAGCCACATAAATTACGTGTGTGTATATATATTTAATAGTAAATATGTACATATGTATATGTATAGTAGTATAATATAATAATATAATATATAAATCTCACTGAGGCGGCATGATGCACCGCCTCAGGTTGCATATAAATATACATATGCTATATGTTAAAGGCCATTCTCCTGTGCCCTAAATCCATAATCTCATACTGCTAAATTTATTTTTGCTCTGTTCATGGGTTCTGCGGTTACGCTGTTGGATTCAGGAAAAATAGCATGATCGCCTCAAGATTCGCAGGAGTCTTTTTTCGCAGCTTTCAAAATGCTAAAAAAAAGTGGGTACATTTTCCTAACCCCTGTCTATGTGGTTCTAAGATGTTTGATGATGTTTGTAACATGTTTTGTGCTAGATTATGTTAGGTTTAGTTGTTTGATAATATTCTTGATGACTATAAATGATTATGCTTGATTATGGAGATATATGCATGCTTGATGATTTATGAACTAAATGGGTAGGAACATTATTGGATTTATGATGAAAGGTGTTTTATGATAAATTAAATTAAACTAGACTAATCTATGCTTTAATGATCTATGCATGCCTATGTTGTTATGAAGAAATAATCTATGTTATATGATTATGTTTTATGTGATTATGTTGGATTATGGAAACCTATATGATGTTGCATATAGAAGGATTGTTTAGAAATATGATAGAAATGATTATGAACCATGAATTTATATCCCTTAGAATGTGAAATATTATGATAAATGCTTAGGAAAGTGTTTATGATGATGGTAAAAAAAAATATGCAGCTTACTGAGAAGTTGCATAATTGAGACCTGATGCACGCCCAGTGCGCTGAGCGCACTGCTGAGCGGCCCGTTGAGCTGCCTGGACCGAATATGTTACAAACTTCATTGGTTCTCAATTTTGTAATTACTCAAGAAATAATATGGATATGCTTATGAATTAAATGATTTAGACTAGGAGGAGTATAAGGTAGAATTATAAAATGATGCTTGCCAATATGAGGAATGTTAGATGCTTATGAGTATGCAATGTTGCATGTTAGGATGTAAGGTGATGACCTTTCAATAACTAGGATGAAAATGATGATATAAGTTATAATTGTTGCTTTAAGATGATGAATGGATATAACTGCTTTATGATAATGAATTGTGATTTTTATATATGAATTGTGTCTATGATGATGATGATGATGGGAAAAACCCCCTCTAGAAGAGCTGAGGGCTCGGCTTTTGGGGAAGGTCTTAGTTCTGGTCGAGTCGTGGGTTCGACCCCCAGGCCATCCGTTTGATGGTCACCTCAGTCGTGGTTGGTGAGAATTACGGGGTCAAGACATTGCAAGTGAGACCCTTCAGGTTTAGCGCGACCTGGTCGCCACGATGCGGGTTGTAATGTGTGGTTGTAGCGTGTGGCCGCAGCTACAAGGGACGAGGACGGAACCGCTACTAAGGCTTGCCTTACACCGCGGGAGTAAAATGAATTTCAAATGAATTTCCAAAGATGATGATGATGTATTAGTGTAGCTATGTGACTTGTATGATGAGGATTTTGATGCAGTAGGATATAGCTATGTGAATCGTACGATGATGCTTGAATTAGGAACTAGATTAGCAGTTAGATGACGTAGATAATGAAGAATAGGTTCCCCGATCACTTAATAATATAGATAAAGCTGCTCAGGCTTAGTACGGACATTCATAACTGGTAGAACCTTAGTATAACTATAACACCTAGAGATCCCTAAGCGGCGAAATCATAATTGAGTATAAAATGAGTTATGACGACTAAGGTTTCCCACTGAGAACACAGCGTTCTCATTCCCCACTCCTTTATGATTCCAGAGGTGGGACCTGATATGGAGCAGGGACAGGAGCAACATGCGGAGGAGTCGTATCCAGAAGAGTGAGCCGAAGAATAGGCAATTAGTTAGTAGACTATATGTGATAGGAATTTTGTTGTGCTGAATGTTTGTATGTAACAGCTATCTTAGTACTGGTGTATCTAGTTGTGAACATGTGCTATGGGCCCGTGGTGGATGTTATGTTGGATTGTTTAGTACCTCTTATCAATGCTAGCTAAGCATGTTATTCTATTGCTCACGTGACATGTTCTACGAATTACAAGGCTCCTACTTTATGCTATGAGATATAAAAGAAACGTTAAAAATGGGTCCTTATTTTTCAAGTAACTCTACTTTTCAACGAATATGCGGGCTAAGTATCATCCCAACCAAAGCAGATAACAACTTAGCAAGCGAGTTTACGACTTAAGCATAGACTAGCTAGCTGGGGTGTTTCACACCTCACTAAGAAGGATCACCATTTTAAATTTTAGCCATTCAATTAAAATTTAAGGCTCAAATTGAGTGAACTACCCATACATCACATGTTTTTAGGATCATGGAGATATTATTATATATTTTGAAAGTGATAAGATTTTATTTATGTAAGTTGTAAAAACAAATATTGGTTTGGTAAAACTTTTTGAGAAAGTGTTCATATTCTAAAAAAATATGTCATCTTTTTGATAAATAGAAAAGTTTATTAACTTTTGTTCTTAGATTGTGAGAGCGTGTTTTTGGAAGCTCTAACTTTTAAATTACATAGTAATTCATATTGCCATGTTTGATGTGACATGATTATCGATAATTCACATTGCCTTCAAAGTGGTAATATGAATTACCTATATGGGAAGGTATCTATATGGATTACCACCTATAAGTAGTCTTGAATAATATATATATATATATATATATATATATATATATATATATATATATATAAATAAAAGAACTGTAAAAATTATTATTATAAAAAGTATTATAAATAAAAATAAGTAATAATAGTATTAACAAAAATAATAATAAAAGTACTACTACTAATAATAATAGTAATAATAATAATAAAATAAAAATATAATGATTATAAAAATTATTATAAATAAAAATAGTAATAAAAATAAGTAATAATAGTAATAACAACAATAATAATAAAAGTACTACTTCTACCACCACCACCACTACTACTACCACAATATAATCCCACAAATAATAATAATAATAATAATAATAATAATAATGTAAATTCCCAACATGACCTGTGCATACCAAGCAATGTAACATTACTTTCAATTTAACAAGTGGTAATTTTTCTAAAAGATAATCCAAATTACTAGTAATTTTGGAGGCAATGTACCAAATGTCTCATTAAAGTTAGTTTGTGCTCTCCAAAATGTAAAAAAGATTAAATAATCTTAAATTTAATAAAAATCAAACTTTATCAGTTAAAATCTTGATTCTCCATCGTCAATATTTTTATTAGTTATGTTTATTCTAGTCATTTTATATTTTAAGAACAACTTTATAATATGTTTACCAAATATCATTTTATGATAATTGCTTATTGAGAGTCTCTTTTATAATATTTTACTAAATAATACTATTGTGATACGAGCAATTTTTTTGATAGTTTAAAGAGTTCAACAATTTTTAAAATGCCAAAACTTTACCGAATCAAGCCTTAATCACATGCTTGCAAAGCTTGACTAAACGAAATAATTATAGTATCTAGCACCCTAACTTACAAGGTGCACCCCAACATCTCCTTAATCTAGGGTTTTGCTAATTTTTTCCTTCTCATTTTTGTATTGGGGAAAATTAGTAGCCTCCGCAATCAATTTTGAACGAAAAGCCATCTATTTTATTTATTAATAACCTACTTTTATTGATATTATTATATTATAAGTTATTACATTATAACATAAGTTATATCTTGAAAAAGTAAGCACATTTATGGTGTGTTTGGTACATTACCTCTAAGATTACCAGGTAATTTGGATTACCTTTTAGAAATATTAGTACTTGTTAAATTACTGATAATTTTATATTGTTATGTTTGATATGCACAAGTCATGTAACTACGAATTTATATTAACTTATTTGGTATATAAAAAAGATTACGAGGTAATACACATTATTTTTTATTATTATTATTATTACTATTATATTTTTAATTGTATTGTTATTATGATTATTATTATTTTTTATTAATATTATTACTTTATTATTTCTATTTTTATTGTAATTATTTTTATTAATTTGTATTATTACTACTACTACTACTACTACTATTACTATTTATGATTTTTTGGAGGTGGTAATCACACTTCTCATGATCCACATTATCCGATTACCTGCAATTCATATACTTCATACCAAACGCCCCCTTAATTTTTTTTTTCTTTTTTTCCTCCCCCCACATTTATGATTGGCCTAGGTGAGAATTTTCCTCAAAGGATTTTTATTTTATTTATTTTTTAGTTTATGTTCCAATCTTTCAGCATAACGAGGATTACATGGAGACTAGGAGTTACATGGAGACAAGGAATATGAATAGTAACTAAGAGTAGCAGCCATCAAAAGAACGTTCAGATACCAGAAGATAGCTATGGGAGGAGGAACGAAGAATATGGTTTTAGTTTGTGGATAATCTTCCAAATTCCATGGACAAGTTATGGTTGCGTCAGATCTTTAATCATGTAGGGTAGGTTTCTGATATATATATATATATATATATATATATATATATATCCCAGCGAAGAGAAGACGAGCAACTAATACAACGTACGCTTTTGTGAGATAATTATAAAAAATGGACGCTCTGAGGGTAATGGACAAATTAAATAACATAGTGATTACAGATAATGAATTAAAGATTTCAGAAGGAAAAGCAAGAGTAGTGTTAAAAAAAACAAAGTCACAGGGGTAATTCCTATTCATTGAGAGGAATGAATTGAAAGGTAGAGGATGAGAAACTAATTGACCTAGGGAGGAGATCAGAAAATAAAGGAACAAAAAACAACTCAATTGTCGATTATGAAGTGTCACCACTAATTACTAGGAAAATGAATGAAGATAATCTTTAATGGTTACAAAGAAGCATGGTATGTGATTCTACCAAGCTTATGTATTTGGACTCTTGTGCTCTAAAATTGAAGGAATGGAAATGTGTTAGCCAAATTAAGGATATGATGTTGTTTAAATTGTTGATAACCTTTTGTTCTCAACCTAAGATGAATGAGTTCATGAAAGATGGGAAGGGGCTGCTGCTTGAAGATGTCGACGATATTAGATTTTGGACTTTGAAGTATGTCGTGTTAGGAGAACTTGGCTTGATATCCACGGTTTGGCACCTCATGCCTAGTCAGAATTTAACATTAGAAAGATTGGAGCTTGCTGGGGTAATGTTGTGTAAGTGGATGAGGATTCACGAGGTCATAGTTCTATGGGGATAGCGTTGATGGTGGTTGATACCAAGGTTATGGGTTTCATTCAGAAGGATATTTTCTATCCTTAGAGGGTTATCTTGGAAAGGGATGTGAAGTTTTTGTTATAGAAAGAGGAGGATGGTGGAGGACCAATTTTGTCCAAAACTCCGACTGCTCTCTGAAGAACCCGAATGCTGGATTAGGATGGACTGGGTTTTCGTCTGGTGGCCTTGGTGGTGGCGCGTGGCGGCGGTGGCCATGTATGGTGGAGGAAAGTGAAGGGTTCCTAGAATGCCAAACAATTTTTGGTGCTATTAGGAATTCTGCAAGTAATTATGAGGGAAATTATGAGGTTTTGGGAACAGATGAGGCCATTGAAGAGGATTTGGTGATTTTCGAGATCTCACCTATAGATGCGACGGTGGACAACAATATTAATGACTTTTAATTTAATGATTTTCTTTGGTTGGGCTTTGATTCAAATTCCTGGTGGGCTTGGGCTGACCTGCTAAGACTTCAACAGGTGCAAGATTTTAGTGAGCCTAATGGTATGGAAACAGTTTCTCATTTCGAAAAGTCATGAAAAGGTCGTGTTCCATCCGATTATTAATGAAACCCTCAACGACAATTTCATATGTTTACAAATCCTCCTTGCGTGAACATCAACCGTCTAGCTCTAACTTCATCTTCTCACCTCTCCACATAGATATTTCTTCTCAAAGAAATGTGTCTGAATCCACTCTTCCCCCCCTCTTCTTCGTTTTCCCCTAGGCTTCTCTCCGAATAGGTTCACCATCATGCTCTCCGACAAGTTGTTCTATGCTACGGAGTACTGCAAATGTAGGTGAAGTTTCATTACTATCTCAGCCAGATATATCATCATCACGGTGCTAGTTGCATTGCACCTTCAAGGAGGATTTTGACTCAGAGAGTATCGTGCCAGAATCGCCTTGTCATCAGTTTCCCTCTGATACAGGTGAAAATTTATTTCGTAAGAAGTCTGTGGTTGTGGATTATGCCGAAGAAGAAGACGAAAGCTTGACTAGAGCTGGTGAAGCTTGGAGTCTTCTGAATAGTCTTGGCTTTTCGGCTTATGAGGAGAAAAAGATAATTCGAGGGCTGGGAAAAAAAGCAGAAAGTTAGAGCAGCAAATAGAAAGACCTCTAAACCAAGGTCTGCAGTAGCATTGGTAACAAGCAAGTCGCTTAAGGGGTGTAAGTCCCGATATCAACAATGAAGCTTTTATGCTGGAATGTTAGGGGCTTGGGTTGAATTGGGAAGTTTTTGATGGTTAGGCGCCTAGTTAGATCAAATAAATTGGATTTTCTGGGTATCTCTAAAAGAAAAAAAAAAAAGGCTGATACTACACATCTTTTGGCAAGAAGTTTGTGGGGCATGATGACTCTCTCTAGGAATCGTTCAATGCTACAAATAATAGTGGTGGGGCTATTGCGTAACTTGGGAAAGGATTTCCTTAAAGATGTTTCGATTGCAAAAGGGAAGAGGTGGATTTGTTCTTCCGTTCATTAAGTGGTTCCAGTTCTAGTTACCAAAGGGTGCAAGTGGGTTCGGGATTGGCTTTTTGGCAATTTAAAATGTTAGTCTTTTAGTTAAGTGATGGTGGCGTCTCGCTAAGGAGGAATGCCCTTTATGAGAAAACATTGTGGTTTCCTGTAACCTTATTAATGTACTAAGCCATTCTGAGATGACTCTAAAACGACTGCCTGGGGTCGTGGCAAGCTGTTGTAGATACGTTTGATAAGAATGAGTGGCTTCAGCAAATCAGAATGGAAGGAATCCGCATGGAAGTAAGCAATGATGAGAACATTCTGTTTTGGGAAGATTTATAGTTGAAAAAAAAGGCTCAAGGAAGTGTTCCCAAGACTTTATTATATCTTCATTCTCACACAGTGTATGTATGGTTTACATTGGATCTGTAGTTATAATGGAGGAGGTAGATATTCTAATGGGAAAACGTTTTGTTAAATGATAGCGGTGGATAAAGTTATTTGGAAGTATGATAGCAGAGGGGAGGTCTCAGTGAAATACATGATAGACGTAGCAAATGAGCTTCTTATGGATGTCATTAAGGTTTTCTGTATATACTCTGTCAAGGGATCATGCACTCTTACATCAGATTCTCACTGCCTTCAGTATGGTCTGCTTTCATGCTATCAGTGATTTTGGTACCTATGTGCATGTAGATCTTCTATAGGGAGGTTTTAATAAGACTTTTTCCTAACTTGCTGGTGTGTTCGGTAGGTTGTGTTTTTTCTTGTCATACTTGTTTGTTTTATTTTGCACTTTATTGTGATATTGGATTAATCATTTAATAAAAAAGAATGCCAATTAAAATAAAATCAAGGCTATTGATCTCTCCCTGTAACATCCCGATTTTTCCCTTGCGAAGATTTCGTAAAATAAATAAATAAGAATAAATTAATAAGATTGAAAAAATTTAATCCCTAAAATATTAGCTAAAAATAGTAATTTTGCGATCTCGTGAAGTCCTGCGAGGTCCGAGTTGATTTTCGGTTATTGTTAAAATTTAATTATGACTCAAAGGAGTCCGTAAAATACACTAATATGAAAATAAATTTAGGAATGCCTCGGCAAAACTTAAACTACTAATAGGGAAAAATTAGTCGATTATAACAGTATGTCTGGAATATTTTTCGGACAGCCATACGCGAAGTACCAGGACCGGAAACGCAAAAAACCTTATCAAAATTGATCTGCCGGAGCCCGTTAATTCTTGGCCACAAAAGTGGCCAAGACACAAGAGAAACTCACGGCTAGGAGGCAGCCCAAGTGGGGTCAAAGGAGTCAAATGGATGGTTAGTCATTAGATGACTCATGAAAATGACATTTCACATAAAGACAAAATAAGGGCATTTTGATAATTTTGGCCTAAGGGCAAAATGGGAAAGTGAAATTTCGGCCTTGGCCTATAAATACCCCAAGGAATCTGAAAATGTTGAGGAAAAATGGAAAATCTTGCCAAAACTCTGTCCGATCACACAGTCAATCGTTATTCAGTTGAACCGGAAACCTAGAGACCTCCTACACTAAACCTAGGCAAAGCTCTTCCATAACTCCCTAACCTTAACCCACAAGAGCCCTCATAATCCCTATAGTAAGCTTGTATAAATTCATCCCAAGAAGAACTAGGAAGCATCATCGTAGGAGACAAGGCCAAAGGAAGCAGCAGAAACCGTCGTCGGACGCAAAAACGTGGGTAAACCGTTCTAACCCGTTCTAACCACTGTCTATGTGGTTTCATGATTAGATATATATGTGGTTAGGATTATTTTTATGTGACTTTGATGTATATATATGTTGTTGATGATTGTCTGGATCTGTTGGTGCTGTCTGTGATTCTGTCAGAATTTAGGAACGCCTAAGACGGAAATAGGTATATGACATGATTTTAAAGGGAACTGTATGCTGACATTTTTATCATGTAAAACTAAAGTTATTTTTGTATTCTACACGAAATTTTGAGTGGGGGTGTCAAGTTTTATGATTTTTGGAATCCCCGATGAATTTCTCAGCAAACAGGCAAAAAACGGGATTTTTACGAAAAAGGGCAAAACGGGAATTTCACGTGTTTGGACTGAAAAACTGGGTTTGTTTTCAGAAAATATGGGTTTATAACTATCAAAAACCTTAAGGGCAAGTCTTGAGTCCATCGGGTTTTTGAGAACAAAAAATTCCAAAGAAAACAAGGCATTTAAGGGGGCGAAACGGTAATTTTGGGAAAAGGGGAAAACTACAATTTCGTGGAACGGGGACTGAAAACTGACTTTTTCATCATGAAAAATGATCCTAGGACTATCAAAAACCTTAGGGTAAGGTCTTGGACCTCTCCGGTTTCTGATCGTCATTTTCTGACAGAAACCAAACGTCTGCCTTACTAGTTACTAGTTTGATATTTGTTTATGTTCAAGAAAGGTTTGAGCACGAATTTATGTTCTTTATATATGTTGAAATTGATGAGGAAAGTAAGTTTCTTATTATGGTTGGAAATTGATGATTTATGTTAAGGATATGTTTGAACATGAAATGTTGAGCTGCGTAGGTGCTATGTGTGATGTGTGACATGACTATGTGAATGTGTGCTATATATGTCAGATGTGCTATGTGCTTCATGAATGGACTGTTAGGAAATAAGGATTTATGTTCAAGGCTTTCTAAAGTATGATAAATGTTATGAACTAAGGATTTATGTTTAAGGCATATGAACTGTGACTGGAATGAACTATATTGATGAATGTTTATGTGATTATGTGTCATGGAAATGATTTTACAAAAGAAAAAGAAAAAAGAAGGGAAAGGAAAAGGTATCAGGCATGACGTCACTAAGTCCCAAAAAGGAAAAAGGAAAGGAAGGAAACATGAATCTTTTCCTAGCTGTGCGGGGAGCCGTCAGGAAAGGCAAGCTGAATCCTGGGCATGCTTCGTCAATAGCATAAGGACGGGGTAGGGTCCCCTCGCCATCCCTAGCATAAGGATAGATTCTCCTATCGTGAGCTACTGAGGTTTAGCGCGGCCTAGTCCTCACGATACTGAGACAACAAGGAAGCCTGTCGTGGTAGGCCACCGTTACTGGGGGGTTGAGCTTGAAGTATGTGCTCTAAGTGATATAACTATACATAAGTGGATGTGTGAAAAAGCTTATATTTAGAATGGGCACGGTTATAAGTGAGCGCACACGGAAGCTTATTATGTGACTATGTGAATTATGTGATTATATGTGATTTAGGAAGTAAGGTGGAGAGCAGATGACTTAGTTAATGAAGAATAGGTTCCCCCAGTCACCTAATAAATTAGATAAAGCTGCTCAGGCTTAGCATGAAATTTAATAAATGGTAGGTATATAGTATAACTGTGACACCTAGAGACCCCTGAGCGGCGGAATCATAATTGAGTTTAAAATAAGTAGCAAGACCAGAGATTACCCACTGAGAACGCAGTGTTCTCATCCCCCACTATTTTATGGTTCTAGGCTAGTACAACAAGGACAAAGAAGACGTGAAAGCGGTGCGAGTAGTACGAGGAACAAAGAGAAGAGCTGCAAGAGAAAGAACCCTTCCAAGGGAGGACAGCTGAAGATCAGACGATTAGCTAATAGATGATACATGTGTACTTGTACTTCTATGTGATATTTGTACTTAATACTTATAATACTATTTATGCATTGCTGATGAATGTGTGATGGACCATTGTTTGTTATCTTTGCCTATATTAGTTATGCCTTTATTTACAGTTAAAGATGTTATATTTCCACTCGCCATATATACTCCGACGCTATAAAGGCTCCTAATTTACGCTATGTAACGTATAAAGAAAGTTACAAATTGGTCCATATTTTGAATAACAATATTTTCTGACATATATACACGGGACTAAGTAATCCCCACCAAAGCAGATAACAACCTAGTGAGCATTGTTTGCGACGTACGCGTAAACAGCTAGTTAAAGTGTTACACTTCCCCCTAAAATTGTAGATTTTTTTAGTTTTTTGGATGCAATTTAAAATGAAATAAAGACTTCTAATTTTTTTTCCTATGATCCAAAAATTGTATGAATCTAAAATTAAGGCCCTTTCTTTTATGGGAGAAATTAAGGCTTTTAATATATTTATTAACTTCTAAATTATTAAATATATACAAAGATACACTCCCTCTTTTATCAAAAGAAAAAATAGATACTCTCCCAATTTTATCACATCATAACATAGAATAAATAGATTCTTTACTTAACTTAATACAGTAGACTCATCATGACATTATTATGATGTGATAAGACTTAAACTTTATTCAAATTTTAAAAAGAAAAAATATATTTTTTCCTCACGTAAACCCGCAAACTTTTCAAACTTAAATCAATCCAGTATCATAAATCATAGCCTAAAATCATGGTGATTAAAAACCCCTCACTCACCCCCTAATCTCACAAAACCCCTGGTACCTGAAACTGAAACCGTAACTCACAAACACAGCACTCTGTTTTTCAAGTTTCAACCTTTTTTTTCTCTCTGTTTCTCTTTTTTCCAACGATGGAGTTCAAGTACCGGGCTGTCGATAACGCACCTACCCCAATGCCAACGCCGAAACAAACCTCGTTTCCGCCACCGCTACCGCCGCCGCGTCATGCACCTATTTCCGCCATCACCTTCTTCTCCGATCAACCACTGCGAGGTACAAAGTTTCTGCCTTTTCATTCTATGATCGATGTTCCCGTTGCAACGGAAAACCCATTTGCATGAAGCTAAAAAGTTTGCTTCTTTATGTGTCTTTTTCACCGATTGTTTTTTCCCCTGCATGTTCGCTCAGAAGAAAAATAATAAGAAAGAAAATAAAAATGGAAGCTTTTTTTAACATTCAAGACTTATTGTTTGATTTCTGTTTCTGGGGTTTGAAGATTTCTTTTGATTTTTTTTTTGTGTGTTCAGGTGGGTTTTCAGGCATGGTTCCTGGCCCTGCACCGGGCGCGTTCAGGATTCCGGCGAACAATGCCGGCGGCAGAGCAATTGTGGGTGAGGTGATGTGGCGGGAGATGGAGAAGGCGCGGATAAGGCGGGAGATAATCGCCGGCGAGGTTGCGCGGCGGATTCAGCTTGAGGAGGAGGTGAGGAGGGAGCTGGGGCTGGACCGAGGGTGGGTGGTTCCAATGCCGAGGAATTTGAATCTCGGCGCTGCTGCTGTGGCTGCGAATGGATTCTCGTTCTATGAGAGGGTGGCGGTGGACACCCCCGGAGTGAGCCATTTCGATGTTCCGAGACCGCAGCTGCCGCAACTTATGGCGCCTCCTGAAATTGTGGAACCTCCTGCTGAGACTAAGAAGGATAAAGTGATCATGCTGGTCAGTTTTGTAGTGTTGAACCCCCTTCTATTCTGTTATTTCTGTGTCTTCAATTTCTTGTTATATTATTTGTGTTTTTGTTGTTCGGATGAATGTAGAAAGCATTTTTAAGCAAAAAGTAATACAATGAATCTTAAAAGCAGAAAACTTTTCTGATTTATGCAAACTCTTGTGCACTTGCTTCACCATGTTGAGTGATACCCTTTTCTTTACTAAAAGAAGTACTCTTGTTGTTTAAAGAAGAAAAATAAACTAAAGTACCCTATGTCTTTTTGAATTGGTGGATCAACTGATGAGGTCTTTAGTTTTCCTGCACTCATCTTATTTTGGAGTGTTGTCCTATATTGCATCATGCTGTGGTTTTACAGTGCCTCTGACTTTGTATAATGGGGTGGACTGTGAGGCCTTTCTAATACCCATGAAAGTGTTTTTGTTAACAAGAGGGTTTTGATAAGGGTACATAAAGCTAGTGCATTCAGAAGCTTGTCACGTTGTTAAGGTCTTTATGGTGCCTTTGGGTGGAGATTTGTATTAGCCAAATACTATTAGTTAAGTATTAGACAAATAGATGGTTAATCATGCTAGTTCACTTGTATAAATACAGGATGACAACCAAAGGTTTCACTAGTGTCACAAATGACATGGATGAACATTGCATGTCTTTACTTTGTGTCCCCTTTTTTGACCCACCATTCAAAATTTGACACATGGTAAAAACTTCAAGAGTCATGATATTATGACAACTATGTTGGACAACCTTTAAACAACTATAATCACAAAGGTGTGGGGCTCATGTTGGATCCCATACCTTTGCGAGTGTAATTGTTCAAAATGGTCATCATAATATCATTTCTCTTTTTTCTCAAATGTCATATCGCAATGAGACAATGAGTTGAGACAACCCATGTTCATCCTAAATGACATATTGATCATTCAAAGTTCATCCATGACTTGAATAGGGTTGCTTATATTGAAACCTTATCTAAGTCTAGAATAAACATTCAATGACCAATTTCATTCATTACTGTGATCAACTGATGAACTATGTGGCTCTCTTATTCTATCTATTCTAGTGGATTAGCCTAATTAACTAACTACTTTAATTAATAGTAAGTAATAATGACATAAACAAGAGATATGGACTTCCATTTGAGGACGTTTTATGATCATCTAGTGAGTAACAGAGCATGGGAGTGTGGTGTGGTGTTGTCGGTTGTGAGAGAGAAAAATTTATAGTGAGTGATTTTGTGACTAATCTGGTCATATTGTTTGAGATGATCTATTGGTTGATAGATGGAATTAATGGGTTGCTTTTTTTAGTTTTACTAAGTTCCATTTGGTTTTTGTGGTATTTCTAAGCCAATCAGGTTGAGTTCAAGGTTAGATAAAAAATTAAACAATCTAGATTATGAATGCTGCATATTGAAGGTTAGTTGAGTCTATAATTTGATTCCAGAAGTTTAGTTAGGCACTTGAGTTGTGAAATTGCATAAAATACCTATTTCAAAGTAATAGCCAGAATTGTGTTATTTATGGTTGTTGTAGTACCTTTTGTTGTCAAATTTTCTCGGGTTTTCCTCTTATAGCAAAAATACTTGTGCACTGGAGCGCCACGTGTCGGTGCTCACAACAATAATGAAATGTCATTTCATACCAAAGTGTAAGTCATTGGTGGACCATATCTTAAAATGACACTTCTTTATTGGTTGTGGGCTCGGACACAACCAATACATCTTAAAATGACGCTCCATGTGCACCCAAAGTATTTCTCTGACTTCGTACTTTGATTCGAGCAAGTTGCTTTTCCTATTTCTTATGCTAACAACTGCACAGAAATGCATTTCCTTCATTGTAAGTCTGCATTACTATAACATTACTGCCAATGGAATCATGTTGGTTGACTGATATATGTACATAAGGTATGTTGAAGCTCTTAATTGGCCAGAGAGCACGTGTTACTTTGTTTTGGTGTCCTTTGCAGGCTAAGCCAAACCCGGATCTTTTTGCTGCTAAGCGGAAAGCAGTTACACCTCCTGTTGTGGAAGGCGGCAAGCAATCTCCTGCCTTTGGTATGATGAAAAAACCCAAGTCGGAGTGGAGTTGTGCGCTATGTCAGGTTAGCGCCACATGTGAGAGGGGCTTGAATGATCACCTTAAGGGTAGGAAGCACAAGGCCAAGGAAGCATCACTGAGAACACAGAAGATTGTTAAGAGCACTGACGCATCATCATCATCAAAGAAAGGTAAGAAGTTCACTAAACCCAACGTTGCTGCTGCAACTCCAGGGTTGGATGCAAAAGCAGATAGGCAGCAGCCACTTCAGCTTCAACCTGGCGGGGACTTGGATCTGACAATGGTTGATAAAGGCATAGTGGAATCTAAAAATGAGGCGCAGCTCATGCAGAACACCGATAGCATCAAAGCTTTGAAGACTGAAGCAGTGGCAAATGGTGACAAATCAAGGAGAATGAATGTTCCGAAAGCGACTAGATTTTGGTGTGAAGTTTGTCAAGTTGGAGCTCACTCGCTAGTTGTGATGACAAATCATAAGAAAGGAAGGAGGCACTTGAAGCGAATGAAGAAATTCGTCCCGAACTGCAGGACTTCTTCGCACACATCTTCTGCATCACAAGAAGCTCCTGTGTTGATCAAAGAAGCAGATGCAGTTAGCAATGAAACAGACAAAATGATAACAGAAGTTGCGTAGAAAGAACAGGCAGTTGACATTGCTGCAGAGAGTGTTGCTGATTCAGATTAGCTGTCTCCAGTGTCTGCTGCAAAAGAGAGTGCATGAAGACCTATGATTCAGATGCAAGGGTGCTGCAACATCAGGAGTTGCCAAAGCTTCTTGTGCTTGATCTCCTGGTCATGTTATCTTCATCCTTAATAGTATATCTTGTAATATAACTTTGGCTCCCACTGCTGAGAATAAAAGTGGAGCAAATCTTGTCATATTCGAAACCATCCTTTATTTGTTAGCGACATTTTTCTCAAGTTCCAATTCCTAATGTATAATTTTCTGGCTAAGCTAAGCTTCAAACCATTTATTATTATCTTCTAATTGGTTCTGTTCAGTTTGGTACTTGGACATTAACATCCAAATTATATACATGAGTAATGATATTTGAATTAACAATTATACTCACAAGAGTGCAGTATTTACTATGCTCATTTTTCACCCTCCACAGTGGACTAACCTTACACCCTTGTATGGTCCATCTGCCTTTTGGGTTGTACAAACAAACTCCTTAATAAATGCTCAATGTACAAGTAACATATATCCTGATGTATCTGCATAGTGTAAGAACTTCAACTTTCTTATGGTGGTGCCAAGCCGCCAAAATCCTAGTCTATTTTATTTACTGTCTAAATGGCATCCAAATGGATATCTGCGAAAGTAACTGCGCTTCCAATACGGAGAATTTTATGTAACATAACTATATAATCTGAGCAGAACAATGCAGAGTTACCAAGTGAACAAAACCCAACGAGTCAAACAAACACAAAAATCAAAGGACCTCCATTTTCAACCATAGATTCCAAATCCAATCTTGGACTCCTTGCTTGCAATGAAAAAGACCGATTAAAAGTTAAGACAACTCATGAGTCATGAGGGAATAAATTCTACATTTCACCTTAATATATATATTGAACACATGATATTTTGTATGCTATATTTTATCTTTACAAAATGAAGCATAGAAAGCAAGGAATGGTTTTGGTGAATGTAACAAAATCTGCTACATTGTCAAGGCAGATTACTTAACATTCCGAATGGGGCAGGAATTCAACCTCCTACAGTTACTTAAATCAAACCCTTAATGCCACCTGGTCTTGCCATGAGATCTTCCTCTTCCCCGTCCTATTTGATCCGTCCCCAATGTTTCTACAAACTGAAAGCTTGATATCGTTGTGCTGCTCCTCGCCAACAACTCGTTGTGTACTTCTCTTCGGTTCTTCAACCATGATCATCGGCTCACTGATTCCTTGTAATTCCTCCTCTTCTCTCTGCGCGTCATCAAAAAAGATGGAAACTGTAAGCCTACAAGAATCAAACATAAACAAGGACTCTCAATTTAAAAATAGCATATGTGCAATTAGTTTACCGAAATTTGGTTCAGGTCGAAAAATGGAGTTATACTCTTCTTTGTGGCTTCCTTCCCACTCTGAATCCTATCTTTATGATTCAAGTCAAGCACCGGTGCAGGAGGAATTTTAAAAGACGCATCTTTTTTACTAAAGCTCCTAGCATTCTGGTTCAAATCAAACACATGGCCAGTTTTCGGCAATGTCACTTCAACCCCATTGGAAACCCTTTCTTTTGGGTTCAAATGAGATGCGGTTGGAGGACGTAAAATGGATTCTTTCCTATTGTAGTTCCTGCCCTTTGGGACAATGGAAGCTTGTTGGACTTTGAGCTTTGGTGGCTGCAAAGCTTCTTTCTTCGGTTGAGGCTTTGGAGCCGGATTCTTTAGCAAGTATTTGTAACGTTTCCTCAAGAATCTGCAGGAGCAAGAGTGGTAATTTTGAGCACAAACTCTTAACATGAACATAAACTTCAAATCACGAGGAAAAAAAAGTGGCATGACACATTACCGAACTTCAGCTGATAACATCAGCTGCTTCTGCTTAGTGGCCTCCAATTTCCTTTTCATGGCCTCGGTTTCCTAAAACATGTTAAAAATATTTTGAGAACAATTTTTCCTAAAAAGAAAATTTTCATGAGGAATTTGCAAAAAGTCCTTGCAACAACTCAAACAAGACTAGCAAGAGAAAAACATGCAAACACACCAGTGAAATTGTTATGACAAAATTTAACAAAGTCAGTCCCAAACAGATGAGACTAATTAACAACTAATAAGTTTAATAAGTTGAAAAGCCCAATGGAAAATATGAAATTTAATTTTTTTTTAAAAAAGAAAGCTAAATAGCTTAAGTCCCACCCCCACAAAAAAAAAAAAAAACTATGGATAGATACGTGTTCCAGCAGATTGGGAACAAAAAAAAAACACTGCTATCAACTGTTGGTTCATGCTTATTAGAATACTAAGGAGCCTTGCAGATAAAAATCAAAGGTTTTTCAGTCCAAAAAAAACTTTTTTTGTATGAGGTTAAATGAAAACGAGGTAACCAAACAAAGAGATTAAAGAATAAAAATAGATATGAAATACCATATGAATTATACCAAATAAAACACACCACCCCATCAGATCAAAACATAAAACATAACCCTAATCCGAACAAATCATTCAGACAAAGCAAATCAAAAACACAAGATCCCTCCTAGTATTATTCTCTCCAACAAAAATCCTCAAAAATTCTCAACAACAACAACCCATCAACAACCCCCAAGCAAACCAATGGCCAAAGAGATCTCAAATGAAAACCAGATCTAACAAAACCCTAAACACCAAAAAATTCCGATCTTTAGACAAAAACAGGGTCAAAGGTTTCACCTTTTGCAGATCTTCATAGTCCTGCAAGAGACTCTGGTGCCTCAACCTTGCCCTCTGATCCTGTAGCACGCCATAGGGAGACTCCACAGGGGCAACAACAACCCCTTTCATCTTCTTCATCATCAGATCAGAGAAGAGCAAAGAACCCAACAAATCAAAAACCAGCTACAACCAAGAGGGTGGGAAAAAAAGCAGAACAGAGAGAAAAAGGAGAAGGGTATGGTGTAGAAGGTGTTATGGAACAAAACGTGTAGGAGAGAAAGAGAAGGAAAAGAGGCACAAGAAAGGATAGAAATAGAAGGAGAGAGAGAGGGGAACAGGTAAGAAGGTTCTCGCTTTCCCGTTTTTCTCTGAAAGAAAAAAAAAACTCTGACCAAGACAAGAAGAGGGGAACGCCCCCAAAAAGCCCACATAACTCGGTGTAAAAAAAAAAGGATAAAAATTGGTTCTTTGAAAGACCAGTGATGAAGATGGGGGGGTTTTTTTTTTTTGGGGGCTTGCAGAAGGGCAATTCGGGGAAACATGGTTTGATGAGAGAGAGAGAAGGGGGATGATGTTGGTATTGTTGTGTGTAAGGTGGATTTGGTTGGAGGACATTTGAACACATCTAAAACTTCTCTCTTTCTTTTCCCATTCTCTCTTTCTTTTATTTTGTTTTGTTTTTCTTTCTTTCTTTCTTCAAAGATACATAAATTTTGGTCCAGCTGGGCCATTGATGAGAGAGAAAGAGAGATGGGTTTTGGGTTGGACTCATTGGTCTTGATGGGAAGGGGGTGGAGTTTCCATGTTTTCTTTTTTCTCTCATTGAATTTGCCATTTGTTGTTGTTAGTTAGCCTCTGTGTAGAGAGAGAAAGAAGGGAATGGGTCAGACAGAGATAGAAAGAGAAAGATTGAAGGATTATACTATTAGATTAGATTAGGGGCAAAAGGGGATGGTGGTAAATGAAAATGAAATGAAATTGAAATGAAAATGGGGATGATGATGATGATGCTGTTTTTTCTAACTCTGCTTATGCTGTAGCAGTTGGTGGTGGTGGTTGGTTACAACCCTTGTTTTTAGGCTTTTGTGGTTTGGTTTTATTGTTGGTTGGGTTTGTGAAACACAACTCTCTCTCTCTCTCTCTCTCTCTGATGGTGCCATGGTGGTGGCCTTTACCAATGATACAGATGCCTTTCACTTCATCTCAGACTATTATATTATTGTTTGTGAATTTACACGAATGCCCTTCACATTTCTCTCTTAGATGCTGTAGTGGTGCTTCTTTTTTATCACCCCGTTGTCCTGAGTGGATGAAATCAATGTGGCTTTTTCATGATGAAGCTGATAACCCTAAAGAGGAAACCCCATTTCCCTATTGTCCCATTGTTTTGTTGTAGTGATCCGGAAAAGGAGGGATATAGATGAGTCACCATTTCTCTCTCTCTCTCTCTCTCTCTCTCTCTCTATGGTGTGTAAGGGGTGGATTTGGTAATTTGTCATGTACACCAAACTGAATGGCTATCTTTTATATTTAATGTGTTTTCGTCCATCCATCCATCTTCATGAATGGAATTGGAAAGATGCCGTGCCACCACCACCTACTTTCAGGACTAGTGACACCACCCTGCCTACTTAATAGCCACTACTCCTTGATTCAAAGCTCCATTATTTCATTTCATTTTTTCTTTGTTGGTGTAGGAGTGTGGGGTTATTACAACCTCGTCTACTTATTAAATATCATGTTAAATGTGAAAGTAAAAATAAGTCAATAATATTTTACTTCATTATTTTTATTTATAATAGGTGAATAAAATTATTATAATAAATAAGTATGAAAAATAATTTATTTAATAATGATACATTAAAAAAATTAATTAATGATGTTTAAATTTATTAAATTGACAACTATTTAAAATAGACTCAAATATAAATGTAGACAAATATTTTGAATCGATGAAAGTAATATATTCTTGATCATATATAAAATAATACTTTGATTTTAGGTGTTGGATTCTTTTAAAATTAAGACTTAAATGTTATTTTATACGTAATAAAATAATTATGTTGTATGATTATGCAAGAGTTTATATGATGTTGGAACCGCTGAGTTTTGAGATGTTATATTGCTGGTGTTAACAAAGGCATGGCTTTTCCTCCCTTTATCTTATTGCAGCAATCATCATGTAAAGTGGGGGAGCAATATGGTTAGTGTGTGTCTCACATCATGTGGGTGGTACAAAACGTGAACCCACCCCACCATAGCCATGGTAAGAATTCAAAACACACACACACACACAGAGGAGATTGGTCTTTGTAAAACAAAAGATGCTGCTGGCATGTGAACTGAGAGCAGCAGCACTTATTAAGGTAAAATAAAGCTGCTCGTGCCTGATGCTGATGTTGAAGTGTTTTTTCCTTTTATGTATTTGTTTAACAGTTTTTCTTTTGTTTATTATTTTCACTTTTCCTTCTTTTTTTTCCTCACTATTTGCCCCTATACACAATACACAGGAGCGTTCTTTAGTGGGTGAGTGGGCTTTTGGAGCAAGTTAGCCTTGGGGCAAATAAGAATAAGTGGAAAAACTGAGGGACTTTTGCGAAAAAAATTTATAATGTATAATATTAAGAATTTATCATGTTTAGATTCCATGTTCCGCCGGCCACCAATGGCTCTCCGCCAGCGTCCTTCCCTTCCTCCCTCACCACCACAGTTGACGGCAACAACGACCGCCGGCGAAAAGAGCCCCGACAATATCGGCGGCCAAGTCGCCGGCGCCGGCGATAATATCCTGGGGAACTGACCCATTTCAACTCCTTCCAACAGCCACGTCATGTCGTCGTCTCCGCCGTGATCCCTTTCCTTCTCCGACGGGCTCGTCTTCTCGATGGACGCCAGCCTCGCCGTTGTCGACGACACTGCCGTGCTCTGCGGGGCTCGGCCTCGTGATGGACCTTTTTCAGGGACCATTTTGTAAAGCATGAATTTTATTTCTCAACTCTTTGGGTGGAAATTATAACATTCACTAAAGTTATCTAAGCCATCCATTTAAACTTCAACGGCTGTGATGCAAAGACCAACTTACTCTAGAAATTTACCCAGTCCAATTGAGACGCTGCCACACAATACAACCTATTGATGTAAACATATCTCAATTTCTTCTTTTAGAAATAAAAAACTTTTTAGAAATCTTAATGACCGTGTTTGATCGTTAAAATAGGATTAAAATTCACAGACATAAAAAGATGGAGATATAAAATATAAAAAATTAGTCTTATATTTTATTTAGTGATGATATATAAAATACAATTTATTATATAAATATTATGTTTAATTTTATAATGATAAGACATAAAAATATCACAAATAACCTAATATACTATTTAGTCCCTTTCTCACTTATTTATAATTTTATTACAACTCTATTTCTAATCTCATCCTCGTGTCAAAAAAAAAACATTTATAATTTCAAAGCCCCTACCCTTGATTATGGTCCTTCTCTTTGCAATCTATATTATATATATATTATTACAAAACCATATACATTAAATATTATTTCACGTGTCATTACTACGTTAATCCTACAATAAATAATTTCAATAATTATAAATCAAATTCTCATAAATTATTAAATTATAATTTTATCTATTTTGATATGGTACTAATGTTATTAATTATTCTAATTATATAATATGATACTTAAAAAAAATATCATTGGCGCTTTTATTTTACAAGTTGTGGTATTTTTTGTGATATTAAAGTTAGGATTTAATAAAATAATATGAGTATGAACTACTGACTATATTAAATTCACTTTGTTGTAAATTAAAATCATAATTTATAAAATAAAAATACAGTACTATATTAAATTACTCAATTTTAAAATCATTACATAAAAGTTAAAGCATGCATTCTACAATTAATTTTTTTTCGTAACTCTATTATTGAAAATATATTTATTTTGATTTAAAATTATTTTTAAATATCATTTTAAATGTGTACAAAAATAATAACACTTTAAATTAATTGATATCTTTTTTATTGGAAATTTTATTATGGAATACATCAACAAAAAATTTGGTCCACCACCTGCACAAAATTAGGCATACAATACTCACATTCAATATTTTGATTCTCAATACTTCTATTTAAAAAATAAGATTAAATTAAATCAAACTTGAGATATTATAATACATTTGTATTAATACTCTTACCTATCCTCTGATAGAAATATATAAATCAAAAGCTTATAATATATTAATTTTTTAATGTGATATTAAAATTATGATTTATTAAAATACATACAAAATTTGGCGTCTAAAATAAGTTCCTAAAATTTAGAATTATAAATTAATGATAATTATTTGGATATTTTGGTTGCCGGCTACAATTATTATATTTACAAATTCTAGATTGAATTAAACGATGATTATTAAATTTTGGTTACCAATTATGAGCAATTGTTATTCATTTTTTTAGGTTGCCTGCCCGGAATCCAAGACTTAGCCTTGACTAATCCGGGTCGACCCGGGTTACGCATTTGGTTATGGCGAGTGAGTCTTCCAGCGGAGATGACTGCGTACACAAGGTCTCGAACACGGCACCTTGCTTAAGTGATACTAAGCCACTTATCACTTGGACCAACCTCCGTTGGTAATTGTTATTCATTTCCTTTCTAATACAATTTAGAGTTTTGCTTCCCCTATTTATTGCAATAATTTTTCCCGTTCCACTTTCCCTATATCTATTGTCTATTTTGCATTTCCATAGTTCAAATATTAGTTTTTATATTTTAAGGTGACCGTGTAACGAAGTTTTGACATCCATGATAGTTTGGAGTTTTTGCTTTGATATACTCTTGCAATAGAGTAACTCACATCTATTGTGGTCGATACAAAAGACAGTGATTAGCGGTGGTTTCTCATGGGCAATTTTCGAAGTGACATATGATATGAGAGGTATATATAATTTTTTCTCACAAATTTCTTTCATCATTTTCTCTTCTACCTGTCTCTTCTTCTTCTATCATCATTTGTTTATTCATTTTCTATGAAATATGCATTCATTATTTTTTTTTTCGAAAGAAGCACACAAAAACGGAGAAATCAAATCAAGAGAACTCCTTTTTCTTTTTGTTTTCATATATATATATATATATATATATTGATCCATCCATTATGATATTTTAACACATTTTTTTTACGATTATTGTGTTTTGTTTTCTTCTCTTTTTGATTTATGAGACTAACAAATAAATTGTCAGGTTAAGTTTTTACACGTTTTAACTCCAACTCTCACTAACTCAAATTATTTATTTATTTAAGGTTATTCCTTCAGTACTCATGTTTTTACAAGGATATTGTAACGGTAATAAGGGGCAAATAAGTCTATCAACAGATGCAAAGGACCCCTAGTTCATATAGAGAAGTAATTCAAACAAAAAGCAAATGGAACAGTAAGGAGGTTGTGAAGAGAAAACAGGGCAACTTCAGGAATTAGGAACAGAGGCTTGTGCTGCTGCGAGCACGGGACCTCTCTGGACCTGATCACCACTGTCGATGGCCTCCCCAGTGAGCTCACTCGAAGGGGATAAAGGACCGTCAGCTTGGGTTACGCTCCAAGAGTCACTAGAGGTCTCGGCACCCACCTATAAGGGAGGACGCGTGAGACAGAGAAGAGAAAAGATGAGCAAGAAAGAATCACAAAGGGAAGAAGAGAGACTCACTATACTCATGCCTTCCCCAAGTAGCTACTCCTTCCACTTTGTATTTGGTTGCTTCTTTCTCCCACTTCTCCCATTTTTGTTGCTACACGTTCAGTGCTCAATGTGCCCAGTAGTGGCATTTTCCATTATTCCCTCTTTATCCCTTGTTGTTGTTACACATATCGATATCTCTTTATATTTTAACGGTTATGATTTACTTTTAGGCTTAAAATAATAAGTATTTGAAGTTAGTAAAACATGTGGCTAATTCTTAGCCATAGATAATCATAAGGCACCAAAATTCTTGAATTTGATGGGGTATCATTTTTTAATCATAATTTTAAATAGTAAAAAATAGTGAATGTTGATAATTAATATATTTATTATTAGTCATTATTCATCAAATATATTTTTATAATTAAAGTTATTTTGTAAAGTGATAAAAGAATTATATAATACAATATTTTATAAAATGTTATATCAAATACTATGTAATTTTAAAAATTTATCAAGCTTTATACTATTATGCCTTATCATATCAGGTTTTATAATATCATACATTATCATATTATATATACAAAATGGATCTTGATGTATATGCATTAAAATTAAAAAGGAGAACTTTTGTCACCTACAAGGTTATACTCAAATTTAGTAGAGTTGCCTCTAATGAGAGAGAATGTCTGTGGTCTATGCAGAGAAAACAATTTTTATGCATTATCAATCAATTTAATATTAATTAAGATGTTTAGTTTTGGTAACATTATTGGTTGGTAAACTTAATATTTATCATTTTAATAATTAATTTTATTTATTTATTATTGCAATTAATTTATAAAATAAATTTTTATGATTTTAATATGAAATTTATCTATTCTTTTCCGTGCATTGCACGGGTTAAAAGACGTAGTATTAAATAATACTTATAATAATGATAATTCTTCCGGCAGAAGCTTATTAATTTGACATAAACTGTATAGGATGTGCATTGAAAAGAGGTGGATATGTTTGTCTTGATTCTGTGGTCTCCCTCAACTTGAAGAGAGAGCCTTTTTTTTTTTTGAATCTTTTTCTTTATTTTATCGGAAACAATGCCCAAAGCAGTTTTACTTCCCCAAGTCGGCAAAGACTTCAAAGGATCGGATGATTATCGGAACTAATTTGGTATTAATATAATAACCATTAATTTTGAAATGGATGGGTAAAATTTTTGGTAAAAAAAATTATGTTTTTAGTCATAAGACATGATAATTAAAATTAGAGATTTGCAATGAAATCCCTAAATCTTATTTTGATATTTTACTAATGGTAAGTTTAAGAGGTAATCTTTTTGTAATACTTGATTAGTTAATTGTTAAAGTGAATTTAAAGTTATTAAATTAAATTAAATTAAAATATATTGAATTAAATGTATTAGCAATATGTGAGTTGTAGATGCCGCAACACCTCCAGTGCCAGCACCCCACCATTGCTGCAACCACCATCCCAACCCACCACAGCCACCTTGAAAGCCCAAATGTGTTCCTAGTCCATCCACACACCTAATCTTCCCTTGCTTCAATTTCTAAGCCTTCACCCATAATCTCCCAAAAAATAATAAATTCCTCCTCAATCTAATTCATTGTTCAACAAAAGTCCTCTACTATCCCCTGCCAAATACTACTCCCAATTGAACAAAGAGAAAAACAATCAGAATCCACCAAACCTCCAGAAATTTAGAATCAAGACAAAAAATCAGATCTGTATTTTAGATAAACAACTCAAGAACTCGGATGTAGAATCAAAGACCCATAACCAACCAAAATCATTAGTAATTGAAACAAAATAGATACAAAAATCACAGTTGCAACCTAGTTTCTTCCAACCTCTCTCACCTATCTATATGATCAGATTTTGTTGAATTACAACAAAGTAAAGAGGCAAAATAAATCTCAAAAAGAATAAAAAGAGTAAGAAACAAAATGGTCCTCCTCTTCCTCTTCAACGACGTAATCAACCACTGCCTCCTTATCGAACCGTCAAAATCTTTGCTCTCGTCGTCCTTGTCGGTGTCATCATCAATGATGAAGCTAGATCCTTCTCCTCTGCCTCGTCGTTGAAGTTGTATTAGTCGCCAGAGTTAGTGCCAGCATCGGAAGAGGAGGCGAGCTTTGAGACGGTGGCATTGGAGATGTGCTGCCGCTTGCGACGGAGCAAACAAAAACGATGTGGAGGGAGTCGCCGGTGGGGGAAAAGGCAACGACGTGGCTGGAGTTGCGGGAGAGGCATGGAGGGGGCTGGTGGTGGAAAGAGGTGGGAGAGAAGGATGCGAATAGTTTAGATCTGGAAAGGGAATAAGCCAACATTAATTATGTTTGGTGGGAAGCTTTATGTAAAATAATGCATTATTACATTTATTGTTAGTAAGTCCACAATCTTTTACATATTTGGACTTTTGCCTCTGGACCAAATTGGTCCGTGCCTGAGGTCGGTCCAATGTAGAATACTCCCCCCAAATCATGGCCATGGTCAAGGAAAACTCAAAGGTTTGATGAGACTTGAGAATCAAACCTATTCTAAGATCATAACAAGTGTTCCGTTAGTCCATTTTAGTAATTTAATAAATTATTGAAACTCAATTTGGTCTTTAACAAAAAAAAAAGTATTCATTAGTCATTGTCATTTTTAAATATAGGTCAAATTATCCCTTTTATTAAGTTGAGCCATTAATTGGAATTGATGTGTCATGTCAAGTGACTTATGTGACATTGTTGACGTGCTTTCTCATCATGTATCACTCATCTTGACTCCTTTTTGCGATAGTTAAGCAAATTATGCGAAATGACATTTCAGCCTCTTTGAAGTTCACAAATTCATGGCTAAAATCAACTTCGTTTTGCATAAGTGTGGTTAGTATGAGTGAGGAGAAGTAACACGTGGTAAGAGAGTGTGTTATCAGTGCCACATGAATCACTTAACATGACACATCAATCCTCTTAATGACTCAACTTACCATATAAACTAAAACTATGCTTGAGATAATGAAGATGTAAGGAGTGACAAGGAGTGAAATAGCTACACTTAAATAACCCTTTTTTGAGAAGTCATTTAAGAGAAGAGAGCGATATGCCTAAAGAGGACCTTGTGCCTCCCTTGCCACTCAAAACCTTCATTTTGTGACCCTACAAATTGGGGTCAAAGAGGGAATGAGTCTATTTTCATTGCATTTCCTCCTAAACATCCAAATATAGAGATGTCATGACTTTGTCTACTTTCTTCCTTGTCTCTCCCTTCCCTTCTATAATTAGCCATTCCTTTCCCTCATCTATAATTTTCCCAAACATGGCTTAACTTGATTCACGTATACAAATGATAGGACTTACAAAGACTATTTTTTTTAAAACAGATATCAAATTAAATCTTTACTCATTAAAAAAAAGAATAAAACATTTTTATTTGTAAATTTAACTGTGAATAACTTTTATCAATTTTATCCTTAAAATTTTAAAATCATTAAAATTAATTTTAAAGTTATTAAATGTTCATTAATTTAGCCCCTAAAAAACCTTAACCCAATAATGAACTTAATAAATGTTTAAAAACTTTAAAAACAGTTTTGATAATTTAAAAGATGTGTGAACAAAATTGATGAAAATTACCAACGATATCAAAGATTTACTTTAAAAGAAAACAAATTGTCGGTCAAGTAACTTTTAGGCTTGGCAACTAATAGTTGTAACTTAAGTGACGAACACCTAGCTGACGGTGATAAACAAACCCGCGCCAAGCGGAACACGTTTCGTGCCACAATTGGTCTGTTACATAAATAATCCGAAGCAGCAGGTTAGCTTAGTCACCGAGAGTCCACTGTCCAATAGATAGAAGCAAAAAAATCTTCCTTTATCCAATTTCACTCTCATTCATTTTTCTTCATCCTCCAAAAAAAAGAAAAAAAATCACCACCTCCTTCTGAACCCAACAATTCAACTCGCTGGTGGAAGGCAATGGCGTCCACAATTTCTGTAACCGCTCAATTATCGAACATTCACGGAGCAAGTGAAAGGAAAAAGCTTTGTCCTTTATCAACTTCACCATGTAAGTCCCTTTGCCCCCTCAATTCGTTATTTTTTTCATTTGGGTTGCTTCCAAATTCGTTAAAGCTTGAAGCTTTGTATTCACTTTAGCACGTTATATGGGATTTTTGCCTTGGGTTGAGTATTTTGCTTTCACCTTGTTCAAGCTAGAAATGCTTAGATTTTAGGGGATTTATTGTTATTCTATCTTGAGTTATTGTCTTATCGTAGGAATATTGTTATTCCAAGCATTTGGAAGTTTGGAATGTTTCTTATTTTTTATAAATCGGAACAGGGTTTCGAAATTTGGCCTTAATTTTGGAAAATCTGCTTGCATTTTATAATATATAGTCATAAACAAAGTGAGGAATTGGAGGCTAGATTGATAAGGTTATTAAGTTGAATCGATGTATGCTTTTGATTATCAAATTCAAGTTGTTGTCTCTAAGTTATTCATCATTGGCAATTCTATAGGTAAATTAAACTTTGGAGCAAATGTAATTGACATGAAGATATTATCTCGGTCTGGTCGGCAAAGAGTTGGACCTGATCATAGAAATTTCAGAGTATATGCTCTATTTGGAGGGAAGAAGGAAAATAATGAGAAAAGTGACGATGCTCCTTCCAAGGTTAGCCAAGTTAGCTTTCTCTTGCTATCAATGTTAAATGGGAAGTTGTGAACACACTCTCAGGGTGACAAATTTGCTTTCGAATTCATATTTTGTAATCTGTTCACATTTTTCGACATTTACGTACATGATAATGATTAACTAATGTCCACATCTGTTTGCGTTGGCGGATTTCACTTCTGAATTGATTGTTCATTTTTTCTATGTTCTCTGCTGTCAGCTCATCCGATGTAGATTATTGATCTGAAACTTATATGTATCTTCACTTTCCCTTGTTCATGATAAACCTCATCTTTTCCTGTTGGTCTTACATTAATGAAAAAGTAGTTCTTGTCCCTTCTGAGTCACTTAATTTGCGATATTATCTGTGTGTAATATGCACAATAAGTTTATTACTCTAATTAAAACTCTGATGCAATAAATCACTTTCATATTTGGGAAAATGTTGGATAATCGTTTAGTTGTACATGATCATTTGAGATATGGGTAACCAGCTAGGTTAGTAACTTTGAAGGTATAAATGCAGTCGTGATGTTACCTTGGAACACTCAGAAAAATCAGACGCTTTGATGGTTGGTATTGTATATATGTTACAGTCCTTCCCAGAGTTTAACTATTTCATGAGTACACAAGTTAAATTCTTTGCATGTGAGATTTTACTGGACAGCTGTTTAACTCCTTGATGGATTCACTTAGAATGAAGCTTGAAGCAAATCCCACGTAAATATATGTCCAAGCTAGTTGTCAAATAGATGTCTAATCACATTACTTACTACTAGAAGCAAACATATGTCCCCTACCAATCTCAAAAGAGTATTTTTACCAGAGACCTATTAGAGCAGCAAATGCTCTATAGTAGTGAATATTAGGGAGTGAGAGAGAAAAATAAGTCTAGTGGAGATGAGAATATTGACGCGGATGATGGGGCATACAAGAAAAGAGAATATTAGAAACAAATATAACTTAGGGAAAGTAGTATACTAGGAGTAGCACCTTTTGAAGAGAAGAGGATGGAAACTTGCCTAAGGTTGTTTGGGAATGGGAAAAGGGGACCAATAGAGGCTCCAATAAGAAAAAGTGGATCAAATGATAGAAGGTAGTTTTATTAGACGAGTTAGAGGAAGGCCTAAGAAAACAATTTTTGGCTAAGCCATTAAAAAATGCCCTATTCTAAACGGTTTTATTGAAATTTTCATTTTTGATAAGAGTCTAATGGCTTTAATTGATCCATGTAGCAAATTTCCAGTTGATACAAGGCTTGCTTGCATGCTTCTTGTTGCTGTGTGTGTATACTAGTGACTAATCTTAAATTTTACACTTTTGGTAATCCATATTAAATTCAAAATTGCAAGGGGCATTTTCTTTTTTTGGTCTGTTGTGTGTTTGTTAGTCTAATGTGCTTGATCCCAATATTCATAATTGATGATGGGTTTCACATTATGGTGGACTGATTTAGGCAGGAATTTTTGGAAACATGCAAAATCTGTATGAGACTGTGAAGAAGGCGCAAATGGTTGTCCAGGTTGAAGCAGTGCGAGTACAGAAAGAACTTGCTGCGTACGGCTTTCTTGCTAAACAATTATAGCTTTTCAGATATACAAGTTATTCACCATAAAATTATTTTTTTCTTTGTTCTATTATGCAGAGCAGAGTTTGATGGTTACTGTGAGGGTGAGTTAATAAAGGTATGAATCATGATAATACTTACTCTCTCTCACTCTCATTCATTCATGTTGTGTGGTGGAAATAACCTCCGAGTTTGATTTCATTTTGTTAACTTGCATTTAATGAAGTAACTTTTAGGTAACACTTTCTGGGAATCAGCAACCTGTACGAACTGAAATTACTGAGGCTGCTATGGAATTGGGACCAGAAGTGAGTAAGCAATTTAATGATTTTATAATTTTGTCTACTTCTCATCTGTCTGTCAGATTGTTTTCAATTGCATATTGCTTGCATAATTAATGTGATGAAATTAGAGTCGACATTTACAAGATAAACAAATATGTAACACGATTCTATTTGTGAATTCCTTGACTGTTCTCTTCTGCTTTCGTATGGAACTTCTAAGAAAGTTGTAGGTTGGGAGACCTAACTTAGGAACTTGGATAGGATTATGTGCCTTAATGGAAGCATTACATGGCTTTCCTCTCTGTCTCAACTAGCAGCTGACGTGTTGAGTTCATGAAAATTATCTTGAAAATTGTAGGAACGGCTATGAAGGACAGATATGAGTTTCAAGTATTTAGTTTGGGTGGAAAGCTGATAATTTTTATTAATCTCATTAAGTGTGGTCTTGAGTGCCATTTTAAACTCCTATTTATTATTAATAGACATCTTTGTGTTGCAGAAACTTTCCCTTTTAGTCACTGAGGCATACAAGGATGCACACCAAAAGAGTGTCCTGGTAAAAATCTGGATTTGGATTCTCTAAAGTGAGAGTTCAGTTTAGAGGGTAAAGTGTCAAAGTTTCACCCTTAGATCAATAAAATGAGAAGTAGGACCCATTGACACATTATTGATTTAAGGGTAAAAAATCTCACTTTACCCTCTAAAGCGAGATCCTCACTTTAGAGGATTCTCATCCTAAAATTCTCTATTTTACCGTGGAAGAATGGAATTTCAATTGCATCTTTGGTTTATTGAAGTGATGTAAACATGGTCTTGCTTATGTTTTCCAGGCCATGAAGGAAAGGATGAGTGATCTTGCACAGAGCCTAGGAATGCCACCAGGACTTGGCGAAGGAATGAAGTGATGAATGATGACTATATGAGATGAACCTCAATTCTGTACCTTCTTTTTATTCTCATCTTTTTCAGCGAAAGTTAAACTTGGGGGCTACAATTGTGCTGTTGATAGTCTACTCTATGATAATGTTGTCATAGATGTGCCTAAATAGATTCTAGTAGGAATTATTGTTCTCTAAATTTTGCAACCTCAAGAACTTTTTGTAGCAAAAATAATTAAATTAGTTTCTGATGTGCTGTTGAAGTTTGCTGATGTCTATACTATCGAGAAACAGAACATATTATTAACCAATCATTGACACCAAGATTAAAAAAAAATACTTATTTTTCTTTCTATCTTTGGCTGCTAAACCCTCCAATTCCATGGGATAAAAGGGCACCAATTAAATTGAAGTGCACTAAAATGAAGTTTATCTTATGAACCGCTATAATTTTAAAAGGTAAGATGGTCAAGATCTTGGTAGGTCCTTCCCTGCCAAAAAAGACTTGAAAAGTGTGTAAGCTCTCCCTGGCTGAAACAATGGTACTTCATGTCCAGCACCTCTCACTGTTGCAAAAGTTAGTCCTTCATATACCTCTGTCCATCCACCAACCTAAGTAACCCCCCAAGAGGAACGAACATTAGTGTGAACTATAATAATATGTATCCTCATGCTGGTGATTTTCACATGTATCCGTTTAACTCTTAGCTCAAAACCATGAGGTTATGGAACTCTTCTTACCTGTCCACTTGAGTACCATGGATACCAACGAGTTCTGATGGTGAGATTGAGATGGTTGAGAGAAAACCTTGTGGCTGTGACTGGAACCACCGAATCTGTGTCCCCGCTGCATTATAGGGAAGAAAAGAAAAAGTTGCCATTCAGGATATATTGAAAGCACTTGTTTTATTTTATTTGAACCATTGGTTTTTGATAGCATATAAAATAATTCAATTGCTTTTGCCGAACATATTAAATTTTTGGAAAAGATGGTTCTTGATATATAATTTAAATTTCTAAGACTAAAAGGGAATAGAATTTGATTCCTGCCGACCTCATTTCTAAATAACTGTTCTATACAAGTTGAAGTATACCTGAAAACCCATATTCTCAATCCTGCAGCAATCAACTCTTTGTATATTGGCAATACAGAAACTTCAGAGTCCTTCCAATTTTTTAGGAGCACACCACTGTCCAACCAACAAAAGGGGTACACGTCAAACTTTTCATTTCACACGACTTGGTGCATGTTTGGAAAATCGGTGGGCTATATCCCAAAATCGATTCTGCCCGGTTTAGAAGTGAAAAATTTTCACTTTGGAGCCTTTAAAATCAATTCTGACCCCCCCCCCCCACCAAACTAAAAAATTAAACACGTTATTAAAAGATTTGAATTTTGTTTTTCACATTGTAACATAGTAAGAAAATCAAACCTGCAAGCAGTCCATTTGTAAGGAATGTTTGTAACATTTGCATGCATTGCTTTCTGCACTTCAGGGAGATTATAGTATTTCTCTGCATAATTCTCAGTACAAGGATCATACCCAGAAATCATATGAAAAATTGTACTCTTGAGCCGTATGGGCCTGAGAGTGTTGTTCTGTGATGCTGGGCATGTAGCGGTATAGATACTGTACTGATCAATGTTTCCAAATTCATGGTTAACGGCATAATTCACAGCATCATCACATTTCTTAGATGCTTTTTCTGCTGTGAAATTGCAATGTTTGATGATTACTTTGTATGAGTGATCAGATATCATAGAATGGCTCCACCAATATGTCACAGTTCCAATCCCATCATAGTAGTTGTCAGTCACACCATTTCCCACCTGTATAGTTTTCATGTAACAACAAAAAGAAATATAATTTGAGATTAAGGTCGATGCACTGAAAGTACATGTATATTTAATCATGTATTGTCACATTAGCAACAATGTTTAACTGTCATATACGGAAATACATGATTAGATGCTTATATAAGACTCTTCTACAATAATAGTGTATCAAAATTAAATTCATATGCAGAAGAATATAAGATTTGACTTACGAATATCAGATTTGACTTACAATGAAGCCTTTGAGATTAATGATGTTGGGATGCTCTTTATTATAATCATGGATTTTCTTAGCCAACTGAGGGACATAATGCCCTAAGCAGAAAACAAATATAGCATGAAATGTTAGCTTCTATATTTATATATATGAAGCACGACCATTTTCTTTTCTTTTCTTTTTCCCAGAAAAATATAGTTGGTTTGCTAGTGTTGTTGCTAGGGCAAGTACCTGCATAGCTCTCCCCAGCAATGTAAAAGTCCCTATAATTATATTGTGGAAATCTTGATATCCATCTAATAAGAAAAATCAGAGCATCCTCAGCTGTTACAGAAATTGGAATTTCACATTAATTAATACTGATATAGAACAAGGGTGTAGTTATTATATGAAAATGAATGGAGACAAATCAACAAATTCATATATGTATGTATACCTGTCCTTTTGTCCCCAGAAGTTTTGAGATCGGAGCTGGTGTTTGTGTATGAGAAACCAACCCCAGCAGGTGATTCAAGAAAAAGAATATTTGCTTCTGAAAAGATCAATTTAAAAAGAAGAATTAAGATATTGTTATTCTATATGGTTGGTTATACTTTATAGTGGAAATAAAGAAATTAGATCAACAACAGATGGTCCATTACCTGTGTTCCATGCATATTTGTTGAGATATAGAGAAGATCCACTTTTGTTTATCCTGAATGGCCCAATTTCCTCTGATGCCCCATATGCTACCGATGAGCAACCCGGCCCTGAACCATGAATCAATTATCATGTTATGCGGATGTCATTGATTTAAACTTTGAGGGAAGAGATTTATTAATTTTATTTTTACTATTTTGTCATGCAAGTTTCATCGAATGAATGAATGATATCTTTGAACAGACATCATGATGTGTCACTTATATATTGATTAATATAGAGTTGTGACTAATCTTCAACTAATGTTTAATAATTTGGAGATGTATCAAATAGCGATACAAATAACATTTTTCTTAATATATCAGCTTCTAAAACTATAGCTGTCCACTGAGCCATTTTTTCTGTTCTGACCTCAAATCACACCCATCAATTTGTAGAGAAAATTTATGTCCCCCAAACAAAAAAATTTCCTACCCCTTCTATCTCGGCTTGTGAGTATTGAAAATACAAGAATTTTTTTTCCGGGTAGAGTCTTGGACTTTTGTGGGTCATGGAATTTGAACAACTTGTTTGCAGAATGACCATGTCTTATTAGATTTTATGTGATCCGAATACACGTGATTTGAAGGGAAATGAAAGAGAGACACATACTCAAAGGAAGCGAATGAGTACTGGAGCATCTTTCTTGTAGGGACAAAATGGAAAAGTTGGTTGAATGTGCGCTACTGTACTTTTGTATTGTTTCTTGTTTGTATGTAGCCAGCTACCACAAAACACAGTCACAAAGGATAGAACAAAAGGAAAAGTGAAATAAGGAAGGTTTTGGGCTCTTTTGTTGGTTTGGAAAGAGAGATTCTTCCAAACAGGGAATAAGGGTGAGGAATAGAAGGAATAATGCTCATAAGGAACAGTGATATCACGAGGACACACACTAGATGCATATTTCCATCTTTCTTGGATAAACAAAGCAAGTAACTAACCTCCATTGAGCCAGAGAAGGAGGGGCTTATTGTGGGGGGAAGAAGGGGACTCAGTTAACCAGTAGAAGAGTGCTCTGCCCCGCTGCTCGTTCACAGTGACATATCCTGAGAACTGTGTGAATGCCACACGTGGCTGCCCTGGAAGCTCTGATATCCGGTCCTGCTCTTGCTCATTTGCTCTTGGTAATGCCACAACAGCGACATTCACAATCATTAACAACAACAGCAACAACAAGAAGAGAAGGCCATGCTCCTTGCTTTTGATTATTGCCATCAACATTATTGGAACAAGATGGAGGGAGGGGAACTTTGGAAATGTCTCTGACAAAGGCTGGTTATATATATATGCACATACGTGCATACATAGAGCGACAGAGAGTTACTTACATTATTTGAATTCATTTTATCTAAAACATTGTGTGAACTCACTATTTATCTACCATTGTATGAGAAGTGAAACAATGTAATGTTTTAGGTATAATAAATTACGTAAAGAGATATAATATAAAATCATTAAAATTGTCTTTTCATATTAGCTTAAACTTTTGGGGAGAGATAATTCTTAAGATGGTATGAGAGTCACTATTACTAAACAGATCAAGGGTTCGATCCTTTATGATCCCATTTCAAAAAAATCTTCCATAAAATTACCTTCTCTGATGAATCTTAAATATCATTTTCTTAATGGACAAGAGTTTTTCATATAGAGACCAGAATATGAAGTAATTACTTAGGAGTGACGCTGGCCAGATAAAATCAACAAGATATTATTTTTGGTGATATTTACAACATGGAAACTGGTGAGGATGTTGATGGCTCAATTACAAGTTAAAAATATGCATATGCATGTATAGGGTGGACTTTTGGCAATTTGTTGCATTACTACAGACATCATGCAAGTTGTGTAACAGTTAAGAGAGAGAGAAGGTTCTAGCAGGCTAGCTGTTGAGACTTAGAAAGCATCATCCATCTCATATACATTGCATCCCCCAATAAGTAATAAAATACTTTTTAAGAAGTGAGTCACATGATATGTTATGAGAGAGATAATAAAATATAAACACCTTGATTTAAGCTTAAAAAAAATACAAATTAATGATATTGAAACAAGACATATTATAAATGATATTGAAACAAGACATATTATAAATAAAACAATATCTTTCGTTGATAATTTGGTACAGAGCTAGCCGGCACTCTATGTTGAATATATCGTTAATACTTACAATGTTCCTTGTCCATGGTGTTTATCTCTTCTCAGGCCATTAACTTAGAAGCAAGTTTCTCTCTCTCTCATATATAATATATGTAGCCGGCTGGTCTTACACGATGAATTGACCAAATAATAAAAAGCTACACTCAAAACTTGTGGTGAGTACAGAAGGAAAAGTAAGTCTCATTTGGTAGGAATCAAAAATATTTAGCAGATGGCATAATAAAGAATAATATAACTCATATTTATTGTATATGTTTAAGAATGATATTTTATGCTTGTACTCACACAAAAATTTCTATTCGATATAAACCAAATATGTTGATATCCTTAAATGGTCCGTATGTCATATATTATTGACTTAGTTTTCAATCATATAAATCATAAACAACTCATTTCCAACCATCATATTATTCAGTGCAATTGTTCAAGATGGTCAACAGCCGAGTTCCAACTTTGTGTGTTGCTCTTTTTCACATTTAGGAAACAAGGGAAACAAATTAAGGAAAAAATAATTTTTGTTTGACTTGCGCTCCTATGTATCCTCTAGTGTAATGACGAACTCCAAATCACGTAATTCTTTGTAAAAATATTTGTGTGTTGGTGTCTTTTAATTAAAAAAAAATTGATAAAAGAAAAAGAAATTTCAAAAGCTTTTAACAAGAATTAGTTATAACATTATTTTAAAAACTTCAAAAATCACTAAGAAAAAGTAAGACATTTTTCAAGAACAATGTTTTTACAAATAAAATCACAATTGGGGATTAAATTAACACAAAGCAAAAAGAAAAAGAAAACCACAAAAAACACAAAAAAAAAGGAGAAAGTGACAAATGGTGAGGCATCAGATGAAGGTTTGAATGGTAGTTTAGGTATATGTAATATGAGGATAGTTATAGGTTAAATAAGGGAGGAGGTAGAGGCAAGATCATGGCAATGGATGAAGGTTGTGTATGATCATTAATGGGTTTGGTAGAAAGGATAATAATGGTGGTGGTGGCTGGTTGAGGAAGCTGATAATGGTGTCAATGGTGGTGAATGGTTTGGGGGGAGTGGGGGGCAAAATGATGGAGGCTTATAATGATGTTAATATGGCTAGGAATGTGATGGGGAGATAGTTTTTGGGAGTGATGTTTTTTTTTTTTTGAATGTTTGTGGCAGCCCCCCTTTTGGTGTGGGATGAGAGTTTTCCTTATAGATGATAACGCGAGAGATTGTTGTGAGAGAGAATCAAATTTGAATAAGAGGTAAGATAAGATAAGATGAAACCAATTTTAAAAAAAGATGAAATAATATAAAATTTGTTAATTTCTAAAAATTAAAGAAAAGGTGAGATAGAAAAAGATAAGAACATGGTTAAAATAAAATCGACGAAATACACTGATGGACAAGTTAAAATCAAATCTATACATGCCGATTTCAAACCATGACCCATGGATCCATAAGATGACAAAAAAATCTCCACTTCTATATCTTAATTTTTTTTTGTAGTGTTTATAAAAAGAAAGATAATAATGTTATTCGAAATACTAAAAATGTTTATACATTTTTTATTTATCTTACAACACGTCGTGGAGTCCACCAAGTGTTTGGTGGGATTCATGATATAATCCGAAAAGAATGATAGAGTGTCCACACTTTTTTAGTAGTTTAAATAACACTACTACAAAAAATATCAAAATGGTGAAGAATGGTACAACAATAAATCCCTCGCAATGTATTTTAGAGGTAGCCATTAATCAGACTGTAAATATTTTCATTTATAATTTTACTTAATTGTTGTGTACTTATTTTTAATATGTGATCATATTTAAGTTGACAATAATTAAGTATTTTATA
This sequence comes from Nissolia schottii, assembly GCA_003254905.1. Lineage (NCBI taxonomy): Eukaryota > Viridiplantae > Streptophyta > Magnoliopsida > Fabales > Fabaceae > Nissolia > Nissolia schottii. The sequence continues at coordinate 967,911 of QANU01093679.1, read as the reverse complement.
GGGTTTATCTAATGAGTGTCTTAAGGACACTTGTTAAGAAATTAAAAAGAGAAATTTTGTATTAAAAACACAAGTTTTTTTAAGTCTCCAATACATTAAATGTATTAAAAATACTAAAAATTTTCTTTTTTAGGTTCCTTAATAAGTGTCCTAAGGGCACTTGTAAAGGCATTTGTTAGCAAAACTTTATTTATATTATGTTGACAATCATGTTATGTTCAATAAATTTAATTGTAAGCATATCATGAAAAATGAAACCCAAAGTATGAGGTCCACTTATTTTATTAGGGGAAAACTAACAAGTGTTGTTCTAAGAACACTTGTTAAGTAGTTTCGACTGGAAAGTTTAAAGGTTTTTAATGCATTGAAGAATTAACAATTTGATCATTTCAATGAAATTTTTCCTTTCTTTTTTTATTTCTTAACAAGTGCTCCCAGGGCATTGGTTAATAAAACTTATCTTATTATGAGGATTTTGTGTATTAGAAATGTGTTGACATTTTATAAAACATTTTTATGTAACATAATCATTTATATAATAGTAAATATTGATTAAAATTTTTATCAATCATTTTATTTAATAAAAATATATTTTTTTTCTATCTGAAATCGGCGAAACCAATTTTAGGCTATCAAACTTTATTTTTTTTTAATTAATATTAAAATCACGAAATCAATACTATTATCACCGATTTCATGATGACCGCCCATAGAATTGTAAATTCCAAAATAAAACCATAATCTTACATTAATGTGGACTTAGATCCACACATCTGTCAATAATCCACACCTCCCTAGTGTTGTTTGTTGACAGTTTGGGTTTGCTCAAGGCACCATTATATTTGGAAGAAACAGAATCAGATCAACAATGCACAAGTTATGTCCTTCAAAGGCCTGACCAACGTCCAAGATGAAAATGCTAGGCGTCAAGCATTTTAGTCGACATTTGCTATTGAACATTTCTTTCATTCTACTCTATCATTCTCTGCATGGTCTTCATATTAACACAACAAGAAGATTCTCTTCTCCTCTTGTATTGATCGAACAACTTATGATTTTGTGGTGTAGCCTACAGATGATCCAACTGACAAAGATAAAGGTATTCATTGCAAAGAGATCCAAGCTTTCGAGCAGTTTTACAAGGTCAAATGGAATCCCTGAGAAATCAATTGTGTGGTCCCCACGCCATAGAGATTTTCAACAAAAAGAAGGATGCTCATAAAGGTAGGCGTAGGAGAAAGTTTAAAAAGTTAAAACTTTGAATCCCTTTCTCCAACATGAGTTTTTCATGACGCCTTTCGAGTTTAAACTTCTACCAAATGTACCATTTGACTACATTTTCTATACTAGAATTTTAGAGTAACATACGCGATTCAATGGTCTTCCAAGATACAATCCTAGAATAACGTACACGGGTCCAATGGTCTTCGGACATTGACCATTTGACTCATATCTATAATAGAATTCTCCGTTATCCTCCCTTAGGTAGTTTTCATTTCATCTTTTCTTTATTATTCTCATTACTAACTTATTTTCCATTTATTTCTTTTCCTTCCTTTATTTTGTAGTGGTGGAAGGTACTTCAATCAGTGGGTCCAAACAAGAAGAAGAAGAAGAGGATAGTGAAGAAGAACCTAGTGCTGACACTATCATGGATGACAGTGACTCTGAGGAAGAGACCGTTGATGAAGAAGAAGAAACCAACAAAAATAAGAAAGCTCCAATGTTAGAGAAGGAGTTAAGGGGCAAAAAGAAACAAGATTAGGTGAAGGTCAATAAAGAAAAAGTTAAAGAACAAAAGAAAAAGAAAGAAGAGGAGAATAAAAGAAAGAAGATAAGAAGAAAAAGAAAAAGACCAAATCTCCTATTCCTAAACCCCCACTTCCAAAAAAAAGGAAAACTGCAGACGGCAATTTTCAACTCATCGGAGAGGTCTCAGTCCCCTCATTGATCAAGAAAGCCAAGCTTTCTCTAGCAGCTGCTGTTGCTACCAAGGCTTGTCAGGTCAGCCTAAGACTCTATTCAAAGCTACACCATCTTCCATTGCTCCTACTCCAACTGAGGTATTTTGTTGATTGTACCATCTTGCTTTTTACAACTCTATTTTTCTTTCAAGTGTTTTTTTTTTAACCTTCTTTACTTGACAGAAAGCACTGCAACAAATCTCCATTAAGAGAACCACTTTTGCAACAAACCAAATTGATAAGGACCAGGATCCTTTGCTCGTCACCTCATCCACTTCTACGTACCAATGTATTTAAATTTCCAAAGAACTATCAATTTGACATTTAGTTATTTATTTTATATCCTCATTCATGACACATTCTTCTTACTTTCATATAGGGTGCAAAGGAGAAACAAGGGCATGACCCTAAGGATGAGGTGTGACCTAAGCCGCCACCTAGTGAATCCACATGCAAGATCCCTCCTCCAATTGAGCGTAACAAAGCTTTAAGCATAATAGATCATGCTGAGGAGGATTTTTTGGCAGACTTGTTGGATCTTGACGAAGCAAGCTGTTGCTGCCAGCTACAACGTGAGGCTTAAGATGAAGGATGCTATTACCTCTGGGTCTAAGGTAGAAAACATCTGGGTGACTCAATCTGGTTTGTCTCATCAAGTGCCTCATCCACTACTAACTCCTCAATACCCTGTTGGGTTTCTTCTTACTTCACTGGTGAACAAGTTGATTAGAACCACATTAGATCTGTAATGAAGGAGTTTGATGAAACTCTTTGTCAGTTGGAAGGTGCTTATAAGTCGAAACCCCTTACTCACTCAATGTCCAATTAATCTGAGGAGTTTCTACCATGGATTCAATGCCAAGTTTCAAGGTGTCCAAGAGGCCATATCCTCTCTACAGACATATATATATAAGTCAACAACTGTAGAAGCAGGAGCCAAGATTGACAAGTTGCGGACTGCCCAGAGCCAACTGACGGAGGCTAGCTGTTGACAAAGCTCGAGCTCGTCATCACGAAACCTACCTTGTAATCTTTATTTATATTTTCCATTAATTGATGAGATTTTTTGTCCTGAATTGACATTAATGAAAACATTTCCTCAAAACACTTTTGTCAATTCTAAATGGATCTTCCGATCCTAGGGACCATTTGTCAAAAGTCTTGGACTTCTTTTCCATGGACAAAATAGTTTTCCAAACTAAATCACTAACAACAAATTCTTTTATCTTAACTCGACAGTTATAAATTGATGTCATTACTTCTTTTTGTCGTATGACTTTATCTAAAGCTTGCAATCTTTCTTTGTCAAGCTGATTCAATTAATCGTAATAGGTATTCCAGTAATGGTCAACTGGCATCTAAAACAAATTAGATTGACAACTCATTTTTGTTCAGTTTATCCAAAACTTCTACATAATACCAAGAGTGAATTTTATGGTGCTTTACAGTTAACACCTTTTCCTCTAGATAATACCTAGAGTCATTTTATGGTGCTTTACAGTTAACCCCTTTTCCTCTAGAATGACAATCAACTCCTCCACCAACTCCATGAGGTAGTTCTATCTTTTGTTCTTTATTATGACTCATGAGGCGCAATATATGAATTGAGATTATTCGGTGTGTAGTTCATTCATTGTAGATTTGTAGACTACTATATCATATTTTACTACGGTTTCAAAAAACTGTTATACAATAGTAAGTGTTTTTTATATTGCATGACACAGTTATATTGAAAGAGTTCACATCAATTAAATTGTATCAAAAGGAAAAAAAATCGAGGAAAAAAATCTTGTCGTAGTAGAGTGCCTTTTCAGTGTATGGTTGATATTAAATATTAAAAAAGAATCATAACATATAGAATTTTGTCTCTTTCTATTAGCACATTAATTCTAGAAAATTCTTTATAATATAATTTTTTTTAAGATTTAATCCTAATCATATAATTTAATACAATGGTTGAAATGTTCTCCCACATAAAAAAAATTCACTCTTTTTTTTTTTTTACCGAAAAAAGAAATCATTCTCCCTTAAATCACACTCTCCCTTCTATTTTCTCAATGCCAAATACACTCTTCCCTTCCTCTTATAAGTCTATACATATCATTTTTTTCCTTTAGACTATCTAGGTTTAGTTGACTCATTTTATTGGCATAAGTCTTTTGAATATTAATTTGATTGGTTACACAATATTTAAATTTGAGACGTCACTTAAGACTAAATTCACGAGTTTGGTTTTCGAGGGGAATGAAGGAGAGGGGAGAGGATGGATTATGTAGACTACTATACATTGTTCATGAGTTTTAATTTTTTGGAGAGGAAGACATTTGGGATTTATATTGATCTTCAAAATCTTCTAAAGTCTCCATTTATTAATTTTTTAAATTGGGAGAATTTAATTTTTTTAATTGAATGTACCCTTTTATCCTTATTAAAAACTTTTAAATGTCAATTTTATCATTCAATTAAACATATTAATTATATTTTTTATTATAATAAAGGTTAAAATTGTGAAAAAATATTATTGATTCCCATTTTTTTCCACTCTTCAGTATTTTTAAATTTGTGAATAAATATTAGATAAAATCTTTTAAATTCTTTTATTTTCATGTATTCCCTTTTCCTTTGTACCTTTTTGATGTCTTTTCTTTCCTTCACTTCTAAAAGAACATCCAGACTTAAACCAACCATTCTACTACAAATGTCTTTATTTGTTTGGTTCGAGATATCTAAATGTCTCTCTCTCTCTCTCTCAATTCATTTTGAAAAAAAAAACAAAATTGCTCTCGTATTGTTAGCCTTAATTCATTTGGCCCAAAATATGAGTTAAAACCTTTCACCTTAATTCCTCAATAAAACGGGCATGCAAGTTGCAATCCAAAATCAAAAGATAATTTATCATGTGCACTTTGAGTAATGCTATATCATTATACAAAATTCACTTAAACACATTTTACAAATAATACTTAATATTTTAGGGGTTCAAATAGAAGGAAAAAAAATTGGCAAACATTACTCTTTGCATTTTATGTATTATTGTGGTGAAAATGTTTTAAAAGAAACAAAATATAGTAGCCACTTGATTTTTTTTCAAAAAAAAAAAAAACGGAAAAAGATTGCAGCAAATGGCAACAAATTTGAGAGAGGTGATTTCCATTTTCCATAGCTTTGAATGAAATTTTTTTTTTAATATAAAGACAATTTGAATATCTTATATTTAAGCACACCTATGATAAAAATAGATCTTAATAATTTATTTAAGACATATTCATTTATTTATTTATTTTTGGATTCTATCAGTTTTATTATATCTTTGTTCAAATATGATATGTTAATTTATGTAATAATTTTAAAAATAAATACCCTAGATACTACCACCGAAAAAAATCCAACTGAATTAAATATGCTGATAAATTCGTGACATTTGCTACTTACATACTTCAGAGAGCAATTCAACAATTGGAGGATGAAACTCATAACATCATAATTCATAACATATTACAATCCTACCATATTTTCATTTTAGTGAGAATCTATTCTGACCACTTACTAGTTATTTACTTTTTTTACCATTAAATGTTGTACCATAATTTGACCACCCATAATACTGGACATTTTACAACACACACATATATATTTTAAATTTTATTGAGAATCTAATGAGAATCATTGTTGACCATTGAATTATTCGTATACTACTTTTCTATCATTAAATCTTATATTGTAATTTTTGTCATTAATAATGCTGGCCATTTTATTTATAATCATTCACTCTATTCTGATTTCATCACCTTATGTCGTATAGATTTTTTTTTAATTATATTTTATAGTTGGTTGAGTTTATATTTTTGTCAACTGAAAAGGAAAAAATTATTTTTTGCAAAACAGCTTTTTAAAAAAAAAATAAAATGAGATTAATTTTTAAGTGCAAATAAATGTAAGAGTTTTCAAAAGTGATTGAATATCTTACTACGTGGAAAAGTTGAAAAATTAAATTTATTTTAATAATTACTTATTTTAACTATTTTTTTAATATAATTAATTATATAAGAATTAATTTATGTTTAGATACTTTAATTAAAAAGTGACTTAAAATAATCTATTTTATTTAAATTGTATGAAAAAATTACTTTTGTATGATAAATTATTAGAAAAATATATGAAGTAATTATTTATGTTATAATATTAATAGTTAGAGTTATTTTAGTAAAATCATGAGAAAAAGATTTTTTTAATCAAAAAGCGAAAGTTTTTCTAACTTAATGTACAAAATGTTACTTTAAACACCCCACCCCCCCCCTCCCCCATAAAATAGCTGTTTTTTTTATGCAAAAAAACTTTTAATTATTTTTTATTTTATACCTAAACATAATATATTATTTTTAATTTGCTTTTTATAAGAAAAATAGTCTTTGCTATAAATTCTCAAACATGCTTTTAACTCATTATTTTAGAAATCTTTTACATGATTAGGTAACTACACATAAATCATTATCAAATAAAATTTATTTATTACTTTCATTATTATTTATACATATTATAAAAGAGAATTTATAAAATAACTATTTATTGGTGTGTAACTCTTTATTGTCATTTTACCCTCACGCAACATTCAGTAAATAACTTTTTTTTAATTATTTTCTCGCATTTACTCTTTATTCCCATTTTTTTCACTCACATTTCACCAAAACTATTTTATTCGCTTAAAATTAATAAACAGGTTAAGTGTCTATCAAGCAACCACTTGAATCTTCCATAATGTAAATTAATCAGGCTAGCAATTAAATCTCCCTATTCTTTTTTATTTATTATTTTTTTTCGAAAAAAAAAAATTCAAAGATTCTCATTCAATTCTTTTTCAACTAAAAAGAAAATAATTAACGAATCAACGAAAAAGGCAGACTTCTATTTTTGTTTTAACCTTTCTAACGAGTGAGGAACGAGTTTGACTTTGACCACCACCACCGAACCCTCCACAACGACGGCGCGCGCGGTTTCCACCGCCCCCATAAATCTAGCACTTGGCACGTGTCCTCACACATATATAAACCCTCTTCTCCCTTCTCTTCCTCCGATATTTTTCCATTTCAATTTTTTTTCCTCTTCACACCTAACTCGAACCGGAAAAAAAAAAAAAAAAAACGAAAACGAAGACAAAGAATAATTTACAGGTAATTGTTCATACTCCTCTCCACAAATCTCAGAATCGAATTACTTATCCTGTACAAATTTTTTTAAGGTTTTTAATTTCTTCTTCTCCGATTTCGATTCGATAATTGCGTTGCTGCAATTAAAATTTTCAAATCCCAGAATCTTAAGACTCATGCTTATCTCTATTGTTAGATTAGATTTCCTTAATCTGCAAATTTCTAGGTTTTGATTTTTATTTTATTTTTTCTTCTTCTTTCTGATTTCGATTTTCTAACAGGATCGTGATCGAAGAAGAAGATGTTGGAGCAGTTGCTGATATTCACGCGCGGAGGATTGATCCTCTGGACGTGCAGGGAGCTCGGGAACGCGCTCAAGGGTTCTCCGATCGACACGTTGATCCGATCGTGCCTCCTGGAGGAGCGATCCGGTGCGGCGTCGTACAACTACGATGCGCCTGGTGCATCATACTCCCTCAAGTGGACCTTCCACAACGACCTAGGACTCGTCTTCGTCGCCGTCTACCAGCGGATCCTCCACCTCTTGTATGTCGATGATCTCCTCGCCGCCGTGAAGCGCGAGTTTTCGCAGATCTACGATCCGAAGAGGACCGAGTACCGTGACGATTTTGATGAGATTTTCCGGCAGCTGAAGGCGGAGGCGGAGGCTCGTGCTGAGGATCTGAAGAAGGCGAATCCGGTTGGGAGGAACGTGGTCGGCGGCGGGGGGAACAACAACAGCAAGAAGCAAGGGTTAGGGCACAAGGCTGGATCGGAAGGAGGTGGTGGTGGTGGTAAGAAGAAGAGTGGTGGTGCTGATGGTGATGGTGATGGGAGAAAGGGAGGTAAATTGGAGAATGGACACTCCAATGATAATTTTGTTGTAGGTAAAGATTCTAACATGAAGGGTAGTGGTAGTGTGAATGGTAAGGAGAATGAGAGCACCAACCTTGGGGCTTTTGATGTAAATAGGCTTCAGAAGCTTAGGTCCAAAGGAGGAGTGAATGGGAAGAAGGGTGATGGTGGTGCTGCCGTTGCCGCCAAGGGTTCCTCCAAGGCAGACCAGCCACCAAAGAAGGCGACGAAGAAGAATAGGGTTTGGGATGATAAGCCGCAGGAGACCAAACTGGACTTTACGGATCATGCGAGTGAGGATGCAGGGGACAGGACCGTTGATTTTCTGGCTAAGGAGCAAGGGGAGAGTATGATGGATAAAGATGAGGTTGTTAGCAGCGACAGCGAGGCTGAAGAGGATGATGAAGATGATGGTGACGCAGGGAAGAGCGGCAAGCCTGATGCTAAAAAGAAGGGTTGGTTTTCGTCTATGTTCCAGAGGTGAGATTGCTCAGCTAGTGAACTTTCTTTGTACTGTGTGGTGTGGTGCATTTTGCTTGCTTTATTGGAACATATCCTTCGATTAGAATTTTGTTAAGTTGTTTGACTATCTTGCTAGAATGAGTTGTAGTTTACCTTGTAGTGTTGGATTGATGCCATGGAGCTTGAATTTCTGAGAAGTGATATATAGTTGTAGACTTGTAGATTGGATGTTCCACTTTGTATGCGAAGGTTTTGTTGTCGTCTGTCTCATTGTTTTCCATTCCATGAGACACCTTGAGGGTTGTTTGGTTCATCGTAAACTTATTACTTGTTATTCACGGCAAATCATGTTGCTGTAGAGCCTGGCAGAGGAGGCTTCCTTTGTGCTTCAGAGTCATTGCTGCTAATTGTGACAGATAGTAGGTTTCAGGGGCAAGGATGGAAATCCTGATGCCCCTCCGTTGTGCTGTTTCTGAAGAATTTTTAGGGTTGAAAATGGTGATTTTGCCCCTCCCTTCCGTTGTTTCTGAATTTCTAGGATTTATCTACTTCTTTCTTTCTATGTTACTCATCTCTGCTCCTCAGCCTCCTATCTTCTCACTGTCTCTTTTCCTCTTCTCCATTCAGCGATAATCACCCACTTCTCCCTCGAATCTTGCTTTCAAGTCCTGCAGCCCCTTTATGTTTAATCTGCTTTCTTTTACTCTTAGGCTTAGACTTTTTTTTTTTGGGTGCTGATGCTAGTTTATTTGGGCTGAATTTGTTTCTTTTATTTTCTTGACATGGCTTTTTTCCTTTGTTTATTAAAAATAATCGTTGGTCCTGTTATTTAAGTCTTAGAGGCTTAAATTTAGTTGTGGTTTGGTGCTATAATTCCCCCCTTTTTCTACTTGACTTATATTGTATTGACTGGTTATTTGTGCATTAAATTGATGTTGATGGTTTGTTTAAGTCAAGACTATGACATTTGATTATTAATGATCAATGTGTGTGAAATTGTAAGTAATTTTTTTTTATTTTCCTTTTTTCTATTTTTTTAGCATTTAGTTTATGTGTGTGTAGCACAAATTTCATAGTATTTCTTTGTTGTATACTTGGATGTAGTGGCCATCCCGCTATCCACCATCCAGTGGGGTTGGCTGCTCTGCCACTATCCAGGATTAATAACTCATCCAGATATACTTTATTTCCATTTCCAGCTTTTCTCTGAAATGACTAACACTATCTTCCTGCATGTTCTGCTGCTCAGTATTGCAGGGAAGCCAAATTTGGAGAAGTCAGACTTGGAACCAGCATTGAAAGCTCTGAAGGATAGGCTGATGACTAAGAATGTGGTATGTATTTATTTTTATCCTCAACCTCATTACTTGTTTCCCCTTGCGTATTTGCATGGTTACACAGTAGCTACCTTTTGCCTTTTTCAAACTGGCTAATATTGTTTACACTGTGTCACCTTTAGGCTGAGGAAATAGCTGAGAAACTATGTGAATCAGTGGCTGCAAGTCTTGAAGGCAAGAAGCTAGCTTCATTTACAAGGATATCTTCAACAGTGCATGTTCGTTTCTGCCTTTTTCCCTATGAACATTGATTCTGGTTCCCCTTTATAAATACACTATTTTAATGTTTGTGCTGATGCTATGATTTTAAAAATCACTGCAGGCAGCAATGGAAGAAGCCCTTGTTCGTATTTTAACTCCTAGACGTTCTATTGACATATTGAGGGATGTGCACGCTGCCAAGGAGCAAAAGAAACCATATGTTGTTGTATTTGTTGGAGTTAATGGAGTTGGAAAATCTACTAATTTGGCTAAGGTGAAGGAAAATCACTGTTTCTCCAATTTATTTAAAATTCCATACAGCTTGCCTTTGACCAGACCGGAAATTCTATTTTGTGTTATTGTGTAGGTTGCTTACTGGCTTAAGCAACACAAGGTTAATGTCATGATGGCTGCTTGTGATACATTTCGGTCGGGGGCTGTTGAGCAGCTGCGGACCCATGCACGTAGACTGGAGGTTTATATTGATTTTACTCCTCAACAATCAATTCATACATTATTTATTTGAAGCATGTTGTCATACAAATTCCCTTTTCAGATCCCTATTTTTGAGAAGGGCTATGAGAAAGATCCTGCTGTTGTGGCAAAAGAAGCAATTCAGGAAGCTTCACGCAATGGTTCTGACGTGGTTCTAGTTGATACAGCTGGTCGTATGCAGGTAATTGCAGTTATTGTTGACGTTTTGCTTTTGATTATTTTGGGAGCAATAGTCTCTTGTCTGTTCAAAAACTATTCAATGATTTCATGAGTGTACAAATACTAGGCAACTTCTATTATTCATGATCTCTGGTTCTAGTTTTTGCTGCTGCTGGTATAGACTTGTATAGGATTATCCTCATGTCGGCTTGGTTGGATGATTTTGGCTTTATTTGGACTCTATTCATGATTTTTATGTCTATGATTTTATGTTCACCTGCCATATGATTACTGCTGATTTTCAGGATAATGAACCATTGATGAGGGCACTGTCAAAGCTCATCTACCTTAACAATCCTGACCTGGTCTTGTTTGTTGGAGAAGCGCTGGTTGGTAATGATGGAGTTGATCAGCTTTCAAAGTTCAATCAGGTTCGCTTCTATATATGTTAACATTTATTTTTATCCAAATAACTTTCATTTCCCCCCTTCTGTTTTCTGTATCTAGTCATTGAGGCCAGCTATTTGGTTGCAGAAATTGGCCGACCTCTCGACTTCTTCTACACCCAGATTGATAGATGGCATCTTGCTCACAAAGTTTGACACTATTGATGATAAGGTATTTGAGTTATAAAACTGAAGGAAACGATGCTTGTGTTAAGCATTTGGATCTTCTTATATGAATATGAATATTGATGTCTTTACTGGTGTTTCCTTTTGTCAGGTGGGAGCTGCACTTTCCATGGTTTACATATCCGGGGCTCCAGTTATGTTTGTGGGCTGCGGCCAGACGTACAAGGACCTCAAGAAACTCAATGTCAAGTCAATTGTGAAGACTCTCCTTAAATGAGGGACCAGATTATGTTATTTATGCTTGTTGCAAGAAGTGTTGTGTTCACCTGTCATGAATGTTTCTGCTTGATGACTGACTACTGTTTATTATCATCCCCTTGATCCTATTACTACTTTGCAAGCAAAAGTGTGTGGCTGACTTTGGAGGTACTTTTGGTATGTTTATAATGAAAAACTTCTTCCCTCTATCTATCGACCTTGAGGAAATCTGAAGTATGTAATCTCGATGAGGTTTTGTGGTTTATCGTGTCTTAAAATGGGAATGCTTTTCTTCCTCTATATCACGGTACCCGAAAGTTAATACTTTAACATTTTTAGGGACCAAACTGAACATTGAGATATTTTTTAGTGACCAACTTGAGCATTAACTCTTTATTATAATAATTATTTTTAATCATCTATTATTGGTTATTTATATATGTATTAATTATTATTTTTTTATAAATATAAAATTGCAGGAGAGAAGGAAAAAAATGAAGCCTATGTTTGGGTCTAATCCTCTGTCCATAGGCTTGACACAGTTATATATCATTTTGATGTATAAAAACTCATTAATGTATAGGCTAATACTTTAATGGATAAAGTTATAATGTATTGTATTTAGCTAATGTTTAAGAAATCTCGACCAAATACTTTAGAAATTCAACTTTCTACCAACTTTATCTGGCCTAATCCTCCATTCACATGTAAACTATTTTAAAAACCATTTGTTGCTAAATAATTAGCTTCTAGGTGGGAGAACCTGTATTAATTCGGACAGTTATTTGAAATAAAAGTTTCTCACTCCTAGAGCCTGGACCTTGAGTTTATTCTATTCTAGAGCAAGAATCTTAAATTTGGTGGGTCTAGCTATCATAATGTTTGGAAGATTTAAAAACAATGGAAGAGAATTACTAATAGAAAAATGAGAGGTGAAACAAAGAACGCAATGGTTAAATTCATGCCATCATCTTGTTTGGATGTTCTACAAATTTAAGGGAGGGAAATAAAATATATTCCATCACTGACTCCCAAATTTGTAGGGTAAAAAAATTGAAGAATTTGCATAATCAATGAGGGATAAGGTATTTTTTTTATTGGTCATTCCACTCTTTTCTTATAAATTACCCTCAAACACCATTTACTTAGTTCTAATCATTCCCTTTCTTGTTATTTTTCCTATGGCCATCCATCCAAACACATCCTTAATATTTATGTTGTACCGACCAAAATTGGGAAGAGAGTTGATCTCTTCTATTAAAGAAAACAATCCTAATTTTTAAGGGTCTCAACTTCTATAATGCACATTGAATAGGTGAAAGACGGACTCATAGATGACAGGTGGTACATATTGTGTACATGATTGCAGTGATTGAGATTGTGACAGTGAGACCTATTGCATCTTCTTCAAAAACCAAGAAACACTTTCCCCCTTCCGAAAATGAATAAGCAATTGTCATTTGTGGCACTAATAAAAACTAATTCTACTCCTAAAGTTAAAAAAGAGTAAAAATTTAAAGGTTATTCATTGATTCCTCTTTCCTAACCCTTCCAACTAGGGATGGGAACAGACCAGGTCAGACTCTTAATAAGCTGAACCTGTCTCATTAATTTTTGGCCTAAGCTTAGCTTGTTAACTATAAAGATTTTTTTTTTCAGTCTAACCTGGAGCCTGGTAAGTCTACCTACCTACCTACCTACCTATATATATATATATATATATATATATATATATATATCAAAAATCTGTTGTCTGACTTGTTTATCATGGCTTGTTACTGTGGCTTGTTTACCATGACCTATAAAACTTCAACATCCATAGATCAATAATCTAATAGATCAACAAAAATCTAAATTGTAACAACAATCTAATATTTATATAAAAATTCATACATCAATCTGAATTGCAACTTCATAAATTAAGAAAAAGGTTCCATCATCAACAACATAAATTCAAACTTTCAATAATGAAACATTTAAACACATTAGTCTAACACAAACAATTAAATAAAACATACACAAACAATATGAGCAACCATGCTTGGTTTGTTTATTCACCCCTACACATGAGCAAACATGTATGATTGAATTGCAATTTTTCATCTTTTAATGTGAGAATGAGATAGAGCTCTTTAACTTAAGGTTTCTAAAACAATAATTAAAACAATAAAATTATATTTATAAATATGTTTGCATAAAATATATACCACAAAAATGATACTAGTCTAATGTTTAAAACATTGTCATGATATGTTGACTATCACCACTTCAAGTTCTACTGAAGGTAATGTAAGTTTAGTTTTTTTTAGTAAAACTCGTGAATATATTTATAAATATAATTGTCTGGGTCTGACCTTGTTACTTAAACAGACTTTGAAAAAGACTTCGGCCTATACTTTTTCTTATATTGGTCAGTCCATTAATAGGCTGCAAGCCCTGATAGGTCGTCTAACCTATTCCCACCCCTACTTCCAACACTCCTTCCTCTGATACCGTTCGATTGCATTGTTTATGGTTGCTTCATTTTGGCCATCTCGCGACCACTGTTGTCACTTCCACTTATTTATGGTATTGCGTCCTCTCAGCCATCCAAGAGAAAGTGTTGTATAATTTTTAAACTATTTAATTAATTTGTATACCTGAAAGAGTATTACAAGTGAATAGGATTAGTATGATAAGTTTTCCTTTTATAGGTAATGTTAAGACTAGAATTCCCATATCACCTAGTAAATTAGATAAAGCTGCTCAAGACTAACATGGATAATAATAAGTAGGGATTTTAGTATGCTCTGACACCTACAGACCCCTGAGCGCGCGAGATCATAAATGAAGCGAAAACGGATAATTATGCCCTAGGATTTCCACTGAGGAGACAACGTTCTCATCCCCCACTCATTTATGATTCCAGGCGAGTATGATGAGTACACCAGAGAGGAGGAGGCATCATAGGACGATTGAAGGTCTTGACGTCAAGATGTTCCAGGGAAGCAGCGAGACTACAATTTATATCTACGCATCGTGACGTTTAGGTGTTTTGTATTTTATATTAGCTAAATGGATTAGAGATGACATTAGCTCTGATGTGCAGTGAGTGTAATATGTAAATATAACCAAAGGTGTAAATGTTTCTAGACCCATATGAATGTATGAGCATTATGGAATGTCTTGTATGATTATTCGTTATGTCATTTAACGTCAAGTCTTGTAGACTCTATCATTTGCATATATATGTATGTCTTCTTGAATATGCATGACTCACATTTTATGTTTTAATAAAGAAAGGAAAAAGTTTTAAATTGGTCCATATTTTCAGTTAAAGAATATTTTCAAAGATAATATATGATTAAAAGTGTTTCAACCAAAGCAGATAATAACCTTGTGACAATTGTTTACGACTTAAGCGTAAGCAGCTAGCAGGAGTGTTACACCTAACATTACTGATAAAAAAAATATTAGTTAACTCTTTCACCCACTACTTGAAAAATTGTGCATATGTAATAATTTGAATGACTGACAATGTAAGAAATTTTATACCGTCGATGCATAACAATTAAACTCTTATTTAAATATTTATTTAAAATGAGTATTATTATTATTTAAACTATCATTAATAATAATTATTATATTTATTATCAACATTCACTATTTTTTATAATTTTAAATTTTATATTATAAAAATAATGATTTTTCTTAAGTACTTAATTGTAAAATTAAATTTAATGAAAAAAATGATAATATATAAAAATGAAATTAAATTAATAGTAAAATGGTTTTCTTTTATGTACTTGTTTTAGGGCGAATGCTTAAAATGAACCTTGACTTTTTTGGTGCATGATGCATCTTGAGATAAAAATAAGGTGTACTATGAACTTATGTTTTTCAGTTTTTATATGTTTTTAGCCGTTCATGTGTCAAGTAAATTCATCTATGGTTCAAACAATGCATTTGGGTTTACTTGACACCAATTGTATGCTTACAACATTTACTTTTTTTTTTGTGTCTGCCTTATTTTAATTATTAGAAGAAGATATATATTTGCTAAACTGGATAGGTTCATTAAAGTGCAATGACGACGTCGTATCACCACCAGTAGGAACTCTCACATGAAAACCAGAGACCTCTCCATTCTCTTGTTTCCCACCCGTCCCCCAATCCCCATCATGAGAATCATCGTCTCTAGTGTCTAAAATAGTCGTCCACAACAGTTCGAGCGTGACTGTTCCGCAACAATTGGAGTGTGACCCAAGCTTATTCTATTTTAGCGCAAGATTCTTAACCCTCGTAACTAAATTAAATGAGGATACTTTTACAAACTTATTTTTTAAATCATCATTGATTTGTAAATGAATAATAATTGATTACTCCCTGTGCATTCACTTTTTACTGCTTTTAATTTAATGGGTGGAAGGGAGGATGTAAACTTAGTCGGACAAAACTAGTGCAATAGATTTGTGAAAGGGGCATGGGTTATCAAAAATAAAACAAAAATACTATTTGTAAATCAATATTACAAAAGAGACATAGGATGTGCTGTGTAAAAATGTGATATCTACTATTCAAAAGTAAAAATATATGGTGATTGTTTAAATCCTTTATGAGGTAAATATTTTACTCTACTTAATTTATTTATTTTTTATAATTTTTATAATTAAATTTATCAAATTTGGTTATTATTTTGTATTTTATATGATTATAATAAAATTTTCATTAATCAAATCATTAAGAGCTAACTTATAAGATATTTAGAGATTTGCGGATCATTTGAGCTTACGATGTACCTCTATACAAAAATTATATCAAAAAATATTAATTTATCATATTAAATCATTAATATGTCATATTATATCATGAAATGATAATAAAATTTGATGATTTTAATTATAAAAATTATCAAAAATTAATAAATTAAATAACATGAAATATTTACTCAATAAATTATTTGAGAAACCACCAAAATACATAGATGAGGTAAAGATATTGTGATGTCCTAAATTAATCACAATAGAGTATAATATCTAAGTTATTCTTATATATTACAAGTTTATTATTATGTTAAATGATATTCAATTATTTTATAGATACGTATATTTTAATAAATTATTTTATTGTTTCGAAAAAGGAGGAACCATAAAAGATACTATTATTATTATTATTGGGTTTCTCTTGATACTATTGCTGATTACGTTTGGCCTATATTTCTTGACATTCCTTCCACCCCCCCATCCTCTCTTCTCCCTTCTCCCACTCTTTGTTCACAGTTGCCGCGCGCCTTTCACAGCACCATGATGACGTAAGCAAAACGGAGATTGGGGATATTCTGCCGCCGTTGATGCCTTCTTCTTTCGCCTCTCTCCGTCTTCTTCTTCTTCTTCTTCCTCTCAATCGAACTCACCGCTACTTCCCCTATTTGTTTTCAAGGTTCGTTACCCATCTTCTTCTTTTTTCCCCTTTTGCGTCTTCTTTGCTTTGCTTTTTGGCGGAATCGGCGTTAGGGTTCAGATTCGCTTCGGATTTTCTTGCATGTCGCCGAAATTGAGTTTCGGATACTGATGCTGCTGGTATCGGGAGTCGAGGTTTTACTGTTGAGTTTGAAGTTGAAGTAACCCTAGTACCCTACCAATTACCGAATTCTTTTTGTTACTCTTGATCAGTGACTTTTGTTTTGTTTTTTGTGATTCGTTGTATCGATAGGCTCTAACCGAGTGTTAGGCTAGTAGCTGCTAATTACTGATAACTTGTGAAATCGGGTTTTGAGGGTGAACTATTTTGACTTGAATCACTGGAACTGGTTGTTTTGGAGTTTCGATTTGACTAGGGTAGGGTTATGAATCGCGAAATTAGGAGTGGATAAAGAGGGGCGAGTTGGTGTGGATTATTGCTCCAAAGATGGAACATCTAGAATGTATAAATCCGAGGAAATTGGAAATGATTTCCTCCTTTTAATGTGGAAATTATTTGATTTTGATTGAATGGTTGAACAGGTTTGATTTTCTAGCTATAGAAATTCGGATTTTGAAGTGATTTGGAAATAAATTGTTATGTTTAGGACTTGTTAGAAAATGGAATTAATTTTATTTGAATTTGTCATTTTACATCTTTATCCTTATATCATAGAAGGGAAAATTCTTAGGTAGGCAAACTTTAACACCTTATGTTTTACTCACTCACGCTAAAGTTAGTGGGGGTCCATAAGTGAAAAAATGTATATATCTTAGATAAAGAGATGAACCCACCTTTATCGTGAGTGTGTCTAAATATGATATATTAAATTTTGGTCCATACAAGAATCTCTCTTATGAAAGAACCATGTAAATTTAGTACGGGTGAATTAGTTCATTTATATAAAATCAAATTGTTAATGTGAGCAATTGAGCATAAGTTGTGGTTGAGTCCACAGCCTAGTGGTTGTTCTTGTACTTCGTTAAGCTCGGAGTCCGAGTTCATCCCCCATCCTCTTCCCCTTGGTCAAAAAAATAATATTGAGTGCAAGTTTCTAAATGTGTGTGATGTCATTCTGGAAACTGTTTTTGACTATTTTCTGAAATTGAATTGGAAATTGCACCAGCCTCTACCTTAACGTTTCAAGTGATAATTTTGAATCTGAGCATGTGTCCAGCAATACTGTTAATATAATTAGGCAATGTTGTAAACTTTGTTTTGTTTGTGTGCAGGTTGTGCATATGTGATCAACTGTTGAAAGATGTTTGATGGTGGTTACAAGTCACAACATGGGTAGCCAGCGGGACAAATTGCTGAGGTATCCATATTCTTAGCTCTAATTTGCCTATTTCTTTCCCAGCTCATCAAACTCGATCAATCATGATTGTTAATTGATAATTGCTATTTCTCTTTACATGAATACTTAAGTTTTCATTTCATTTTTTTTTACTCCTATCAAAATCTTGTTTTCAAAATTCGGAATTGATATTTTGTGTTTAAATTCTTCACTCAAGATAGATTGATTACATTTAATATGATGAATTGATGATTGCCAAGGAATGCTCTTGTTAATTTATATTCCAAAACAACTAATTTAAGCAATTTCAAGTTCTAAATTCGCCCTTCAACTCTGTAATAAGTTTAAAATTATTGATAAGATAACTTATGTTAGTACAATATAAACTTGCGGCATCAGTATATTTAATTTGCTTTTCCAGCCATGAAGTATGGACGGATACATAGCCAATTAATTGTTTGCTATGCCAGTCATTTGTATCAGTGTTAGAAATAGAAATATGCTATTTTAGAATTATCCTAGATGGCTATCTGATTAAATCATAGAGAAATTAGAGTTTGACTCATAATGTTGTGGACTTTTAATTTGAAATTTCTTTGCATAAATATTGTGGATGTAGCTTTATTAAATGGAATTAATCTTTTAGTATTCAACTTGCAGCTTTCCTGTTTATAAATATGCAAATACTTTGCTTCAGTTTCAGAAGAATATGATCTTTTTCTGTACATTCTGTTCATTTATTTCTAGGTTGGAAGTCTTGGATCCTAGACTATCTTCATCTACTGATGCTGGAGTTAAAAAATCTGGATTTAGCATTGATAAATTAAGCCATGGTGCCCATGGAAGCAGCACAACCTCTAGGTCTTTTAAAAGAGGAATGAGAAAGGGGTCTGAAGGACTGAAGTCAATTGGTCGATCACTTGGATTTGGGGTATCTAAGGCAGTGTTCCCGGAAGATCTTAAAGTGTCAGAAAAGAAGATATTTGATCCTCAAGACAAATTTTTGCTCTTGTGGAATAAACTTTTTGTTATCTCATGCATTTTGTCTGTTTCGGTGGATCCACTGTTTTTTTATCTTCCTGTCATCAATGATCGACAGCACTGTCTTGGCATAGACCAAAAGTTGGCAATTATAGTTACCACCTTAAGGACAGTCATTGATGCTTTCTATCTTCTTCACATGGCTCTCCAATTTCGTACTGCTTATATTGCTCCTTCATCTCGCGTCTTCGGACGGGGTGAGCTTGTCATAGATTCAGCACAGATAGCCAAGCGTTACTTGCGGCGATACTTCATCATTGATTTCCTATCTGTGTTGCCCTTACCACAGGTTGGAAAGATTGTGTTATCTTGGGTCAATCTCTTTTTGTTGATGCTACATGACTATTTTCTTTGGATCTAACGATCCTTTTGTATCAACATTGTCTACAACTCTTTTGTCTTTCACTTTAGGGTTTCCATAAAATAATATCTTGGCTGCTATCCACTCCTTGCTTCTTTGTGTGTCTGGATCAAAGATTGATTTGTGGGATTCCTGAATACTCATGCGAGGGTTTGTTTTTTTCTTTTTTCTTTTTGTACATAGCAAAGCCACACTGATAATAATTCTGATAGGCAAACATTGTCATTGATACAACAAAGCTCTCAAATCCCTTTGCACATCTGTTCTCTTATTTTTACAAAATAACACAGATTTCTGAATTAATCGTCCTTTCTTCCTTCATTTCACATTAGTTCTGCTCGTTTGTTAGATATTCCGCGTGCTACAAGTATCAACTATCAAGTATAATATATATTTTTTGCTGTAGATATACTGAGCCCTTGTTTTGGCAGACGTAAGGATTTATATTGTTAAACCTGTCTTGACTTTAGAGTATATATGGTCATTTTTAATTTTAATATCATGCTGAAATTTGAGACTGCTTATTGGACTTTCATCAATATATTCTGAACACTTCGACTGCTCAGTTGGCATCCATTAATAAAGTTAAATCAGTTATTTGTATTAGCATGATTCACATCTTTATTGCAACTGTAATTTTAATGGGTATAATATAACAGAACTCTTATATTTTCTCTTTTCTGTTCTTTTGTTCAGATCGTGGTTTGGAGATTTCTTCTGAGGTCAAAAGGTTCAGATGTTCTAGCAACGAAGCAGGCCTTGCTGTTTATCATCTTGCTTCAGTATGTTCCCAGATTTTTTCGAATGGTACCATTGACTTCAGAGCTTAAGAGAACAGCTGGTGTCTTTGCTGAAACTGCATGGGCTGGTGCTGCATATTATTTACTGTTATACATGCTTGCCAGTCATGTAAGTTCTTGTTATCTTTTTGTGATGTTTAATTCTGTTAATCTCCCCTGCCTCGTGTAGTTGAGCTATTTTACAATCTCAGTAGTTATGATATTATTCCTATTATCTAGCTTTATGGTGCTTCAACTTTACCAATAATTTTGGGTATTTTCTCCATCAATGACTATTTGCAGATAGTTGGGGCTTTTTGGTACTTGTTAGCTATTGAACGCAATGACTTCTGCTGGCAGAAGGCCACCAGGGTCAATGGGTTCAACAAAAACTTCTTGTATTGTGGCAACCAACAGATGGAAGGTTATAGTGCCTGGCAGAACAGAAGTGACAATATTCTTAAGTCAAAGTGCTCTGCAGATGGTGATTCTCCACCTTTTGATTATGGAATTTTCAAGCAAGCCGTGACATCTGGTATTATTTCATCTATGAAGTTCTTCTCCAAATACTGTTACTGTTTATGGTGGGGGCTCCAGAATCTGAGGTAAGTGATTTTGTTTCATAGGGACATTTTGGTCATTCATTCTGTAGCAGCAATTAAAAAGATTATGCCACTCGTCCTCTGTCTGAACTGAATACTGATATACCAAGTGTTTCTCCAGAAGTATGTACATTTCAGGATTGATTATATATTACTACATAGTTGTTTGTGATGAGGACATATTGTTTTTAAAACTGCTGGTTATGGTTGTATTTTGGTTTTGAACAACTTAAACTCTACTGAGGTTTCTGTTCCTTTTCGATATTTCTTATGTTAGGATTCTTTGCCTCTAGTAAACGTGTAAAGCTAATGTGTTTATCTTTAATACTTATGATCTTTTTTGTTGACTTCACCGCAGTACACTTGGTCAGGGGCTTCAAACTAGCACCTATCCTGGGGAGGTTATATTTTCAATCGCACTAGCTATATCTGGCCTCATCCTCTTTGCACTTCTGATTGGCAACATGCAGGTATACATAAAATCTAGATTAACATATTGTGAATGAATGATTGCTGGGAGTATATTTTTGTCAAGGTCAAATGTGCTGGCTACGTTTTATTACCTAACATTAATTCTCATATTTATCAACAACATATGAGTAATTAAAAGTCATTGAATGTTGCAATGTTATATGCTATATGAATGGGATTAAATGATGTTAAACAGTGTTGTTAGATTGGAGCAGCTAGCCTCCAAATATTCATTTAGTTAATATGTATTTGTAACGGCAGTTGGAGGGGGCATTTGATTTTATGTTGAGAAAAGCTTTATCCTTTTCCACTTGTCTTTTGTAGCTAGTTAAAGCATGTATAGTTNAACACAAAAAAAAAAAAAATGGCATGCATAGTTGAAGATAAAGGCTATCATAGATAAATTTTCTTGGTGTCTTTCCAGAATTTAACTAAGTATTCATGTCAATGATTGAACATGTTCACGTAAAGAAAGATCTAAGAACCAATATGGTTCTTTTGTATTAAGAAATTAGAGCAAATACACATGAGCATAAGATAATGCAGATTGTTCTAAATCTTGTTTCTCTTTATCATAGAATGACCCTGTAAATTGAAAGCTTTGAATTTTATGTTCTCAAAAGTAAGAAGGGCAGATTGTTTGTAATTGATAATGAGGTTTCTGTATTTTCCTATGGTTACAGACATATCTTCAGTCTCTTACCATTAGGCTTGAGGAAATGAGAGTGAAAAGGCGTGATTCAGAACAGTGGATGCATCATCGCTTGCTCCCACAAGAGCTTAGAGAGCGTGTGAGACGGTATGATCAATATAAGTGGTTGGCAACACGTGGTGTAGATGAAGAAAATTTGGTTCAGAGTCTGCCAAAGGATCTGCGAAGAGATATTAAGCGTCACCTTTGTCTGGCTTTAGTGAGGAGGGTAAGCTGCCAAACACTTCAAATTTAGCAAAACACCAATAAGGCCCTCTATCTTAATGCTTGACTAAAAAGGACCCGACTTTTCTCTGACAAAGAAATTACCCTAAAATTACACTTGCAAGAACTTGAAACTAAATAACCACATGAAGTTACGGTTGTTTGGTTCTTTTGCACAATTATAGCTATTTGGTCCTATCTTTTCTCTGGCTCTTACGATTTGCTTTTTCAAATTCTTTTAGACATTAATCATGCTGTGCCTCTATAAGATTTTTATTCACTCTCTTACTTGGATAAATTTACCAAATTGATGTTTGATCATCTAAATATGTTTTTTTTATACGATATTCTGAGTGTGTTAGTTTCTCAATTGCTTCTCGTGGATTTGTAGGTTCCTCTATTTGAGAGTATGGATGAGAGATTGCTTGATGCCATATGTGAGAGACTGAAACCATGTTTATTTACAGAGAATACTTACATTGTCAGGGAAGGAGATCCAGTTGATGAGATGCTTTTTATCATACGTGGTCGCCTTGAGAGTGTTACCACAGATGGTGGGAGGAGTGGATTTTTCAACCGTAGTTTTCTAAAAGAGGCCGACTTCTGTGGGGAGGAGCTCTTAACCTGGGCACTGGATCCCAAATCTGGCTCTAATCTCCCATCTTCTACTCGAACAGTTATGGCATTGGCAGAGGTTGAAGCCTTTGCCTTAACTGCTGATGAATTAAAATTTGTTGCAAGTCAGTTTAGGCGCCTTCACAGTAGACAAGTTCAACACACTTTCCGTTTTTACTCCCAACAATGGAGGACTTGGGCTGCAATCTTTATTCAAGCGGCATGGCGTCGGTATTCTAAAAAGAAAATTATGAAGCTTCGTCAAAAGGAAGAAGATCCCGTGGAGTCAGAAGGAAGTCAGAACAATGCTGGTGGCACTTCATACAGCCTTGGTGCTGCCTTGTTAGCATCAAAGTTTGCTGCTCACACCCTTCGTGGTGTACATCGCAATCGAAATGCTAAGACTGCCAGGGAGTTAATGAAACTACAGAAACCCCCGGAGCCTGACTTTACTGCAGATGATGCAGACTAAACTTTCGTGTATAACTACTCCCTTGAAATGCTTGTTTACATTGACCATTATGATTGAACTAGTGAAGATAGGTCAAAAGCAATGTATTATACAATTATTCTCTGTTTTCAGTTGCCAGCGTTTGAAGAATTGTAATGACTCTGCGTCTATTTCCTTGTAAATTATGCTAAGCCAACTGTCATTAGGCCTGCTTCACATCATGTAAAATAATGTACTGTTAATTTTATTACTTAAGTTATTGATTGGCAGAATCAAGGTTGGTCACTCGGTTTATTTGTCATTTGTATGTAATGCAAGTGTGATTTTCCACCTGAATTTTTTTAAGGCTATGCTATCTGAAGTTCAAAGATGTTTTTCACTTTCTCATCAGTTTGACAACCTTCGGTGATCCATAATCTACTGCCTCATATTTGTAATAAGATTCAATTTTTTTTTGAGACCAAAAAAAATGAAGATTCAATTTGTGTTCCTTTTCTTCCTCTCTCCTCTTCTTTCATGCGTTATTTCTTCAGGTGAATGTTATCCAGCCAAATTAATTTAGCTTCCCGTTGTGATACGAAGAACCTTAGCAGAACTAAAGGATAATGATAGTGCTGACTAATATTCAACTAGAAGCACTGGAAATCCTAATATCTGGTTTGGTTCAAGTATATGTGTTACATACCCTAACAACCAAGAATTGGGAAAAAAAATTTGCTAAAGAAAGGAAGAAAACAAGAAAGCTACACCATTACCTTTTAGTAGAAGGATAAAAAGATAAGATTAGATAAAATTAGGATTAGACAAAATTAGGATAAAAATTAGATAAGACTACAATTAGATAAAGATTAGGATTAGAATTAAATAAAACTAGATAAAATAAGATAGGATTAGATTAGGAAGAATGGACGAGAGATTAGAAGACTATAATAAATAACATACGGTAGGGGAGGATAGAAGCAAGAAAGTTTTGGGAAATCATAGACTACACAAGGAGAGATCCAACTTCTCAAATGTTGGTCATTAATCTTATTTAATTTTCTTTTCAATAAATGAGTCCCTATTATTATTATTTTGTCCTTATTAGTGATTCGGTACAGTTGTTACAACTAGTATCAGAGCACACTCTTGGAACGTGCTATGGATGGTAACTTCCATCCGCCAAACATCCGATATGGAAAGCAGGATAGAGGCACTCGAATAAAGCATGAGGAGGCTAGACAACCTGGAAAGGCGATTGGAGGAGATACACGCATAATAGGCTCGAAGCACGGAGCTGATTCTGAAACAACTAGCAGAATTGAATTAGAGACCAAGGTAGGGAGAAGGAGGAGGAAACTTGAGGCAATACCAGAGGAACCAAAATCAAGGGGGAGAAGAAGAAGAAGGAGACTCGTCAGGACCACCGAGCAAATAAATAGAAAGATCGAGCTACCGACTTTTGAAGGAGAGGATGCTTATGAATGGTTAGTGCACATCGAATGCTACTTCAGGGTAGCCCAAATAGCAACGACAGAGAAGCTAGAGTGTGAGCAATGGCGTTAACAGGGGAAGCATTGACATGGTTCGAATGGTGGGAAGAACAAACCCCTTTCCATTCATGGATGAGGTTCAAACAAGACGTCCTCAAGAGGTTCCAACCAGGAACATTGGAAACCCTATAGGACCTTGGCTGGATGTAAAACAACAAGAGACAATCATGAAATATTGTCGCGAGTTTGAATTGGCGGCTAAAACCCAACGAAATATGGGTCAAGACACGTTAATGGGGATTTTCATGAACGGCTTGAAGAATGAGATAAGAGCAGAGATGGACATACCAAACCTTGAAACCTTGACTGAAGTCATGAACAAGGATTTAGCCATTGAAGCTCATATCGCTGCCTAGAAGGACACGGGAATCATTCCAGGTGGAAGGCGAAGTGAAACAAGATACAAGGGGACTAGCAGTGAACCAAACAGAAGCTTAGGATGGGTTAGACCCAACCCACTCATAATACCAAGGAACGGAGAGCGAACAGGAAGCGGAACAATGGGCTAGAACTCGAAACCCACGGGAAATAGCTCAAGTTCTACAATGGCTTCATCCGGGACCAGTAGCAACACCTACTCTAATGCCAAAGGGAGTTGGCCACGAAGGCTGTCCACTGAAGAATAGGCTGAGAGACAAAAAAGAGGTTGTATTTTAAATGTGGAGAAAAGTGGGGCCCAAACCATGTGTGTCAATTGAAACACTATCAAATTATTTTGCTCGAAGAAGAAGAGGAGGAACCAACAGAGGAAGAAGGTAGCGAACATAAAATGCATCTAGAAGAAACTGGGGAAAACAAGTTGGAGATGAAGCGGCTAGAACTTCAGCTCTCTTCTTATAGCTACTAGTGTTTCACCACCCACAAGACCTTTAAGGTTAAGGGGAGAATACTGGGACAAGAGGTTGTCATTCTCATTGACCCAAGGGCTTCCACAAATTTTATTGCCATTAAAATTGTCCAAGGGTTGAATTTGCCAACAACAAAGGTAAGAGAGTTTCGGGTGAAGGTAGGGAATGGAGCCATCGAAAATGAAAATTGGGGCTGCAAAAAGGTTGTGATCGAAGTCTGGGTAATCAAAATAGTCCAAGCATTCTTTGTGATGGATCTGGGCAAGTCAGAGGTTGTACTAGGAACAGGATGGGTGGCGAGTTTGGGTAGATTCGTAGATGACTATAACGAGACGGTTCTAAGTTAGAAGGTGAGAGATAAAGAGTATAGCCTAAGAGGAGACCCTTCTCTAAGTCGAAGTAAGGCTTCGTGGAAGACAACTCTTAATGCTTTAAAAAGGGAGGAAGAAGGGTTCTTTATCGCTCCTGTTCCGGTATCAGAAACTGTAGAGGCGAAAGCAAAGTTGTCCAGCAACATCCAAGGCCTCTTAAGAGAATATGGTGACTTATTTCAGAAACCTTAAGGGCAGCCACCAAAACGAGAGCAAGACCATGCCATCACGCAAAAAGAAGGGGCTCAGATTCCTCGTATACATCGCTATAGGTACCCTCATTATCAAAAAAAATGAGATAGAAAAAATAGTGGAAGAAATGTTACAATCAGACATAATCCGACCTAGTATGAGCCCTTTCTCTAGCTTGGTAATTCTGGTGAAGAAAAAAATGGAGGGTGGCGATTTTGTGTGGACTATAGGACACTAAACAAGGTGACAGTCCCGAAGAAAATACAATATATGATTAATTGGCCTGTTCCTAAGAATCTCACAAATTTGAAAGGATTCTTAGGACTCACGGGATACTATCGAAGGTTTGTGAAGAAATATGGAAGGATAGCCTAGCCTCTAACCCAATTACTCAAAAAGGACAACTTTGGATGGGGAAAAGAAGCTTAGCAAGCTTTTGACGAACTAAAGCAAGCCATGGTAACCATCCCTGTGCTAGCAGTACTATCATACTCTAAACCCTTTTCAATTGAAACAGATGCCTTGGGAAGGGGAATCGGAGCTGTTCTGTCACAAGAAGGGAAACTGGTGGCCTACATGAGTCACAAGTTATTAGAAAAGAACCAAGAACAGTCGTATATGAAAAGGAGCTAATGGCAATCGTTCTAGCAGTTTAGAAGTGGAGACACTATCTGCTAAGGCATCACTTCGTGGTCTACACAGACCAGAAAAGTCTTAAATTTCCGTTAGACCAGCGAATTGGAGGGGAGGAGCAGCAGAAGTGGGTATCCAAGTTAATGGGATACGACTTCAACATCAAATATAAGATTGGTCGTGAGAATCAAGTGGCTGACACACTATCTAGGAAACTACAATTTTCGGCTCTCACCATGATGAATACCACCGAGTGGGAATGACTAGAAGAGGAAGTACAAGGGGACCCAAAACTGCGGGGCATTATCCAAGAATTGTTGCAGAATAAAGAATCACATCCATACTATGAATTGAGAAAAGGAAAGCTATTATACAAAGGCAGAATAGTGATGTCAAAAACTCCAAATGGATACCACAAATTCTGCAAGAATTTCATGACTCCAAGATAGGAGGGCACTCAGCGCATTTTCGAACCTATAAGAGAATATCCGGAGTAATCTATTGAGAGGGAATGAAGAAAGGAATTGCAGACTGTATACGAGAGTGTAAGGTTTGTCAAAGAAGTAAGCATTAGAATTTAGCCCCAGCAGGATTACTGCAACCTCTACCGATCTTAGAGAACTTATGGGCTAACATCACCATGGACTTAATAGGAGGCTTACCAAAGGCAATGGGAAGATACGATACTAGTCGTGATCGACCAAATGACTAAATATGCTCATTTCTTTGCTCTCTCTCATCCATACACAACTAAGGAAATAACAACCCTGTTTGTAAAAAAGAAGAAGTGGTGAAGCTGCATGGATTTCCAACATCCATTATTTCCGACAGAGACAAATTGTTCACGAGCACATTCTGGGCTGAAATCTTTAATGAAGCAAGCACTAAACTCAAAATGACTTCAGCATATCATCCTCAATTGGATGGGCAGAGTGAAGCGGCCAACAAGTGTGTCAAAACGTACCTAAGATGTTTTTTCAGGAGGTAAGCCCAAGCAGTGGCCTAAGTGGTTATCCTGGGCCGAGTAATGGTACAATACAAACTATCATGGCTCCATCAAAATGTCACTATTCAAAGCCTTATATGGAAGAGAATCCCAATACTGTTGAGGGGTGAATGAGGAGCCACTATGGAAAAGATATGGGTGCTGATGCAGAACAAAATCAGATGCTGAATGAACTAAAAATGCACTTGGACTAGGCTCAATAGAATAAAGACATACACAGACAAGAAGAGGTGGGAGGAGGAATTTCAACTAGGAGACATGGTCTACCTCAAAATACAACCGTATCGAATGAGGAACTTGGCCAAAATGGAGGAATGAGGCTAGATTCTATGGCCCTTATGAGGTATTGGAAAGGATTGGCCTGGTAGCTTACAAACTACAGCTTCCTGACTCCGCTCGAGTGCACTTGGTTTTTCCCGTCTCCTTGATTAAAAAGTGTATGAAGCCAAGCACAACCACACAACCACTTCCCAAGGCAACGACAGAAGACTGGGAGCTGCTACTCGAACCTGACTAGGTTCTAGTAGTGAGGAAGAATGTGAACGAACAACTACGGAAGCATTTGCCAACATTTGAAAATTCTTGGGAGTTAGCAACTGATATTCAAGAGAATTTTCCATTTTTCCACCTTGAAGACAAGGTGACTCTTGAAGGAGAGGGTACTGTTACATACCCTAACAACCAAGAATCAGGAAATGAAATTACTGAAGAAAATAAGAAAACAGGGAAGATTCCACCATTATCTTTCAGTTATAGCAGAAGGATAAAAAGATAAGATTAGATAAAATTAGGATTAGACAAAATTAGGATAAAAATTAGATAAGATTACGATTAGATAAATATTAGGATTATAATTAAATAAGACTAGATTAGGAAGAATAGATGAGAGATTAGAAGGCTATAAATAGGGTAGGGGAAGATTGAAGCAAGAAAGATTTAGAAAATCACAGACTACATAAAGAGAGATTCAACCTCTCGAATGTTGACTATTATTCTTATTTAATTTTCTTTTCAAAAAATCAGTTCCTATTATTATTATTATTATTATTATTATTATTATTATTATTATTATTATTATTTTGTCCTTATCGGTGATTGGGTACCAGTTGTTAAAGTATGCATGAGCATACAAGGTATACCATGCTTTGTTTCTATGAAAATCAAGTGTCTCAAAATCTGAAGCAAATATCCTGACATAGATATAGCAATATTTGGAACATATTTCTTATTGACAAAATGAACTGATTTTACGAATGTGCCAATACAAAACCATGAAGATATTCAAGGATACCATGGGAAGGGGATTAAGGACGCTAAGAAAGAATCCTAAGAATATATCATTCAGGAATTGAAACCATTGGAGGAACTTAAAATGGGCAAGTGTATCAGTCAATTTTGACTGATGAATAGATGAGCCTTGTGAAGCAGAAGCATGCATAGAAACCAATCGTACCAGTCAACACAAAGAAAGCATATGAAAGCAGCAGCATGTACCCAAAATACAAGACTCCAGACACTGCCTTTGTGATCTCAAGCTTTGTGAAGAAGTAAAAAGCAGCGTACAGGAAAAGGTAGAGAGCAGAGGAGGCTGAAGTGAGGAACGACCTCCACCACCAAAGGTAGTCTTCATTGCACAGCTGGAAGTAGCAGAGAACAACCGCGATCTCGGCGCAAGTGACGATGAGGATGAGGAAGACGGCGAACAGGAAGCCGAATATGTAATAAAACTGGTGCAGCCAGATTGATGTGAGAATGAAGAAGAGCTCAATGAAGACAGCGCCAAATGGGAGAATGCCTCCTATTAGAATAGAGAAGACCGGGTTCATGTACCAGGCCTGCTCTGGGATCTGCCTAGGTATCTTGTTTGTCTTCACAGGATCCTCCATCGCCGGCTTTCTGAAACCGACATAACCGCCGATGAAGACCAGTGGCACTGAGATGCCGAACCATAAGAAAACAAGAGCAAACATTGTTCCAAACGGCACGGCGCCGGAAGATCTCTGGCCCCAGATGAGAGCATTCAGGACAAAGAACACTGCAAAGGCAGTGGCGGGAAACATAAAGGCTGTCCTGAGAGTGATTCTCTTCCATTCTGTTCCCTTGAACATCTTATAAAGGCGCGCCGATGCATATCCGGCAAAGATCCCCATGAATACCCAGAGCAAGAGCATTGCTGTCATCAACCCTCCTCTGTTTGAGGGGGAAAGAAATCCAAGGGCTGCAAAGATCATGGTGACAAGAATCATTCCCAAAAACTGAGCACCCGTTCCAACATATACACATAGTAACTCTGAGTTTGATGGAGGCCTGAAAACATCTCCATGAACAAGTTTCCACCCTGTCTCTTCCTGCGCTTCTTCCTCCGTCTCTAATTGATTGTACTTGGAGATATCCCGGTAAAGCGTCCGCAACATTATCATCGCCACCATGCCCGAAAGGAATAGTACAATCATTAAGGAATTTACAATTGAAAACCAGTGAATCTGCTCATCAGCCATTAGAAGATAGCTATCCCATCGAGATGCCCACTTCACATCACTTTCCTACAAGCAAAATTTGAATACAATTATTAACAAAGAGATCGACATCAAGATCCAATTTTTAGTTACACTTTGTGGTGATTCAGTTGCCGTGGCTTAATGGTAGCTAACCTCAAACTCAACATCACAAGTAAAGATGATTTCCTTTTTGTCTTCAACCTCTTGAGGGGGTTCAGAGCCGGTGACCGTCTTTCTAGTGTGGGGATCGCAGGTAGTTAAGCGGCTATTCTCGCTCCATTCACCTTCATATTCATGCTTCACACTGAATTCACAGGAATAATTTCAGTTTACTAGTCTTATTAACCATGAAATGGAGAGTTTAGCTAAACAAAATTTGTTTAGCTTTTACAAACAGAAAAGAATCATAATACAACCTGAAAGGCTTAACCTCAAAGCCTACAATCCTTGACACCTCTCTGACTGGATCTTTATGATACTTGACCACAAATGTTAGGTGGTTATGGATGAAATACTTTTCTTCCTTAATCTGCCAACAGTTGAGTACAACTGGTCAAAATGAACTAAAACCAATGATTACAAAGTAATGGTCAACAAGCTTGTACTTACTCCAGCAATCTGTCCTTTAAGACCAACAAGGAAGCCATGCAGATACACCATGGAAGATTCCTGATCAAGTCTTCTTAGAGGAACAACCAAAGGAAGGTTGTCCAAAATCCTGCAACAATGCAAGGAGAGAATATCCTTTTTGTCACAAAGACTTATTGAAACAATGTTTTGTGGGAGTTCAATTAAGGTCATCAATGCCTCACATGTTCACCCGATATTCGTCATCTATCTTTTCCTTGAACTCTCTGGCTGTTTTCGCATCGAGAGTTAGGCGACAAACAACACTGCACATCTGTGATTCTCTCATTTTGAACTGGAAGAATCAAATTGTTTCAATATGTTAGTGACTGAACAACAAAAGGTAGAAAGTTGCAAAGTGTCCAAAATTTCAACCAACCACATAGGGAGAGTTTTCGATGCGGTCACCCCGGAGAACTTCCCCGAGATTTTCTGCACTGTCAACGATCTGATCTGGGCGACAATAAGGCAGCGAATAGTACGAGTATGGAAGCTGTGTTTTTGTGGAAGTCAATTTGTTCACTTTCACCCTCAAAGGATCCCCCTATCACCAATGAACACAAGATAACATATCAATGTTACGATGAGGAAAACTTATCACCATTTCTTTGGCTAATCACCTAGAGATTTGATTGAATCAGATGAACAAGCTGTCAACTATGTCAGCTTAAGACCTTCTTGAAAAATGTCTAGGAAATGCAAAATTCAGATGATATCATAGAATGACAAACATATACAGTTACGCAAAGGAAAATACAAGTCTAATTCCTTCAACTAACACTATTGGTGGCATTGCATAAGAGAATCAGTATAACTCTGAAAATAGCCATGAAATGATCAAAGCCCCAATCACAGTTTTTAAATTATTCATGAACTCAATAAATGAAAATGTATCAAAAATCAAGAGAGAATCAACTAATAACTGCTACTAGAACACATTCACTTCTAGATGTCCATGATAAGTGCTTGGATCTCTTCTCTGGAACCCATATAGAAGACAAGCTAACTAACTTCACCCAAATACTGAAACCGACAAAGATCTAAAGCTAACAAGGTAAAGAACCCATAAAACCAGGACTACCCATCACTGATCTGACCCGGAATTCATTGAAATATCTCACTATGTGAAATCGGCTACACGTATCAAGCGATGCCATAGTGTCCTGTCAAGGGCCATAATACCCTAAACCCCAATGCAAAAATGCTTGAAAAATTGCATTTTTGAACTTCCAATGAGAAAAAGGAATGACCTTGTGGAAATCTTCAGGTGCAACACCAGGGAGGTAAAAACAAGTAGCATGGTTGGCAATGAGCAGAATGCAAGTGCTCACTGAGATCCATAGATGGCAAGAGAGAGGTCCTCTCGCCATTGTTTCCTACAAAAGAACACAATTTTCCACCAACACACTCCTCTGCTTCTTTCTCTTCCCCTGTTTTGCTCTGTTCTGATCTGCTCTGTTCTGTTCTAGTGTATATGTTTGTGTCTACTGATCTGCTCTGCTTTGGATTTTATGTGAAAGTAGTTTTATTACCATTTTCATCAAAATACAATAAAATAGAAATTATAAAATAAAAAATTGTAGTTGGAGAGATGTTTGGAAGGTCAGGACACATTTACATTTATATTAGAGATTAATTTCTGTACATTAACAGTATAAAAATAGTTAAATTTTTCACATCAAAAGTTTTTTTATATATAATACATGATTAGATATCTCTGTAAAACCCTTTCCCACTTTCATGTATAAAAATTAATCTCTTTTATATTATCCTACATTTTTATTTGTTTTAATCATATAATTATAATTGGTAAGACATACATGTCCAAAAGGATGAGTGTGTAGCAATTTTAATTTTAAATGAATTGAGGCACTGCATTGGTCGAATCCATGAATGAAGTAATGGTTGGACAGAATGGATCACATGTTTTTTATTGGTGAGTTTCACAATCACCAACGCTTTCCCACCTTTTAGTTGGTGTTTCATTTATATGAATGAATAATAAGTAGGGCTGAAAATAGCTCACTTATACCATAAAGCTTACTCATCTAACCTATCTAAGATTTTGCCTAAAGCCTATTGTTTAACAAATGATTGGTACAAGACTTTTTTAAGAATCTCATCTAGTTAAGTGAACTACACTTCAAGTATTTAGAAAAAGTCATTTTTCACAGGTGGCCTACTTAAACATTTACATTATTATTATTATTATTATTATTATTATTATTATTATTATATTATTTTGTTTGAAATCAGGTATATTCTTTTAGTGGTAATTCTGTTAACTCTGATGTTAATATTGTCTGGGAGTACAATTCTGCTGGCTTTGGATATATTTTGCGTGATAACAAGGGCGCTTGTTCAAGCATAGTTGACAAGTCTCGAATGCTCCTTACTGAATTAAATGACATTTGGCCTGACCTTCAGTTTGCATGGGGGGAAATGGTTGTCGTCGTGTTGTGTGCGTCTTGAGGCTTATAATGTTATTAGAGATCAAATTTCTCGTTAGCGTCATGATAGCATGGTAATGCAATCGTGGTGTGTGCAATTTTTTGTCGCTCCTTATTTGAGTAATACTTGTGCTTTATTTCATTGTCACACATGATGCTAGTACGGGTGTTTTTTTTGAGCTATTGCAAAATCTCACGGAAGAGCTGAGTGCTCTCATCTTTGCGGATATAACTGTGTAGTTTTCTTTTCTATTTCTTTTTACAAAAAATAGAGGCAATTATGTTTGTGCATTTGAGATTTCATAGGAAACGCATCTCTTTTAACACTAGTTTTTCTATATCTAGAACTCGAATAACAATTAGGGATGAGTTATAATATATTGTCGATGTAAAATATTTTATATTGTTAATCAATCGCATCTCTTTAATATTTGTCTTTTAAAGTAATTATTATAAAAAAAATAATTTTAATAATGTGGCTATAAATAATTGGATAATAATTTTAAAAAATTGCTAATAATACATTAAAATTAAATTCATATAATTATGTATTTAATTGAAATGCACTAACATTGTAAATGAGTTTTGTACTGTCATCCAATCATATATCAACAAATCAGCATTGACTATCACACTCATTCCTAAAAGGTCATCCAAACTAAATTAATTGATTGGTGAATCGTGTAAAATATTTTACATTATCAGTGCATCAAAATTAAACTCTATAATTATTTATAAATAATTTAATAATTTTTGTTGTAAAAGACTTCTCTATTGACACGTTGATCAATGTAGAAGCACGAATTTAGAAAAAAAAGTAAAAGTGATCTACACCTTCAAGTCACTTACAATATACCTTTTATTAGTAGGTGTTGACTTCCTTCCCTCTTCGGTTTTTTTCTAAAGACTAGATTATACTTTAGTGTAGATTTCACATAAGTAATTCAAATTGGTAAACCTCCACACTTTTTTAAAGTGATTATCTCAATTTTGATTGTGAAGATCAAAATACTAGAAGTACCTATTGACCTGTTCAAGTCTTAATGTCAAAGTCTTTAAACAGACTAAGGTCAAACCTAAAATCAAAAACTCTGTATCTAGATCAGGCAAATCTTAACCTTGGTAAGAATTATTTTTTTTTCCTGATAAACTCGGTAAGAATTCTTATACTTATGTTTTATACTTATTGATTGAATTACATGATTGGATGGTGGAGAATAGTGTTCACAACGATTTATACAAACTAAATGTGGCTCAATTGTTCTACTAGAATGAAATTAAAATCTATCTCAATTAATATTAATAATATTATGTAAAATGCGTAAACTACAATGGAGATAAAGTTGACTACACTAAAGTGCAATGCAAGCAATGACCATGTTCTCATCCTTAAGAAAACGTTTTGGACGGATCTACATCCAAATCTAGATAACTATTTTTTATATAAAAATTTTGCCACCCAAGAAAAATGATTTATTATATATGTCATTTTATATTACATTATTCAAATGTTAGATTAATTAAATTCAACTTCTATAATAAGTTATCGAGGGGAGTAAGTGTATTAAACTTAAAGAATCTGTGGATCTTATTGATCGAGGCATGGTTTGTATGTGCAAACTTGACCTCCATCTTCAAATGTTGAACAACTTTATCAGATTTCAAGCAAATTGGCCATATTTTTTTTCAGACAATCTAACAATGTACAACAATTTTTTTTTGGTGTCATTTATCCATGTTCAAGAGTGATCACTGCTCAGAGATCAGAAAATATCATAGTATTCTTGAATCAAATTTAGAAGTACATTTGAGAAAGAAAGATCAGGAACAACTTAAATTCGACAACCAAATCGAAATCTGCACGATACACTATCCTCAATATAAGGCAGTTTTCAACAAACAAATGCTGCTTACAATGATGTGTCCACATTTTGTCATAAGCACATAAGGCATACTTCAATACCGCGTCCCCCCAATACAACAATAACAATAACAACTAAGCCTTGTCTCACTAGGTCTCATAACTCCAAAATATATCGTGACGGATACAGCTACAAGGAGGAAAAAAGGCGCAGCCGGAGGTAATTCCAGATATAGTAAGAAGTCAAACTTTTAACTGTCCTCTTGTAGAGGCGATTCTATCATCCTAACGGTGCGAGGAAGCATGAACTCAGCAAATATGGGGAAATGAGAGGATGGATAATAGCCATCAATATTATCATTCACCACTTCGCATGAAACGGGGATTAGAGATCTTCCTCTGAAAAGGATCCAATCGATGTGAAGATCCTGAGTTTGGCGATCCCAGCAGAGGCAGAGGGCTCTAAAAATTAACTTGAGGAATTCAAGTGCTCCCTGTTTGTCACCTAACAGCACCAGATAACACTCAGCAATAATGTAATCATATCATGCTCATAAAACTGAAAGTTTTAAAAGCATAGTTACCCTTGAATCCATGATAAGTGCGGATTAGGGAAACGTTTTTCCTCACACGCGCACTAGGCCATGCATCCCTCATATCCCCGACTACACCATGCTCTCTGCACTCAATCAGAGTGAACACAAACGTTACGCCATCTCATTTGCCGGTAGTTCCAGAAAGCACAACTTATCCAAAACTTAGATGAACAATAAAGATAATGAGCTTGAGCTCCAAACAGCATCATGATATAAACTTGAGTATTGATAATAACGAACAATTAGAAACATATGCGATAAGGCAATACCTGGATCTTCCAAGAAGAAAGCGACCGGTAGTTGATTCTTTTTGTGTATTGAATCCTCCACAGTACACAACCGGCAGACTAGGGGGTAAGGATGCAATGTGCTGCCATGTGAGTAGAGCACTTCGCCTACGGGCACGAGGACTGAACTCATCCATGTTTGTATTTACTATCTGGAAGGAGAATCCTGGTGGCTCAACTCCTTTTAGTTGAAATGTGTGGACATCATGTCAAAGTACCAAATGATTCAAAGATTTTCCAACAAAAGTAAAATGCAATTGAAAACACTTCAACTTATAATTTGTATTCAAAATCAAAAGGATATAGCCCAAGTAGCAATGCAAGGAACTTCAGAACCCCATGACATGCTTCCAGGTACAGAAGGAGACTCAGACAACCAAAAGGTTCCACCTTCCAGAAGCTCTACCTACATTTGGGAAAATAATGGCATCGGTCAACTAACCAGTTCTTCAATCAGTTATATTTTTTTTCCTTTAAAAAAAAATGATACCAGATAATGCGAAGATGTCTCGCACCTTTTCCTTATCATAGAAGATGGTGCAATGCTCATCACTTGTGTCTTGGGGCCCTTTGCGAGATATGCCAAACTGATCATAACCTTTTTATTTTTTATCAAAACAGGAGTCCATTTAGAACTGGAGTAATGTTAAGCACAAAAACGGTTTGGCCAGGAATCGCTAATATTATTCCTAAAATGAAAAACCATGGTATGAAGTGCAGTGTCCATAACATCTAATGGGGACGCAAGCCAGTGCTGAATGCAACCAAATGAAAATAGTAGCCTTTCAAGTAACAGGATTGGAAATGAAGTCTCCACATAATATAGACAGTTCTCTTTTTTTGTTGCAGAGACCGACTAGCACTACTGAATACAAAACAGACCTTTCCTACGAGCAGCTTGCACCTCTATAGTATAGATAGAGAACTTTTGAGTTGTATCAGATCTTGTAAGCCCGCCTCAACCAAACAAGGTTTTCACAAGTAGGAAAAGCCAAAATCCCAGGTATCATTCTTGTGAAGAGCATTCACTTTTCCTTGTTGTAGTTAGTTTTTGGTTGTCATCAAGTTTCACTTAACACAAGAGTTGATAAGTACAATAGATGTCTAAGGACACAATTTAATGATAATGGTATTTTCATATCTTTACATGGACTCCAAGCATCATTTGCCTTTCTTGTAGATTACAAAAGTATTCTGTGATCTTCTCTAAGACTCTAATCAACACATCCTTTGGTTACCTTGAAGAATAGTTGTTTATTAAAGAAGTTCATGAGCAAAGGAATCCAGTTAATTTGAGGTGAACGTTCTCTGCTTGTTGAGCATAAAGCAACACAAATAAAAGGGACTATATAATCAAAGAATAATAGGTTACCAGAAATAGATAAAATTATTTTCTGAAATAGCTAGCACATAGCCATGCTTACTCACATCACTTTGCAAAAGAGATGGCTGGAAAAAACTAGTATTTCAGATATTTTGACATCTTAAATAAGAAAAATCCGGATAAAGTATATAACACTCTTCTCCGTCTTTCTCTTAATAAATTTGCTAGCTTTCAGACTTACGAGCATCTGCCTATTTGCAAGTGTAGTTTCTCATTCTAGTTAGAATCTTAATTTATCTAACCTTTTGACATTGTGAATGAACTAGACACCCATTTTAACATAACCCAGTCATCTATTGTGCACTTCTTAATAGTGAGAACTATTTTACTTAAAATGTTTAAGCAGATTTATCACAACACCTTATTGAGAAAATTCTTTATATAACCAGTATCATGCGATACAATCCAATGATCCATTAACAAAGCCATGGATTTTTAAGATTGACAAAAACAAGCATATAGTAGATTTGAGAACAACAAAATTAATCCTTTCAGAAGCTGAAAGAACAAATAATCCAAAAGGTAAGTTACCTGGCAAACCCTGCTGAAGAAAATCCAATTGCGCTTTCACTCCTGAATCCAATCCAGATGCAAATCAAAACAGACAAGGGGATGAATCAATAAAATAAGTCAGAAAAAAGCACCCCGGATCAACAATGGTACTGAAGCAAAGCAAAATATCTTCAAATCAAAAGCATCAATATCATTATCCCCCACTAAAATCATTTGCAGCAAGCAATCAAGTAAACATTGAAAGGCAGCTTAATCCAGAAGGATCCACCAAAAACCCAGATCACAGCAAACAAAAAGGTACCATTTTTAGCATACCCAGATGAAAGATAAGATCCGCAAAGGAACACACAACAATAACACATTAGAGGAGCATGTAGAGAGAGAGAGAAAGAAGAACCTTGCTGGGTACAGAGGATGATGGGAGAGTAACTGGTGATAACACT
The DNA here is from genome assembly GCA_003254905.1 of Nissolia schottii. Lineage (NCBI taxonomy): Eukaryota > Viridiplantae > Streptophyta > Magnoliopsida > Fabales > Fabaceae > Nissolia > Nissolia schottii. Next base: position 929,251 of record QANU01093679.1, on the reverse strand, counting down.
GATGCACAAGTCCCTCCTCTTCTCCCACGAATTTGGACTCTCCTCTGCCTCATCATCGTGCAGATTGAAGGTCATCACAGTCAATGAAACACTCATTTTTTTTCTTCCCCAGTAGTAGCAATAAATTTTATTTTTTTAAAAAAATATTTTTTATTTCTCTCTCTATATCTCTACTTCATAGTTGGTGGGTTGAAATTGAAATTGAAATGATTGAGAAAGGAACAAAAACAGGGAGAGGTAATCATGCTAGTATTATATATTAATGGTGCTCTTTGTCATGGTAATGGATGGATTGGAGGCGCGATTTCAGCAAAATGCTACACAGCGAAAAAAAAAAAGGGACTCTCTTTCTTTCTTCTTTTACTGTTTGTATATTAGTTCGGTATGAAAGAGGAAAAGAGAGTGAGGCAGAGGTGTAGTAAGGGAAGGAAGGAAGCGAAGCTCTTTCTGTTAGTTTGATTGTTTTTTGTGACAGTTTTCCCTAAATGGCGTCGGCTATGCCATGCGCTTTTCCCTTCAACAATCAAAACATATATAAAATAAAAATTGTCGTCAACTATTTCTAATTCGATTACTCAGCCAATTGACTGAATCAAATTTAAGTTGGAAATTAATTCTTTGACATCCAACTTAGTATAACCACCCTCTTTCACAAATATTATGGGATTCATGCTAATGTTAATTGGAATTTGAGTTTTATGATATTTATGAGATGAATAGATGATTACTTACGCTAAAATTGATATCAAAATAATATTACTTATTTAAATTTTACTATGATTTACGCAATAGTTATATAAACAAGGAGTTTTTCCTAAAAAAACATGGGTTAATTAATGAAGGAAGGGATTATCTCATCGAATTTTTTTAGAGGGTTTTTCGTGAACATTTCTTACCTTGCCCTGTTTTTCTATGGGGTGGTTTGGGAACTCTATAATGGTGTTTGCTCCACTTCGTTTTCTTGGTAGTAATAAAATTGTGCTTACTTATCTATCCAAGTGAAATGTATCTCTGTCCAATTTGGACCCTAAAAAAACTTAAATTTCAACTTAATTCTTAAATCATTTTTTGAAGTTAACTTAGTCCCTTTTGTCTAATATTTTTTAGAACTGACCAAAAAAAAAATTTAAGGACTAAGTTGATGGAAGAACATTTTTTTGAGATTGAATTGATGCTTTAATTTTTTTGGGACCAAGTTAAACATCAAGACATTTTCTGGAGACTAGTGACATATGTTAAGATGAATTATTTTTTAAAGGTTGTTTTAGGTCCAACAAATTTTCAAAAATTAGTTTAGGTCCCAAAAAAAATACTACTTTAGTTTTAGTCCAAATATTTCTTATTATTAGTTAAATTTTTTTAACTATTAACGTGGCTAAGAGAATGTCATGTAAACAAAATAAACTCATTCAATCCATAATATGTTATTTGACCCAAATTATTTCCAAAATCATCACCCAATCACCACTCAAAGGCTAGTTCAATAACAAATTGTTATACAATAATACTATAAAATTATTTTACACTATCATCCAAAAAAATTGTCATATAAATAAAAATGATTAACTCTATTACTCACTACTACAAAAAAATGATGCCTATAAAAAGGTTTAATTGAATGACATTAGAAAAACTAACTTTACACTTTCCATTCAGCTAAAAAATAGCACTCCTATGCTAAGATTTAAAAAAGAAGTATGTTATTTATACTCATTTTATGTTAGACGCCATGTCAACTCATTTATCATTTATCATTGAATGAGTTTTCAATAAGACTCATTCCCCACTAAATATCATCCAACAATGAATGACAAATTAGTCGACGTAATATTCCACTCAAAATGAATACGAATAACATTTATCTTTTAAAGATTAATGCATTATTGGATGAATCCACCGTTTCAAAAGTAATCCAACTTCCTATTCATTTTATGTAACCTTGATGACTTTCCCATTGGGATAGTTACTGTTATGCACAAATACAAGACCTTGAGACAAAGTTTGCCTCTTAGCAATGCTTATTCTAAATCTAGACATAAATTTAGAATCACAAAGGCTGATAAGAAACATAATTGACAACAAACTGTGAGAAACTAATTGAATTATTATCAGCTAAATGTCGAGAACCAAAAAGTTTGAATACAGTGAAATATGCCTCCAACTACTCTCCTCCTTTTTCCATCATCAATAAACTTGTTCATATAACCAAACCCCATCAAACCAGGAACACCACAAAGAAACATTTATCTCTCATCATCCCTCTGCTTCACTCACTCACCATCTGTCAGAAGATTTAAAGATATCATCATTCAGTTCACTTTTGTGAAGCATTTCTCAAAACCCATTCCACTAAAGTAGCAACGCCAAATCCTGTCGCAGCGCGTTTCTTCTCATTCCACACCGGACCGGCCAGGTCAATGTGCATCCACTGAACCTTTTCATCCACAAACTGCAAAAAGCACACACTTGTTTCAAAAACACTTTACATACATGTGCATCAGGACTACAACATAGGAACACATACAACTACAAAGCACACATTGCCTATATTCACAAAGCAGATACTCTATCTTCCAATTAGTTGCCTTATAGAACTGATTTTTACTCCAAATTAGGAGTATCATGCTTCAACACATCCACTTCATGTGCAAAACTGCTTGTCAGCTACCAACAAATTGCAGTGGCACATGATAATTGTTTATTGGGAGAAACATCGGGCAAGAAAATGGGGGTTTCGGGTTTCCTAATCAGATATCATGACTACTTGCTGGTAGCAACTGCCGACTAAGTTTATGGAGACATTGAAACAATAGCATGATATGTAAGATTAAAGACTTACCTGTTTCAAGAAAAGAGCAGCAGTAATAGCGCCGCCTTGTCGACCACCAGTGTTCACCATATCAGCCACTCCTGATTTCATTGACTCCCAGTAACTTTCTTCCATTGGCATCCTCCATAGTTTTTCCCCACTCGCTTCAGAAGCTTCCAGAATTTCTTTTGCCAGTTCATCACTCGGTGTAAACACACCTTCAAAAGCAACAGTTGCAACAGTAATTAGATGAGTTTTCACAGATGTACCTCTTTCAGGTCCACTCTCCCAGTGCTTAACATCTCTCTTCCCCACAAAATAATAAAATAAAAAAATTAATTGCTTTCAGTGACAACCAAATACCGGGCCTTTTTCTGATTCTCACAAGCAATTATTGGCATATGGTCGTCGGAAAAAAAGAAAAAGAAGGCTCAAACTGATACATATAACAGCTTTTTAGTTTATAATTACCTGCAATTGAGGGTCCAAGAGCAACAATACAGGCCCCAGTTAAGGTTGCCAGGTCGACAATCTGAACAACAGTCAATCAAGCCGTTAGCAAAATTCTAAAACTAAAGCATAGACATAACAAGTTTTAAGTTTGTGCAAAAAGATACCAAAAGCAAAATAAGATAACAGGATAGATGTTTGCAAACACAAAAGCCCAAGGTCACCAATTATTATGCAAATCTTTGTATACATAACTGAACTTGGACTCTACATAAACATTTAAAGAATGGCAATTGTGTGTGTGTGTGTGTGTATTCATCAAATTATTGAGTTCACAGTGCATCCAGACAATTCAGAAGGTTTCTAACATTTTCTGTAACTTTTATTAGGTATAAAAATATTTAACAAGCAAACCTATCAAACAAATTGATACTGAATTTTAAGCAAATATTCCAGCATAGCTGTATGGGGATACTTCATGGGGAGTGAAACCTAGAACTGTTATGATTTATGGGGATACTGCATGGATAGAAAGATGTGCATAGCTGTATACCTTTTCAACACCTTGGTTACAGGCATATACCAGAGCATCTGCCAGGGTAAGCCTACCCTCAGCATCAGTGTTGTTAACCTACACAAGAGGGTAAGCCAATGTCAAATCCTTTGTACCAAATGCTAATAAAACATTAAAAAAAAGGTAAAATTCACAATTTTACACATTTATTGGTACCAGATATTTCTACAACAGATTTGCAGTATTGATAACTGAGTTGTTCAATCGGTTTCATCACAAAATACGATAATTTGGAAATTTTCCTCAAATGAAAATAACCTATACATTTCATCCAAATATTAAAATAAAGCATCCAAGAAGCACCAATAATATTATCCGAAATATCATTGGACCTTATGTTATGATTTCTTAATGACTGCAAAGTAATGGTTGAAACACAATCAAAATGCACCAAATACTATGTGCCAATACCACATACACCAAGTTGTAATGAAAAACTACATAAATGCTCACCTCTATAGTCTTTCCATTTGAAGCTGTGACAATGTCCCCAGGCCTCATACCTTTTCCACTTATCATATTCTCACAAGCTGCAACTATAAAATGAACCTGCAAATGGCATGCATTATTATAATTAGTAATTACTCTACAAAACACCCAATACTAACCACTGAAAACTAACACAAAATTCATATTCCATATGTCTATTATGAAAAACATTAAATGAGATACAAAATTCACTCAGTTTTATGCATATGAACCCAAGATTTTCAACATCCCAATTCCCAACCACCCCTAAATACCCTTTAGCAAAGTCTTTAAGTAACATAACACTGAAAGATAGGACACAAAAAACTACATGCAAATCAATCAATTGAAATTTTATTCTTTGCAAAGGGGAAGAGATCACAAATTGACTGACCTCCACTCCAAGAGGTTTGATTTGGCCAAGAGCTTTTGCTGCGCCGAAAACTGCAGCCGAACCACCCATATCAAATTTCATCAGTTCAATTGAACAACCAGGTCCAGTCTTGATGTTGTAGCCACCACTAATAAAATGCAAATGAAGTAACATGAAAGATTAGAACAAATAAAAAGTAAGAAACTGCACCACCAACAAAACAAAAAGAAAAAGAAATTCCTAAATGTCTGAATTTTCACAGGAGTAGAGAGTAATAATAAAATCAAAATACAAATTTACCCAAATAATTTATATGCCATGATGGCCAATTGGCAATCTAAGTAGAAAGAACACAATGTAACAGTATACTTAGTACCTGATATCAAAGATATCAAAATTACAGTACACTATTTGAATGATGAATAAAATAAATTAGAGACAACTTAGTTCATACCTGTCAAAAGTCAAACCTTTTCCAACCAATGCCAACTTTCTATTGACAGGTCCACTTGGAGGTTTATAACATAGATGGATAAAATGAGGAGGATTTTCCGAGGCTGCAGCAACACCCAGATAGGATCCCATTTTCAATTCTTCACATTGCTCAGCATTCAATATTTTAGCAGTAAAAACATCACTATACGTGGAAGCAATCTTCGATGCCTCTTCTGCCAACACCGCTGAGATCATCGAGTACAGATTAATTTTTAGAGAAGTACAAGTCCCTCACAGATAATTACGCCAATGAAACAATGAAATTCAAATAACCACAATAGTTTCATGTGAACCTGGTGTGAGCACATTAGCAGGAGAATTTACAAGCTCCCTTCCCAAAAGTATTCCAGAAGAAACATCTCCAGCATGCTTAAGTTTCTTCTCCAACTCAGGTCCAGTGCCAAGACCAATAATGTCAACCGATTTAAGCACCGATTTCTTTGATTCTGACTTGTACCTGTTATCTTCAAATATTCCCAGCACAGCCCCTGGCACAGATCAAGCCCACACATCAAGTGTAAGTATAAATATCACTAGCTTATTACACACAAATATAGATAGATAAGCAGACACCAAACAAATACCAGTAGCAATAGCATAAGCTGTGCTAAGCTTTGATTCTTCCGAAAGTCCTTCAGAAGAGGCAAGAATAATGGCGACATCGCTTGCTTGAGCAGATTTTGCAGCCGCCGCAACAGCCTCACCAAAACCCTTTAAAGCCGCTGTAGTGGAAGCAGACTGTCCAAGCCCAATCAAACCAACCCTCTTCGATCCAAGCCCCGTGATTCTAAGAAAGGTTGACTGGCCAGCTTTGCCAGAGAAATCCTCTTCAGATGAGGCTTCAGCTAACAGACCACCCAACTTGGAGTCAATCTTCTTCAAAATCTGATTCTCAAAACCCGAATTTCCATTTCTAGCCAAGTCCTTCTCCGTAACACCCACAGCCAATATGTCTCCTTTCCATTCAGTGACATCAACCTCCTTAGGATAAAACGAGATCTTCCAGGAATTTTCACAAATACAAAACAGGCACTTTTTTCAGCATCGAACCAAATTAATCACAACCACAAAGGAATAACACAATTAAAATAATCAAATCCAATTAGGCATAAACAATCAACCACATCAACAAAAGGTCAATGAAAAAAGGGGTCAGATTTAGAAGTAACCCCACAACGAGAAAACCCCAAAGTTAGAACCTTTGTTCATCGTTAACACAGATAAAAAGTGAAACAAAACGTGGGCATGGCAGATTGAAGTTTAAAAATAAAATAAATAAACCACCTTGGGGGAATCGGTGTTAGAAGGGTGAGTGAGGCCGAGAGTGGCCCGAGCGAGAGTGTGAGCCATGAGCTTCCCTCTTGATGATGGGAAGCGACACAGAGGAATCGCGGCGAAGGAGAGACGAGAAGTGATTCTGGTGAGAATGAGAGAGGAAGAAGAAGAGGAAGCTGTAGAGAAGGAAAAGAAAACGGTGGAAATGGCTGCTGCCATTTGGGTGTGAGAGAGGGTATCGGTATTTATAGTGAGCAGTGAGGATTCACATTCTCGTTCACTTCATCCATCATTGCTCCCTTCTCTTGCGGGGATTGGGTTGCTCACTCTCCTCGGTTTACTCACTCTCACAGTCACTCTTATCTCTTTTTTGTTTATTTATTTGGATTTTTTAATTTGAGTATATTGAGTAGTGAGCCATTACAGGATTATATGATTTAATTCTCCTAAATTGAAATTATTTTCTTATTTTAGAAAATAAACTTACACCCTTAAATTAATAAAATCTATTGTATATATATCTCATTATTTACATGAAATGTCTCACTTTAGATCATTCGTCTTGGTTGTAAAGAGATTTTTTTTCACATGTTATAGGAAAGAAATTTAAGTCAAGTTGTTTATATGTTTTTTTTAATCCGAATTTCAAATTGAGCAATGATATGCGGACATTATCATTTAAATGAGTTTGCACCCTTTACTTTAAGTTTTAAATTTCGGGGGAAATGGCCATATTTTTTTACTAGAATTAAAAGTTAAACGGAATGATTGTAAACAATTTATACAAGTGTTCTCACTTTTTTATTGTACTTACTGGTGTAAGTCCTATGTTAGTTCGACAATGAGATTAGGTGAGTTTTATAGAAGTTGACATGCATGTACTTTTGAGCTAATTTTTTTTTTTTTTTTGTGTTAGATGGTAAATATCACTTCCAATAAGAATAAGGTATTGGTTGTTTTTTATGGTAGTGATTAGATTGTGGAGGTTAAGTATGTTTTTTGTGAGGTAAATTCTTGTACTGATTAAAAATTTTATTTATTAAAATTGTTAATTTCTTATAAAGATCTAATTCCTCTTGCGTGAAAATTTTTGAAACACTATTTTTGAGATCTTAGTCATTTTAATTGTGAAGACCTATGCTCTCGGAAGGGCGCTACAGCGACGTGGAACGATGGATGGGATGCAGTGCTCTTACAACGTTGCAACGACATGGGGCTTGTGACGCGCTGCAGTGACACATAATTAGGTAATGAAACCCTAGCGCCACAGCTGCTTGCTTGGAGAGGAAGCTCCTCGTCCTCCTATAAATAGAACTCCCAAGCAACGTTACAAATCGCTAATTCCTTCAGAGCTTTTAAAGTTTCTCCCAAGTGCGAAAACTTTTCTGCTCAATTTTTGTTGTGAAGACGCAACATTTTCAAGTAAGGTAGGTAGTTAGTATTTTAGGGGTGAGTTAGGATAGTAAGCCCCAATGTCACTATTTTGGTAGTAGTAACGTTGTGGCGGTCCATGACTGTTATGGCGATGCCGGTTCGTCGTAGCAATGTAAGATTGCTATCGCTACACCCTTTAGTAATATTTTTTGTCAGGGTGTGGTGTTTGTTGGTCATTCAAGGTGTCATCGCTACGCTGCTCAGAGATTCTAGCGCCAGTGCTCCCCAATTTCAAGCCTTTTCAGGTGAGTAGAGTTCTAGGTGCATTGACGATGTGTCGCATTAGTGGTTCATCAATTGAGTCAATTGTGATAGCATGTTTATTGTTATTGTTATTTAATTATTAATTATTCAAGTATCTAGGTTAGTTAATGCTTAGTAAGTCACATGTTAGGACTAAGTAAAGACTTATGTATTTGTTATGTGAAATAAATGTATGTTTATATGCTTAGAATTATTTGGTTAGGATTATGTAGCAAATCCTATAGTATGATCATAGGATAACAAACTTTTCATACTCAGTAGGCATAGAATCTAATACATTGGTAATTTACTACACTAATTAGACTATAATTAGATCGCTCACACCAATTAAATAATATCATAATCAATTATGCATGACAACCCTAGGATAGAAGACTTACGTTTTAGCAACTTCAGTATAATATGAGTTTAGCGTAACCAAAGTATACTCAGTATTATATAGGTTTAGCGTAACCGCAGTATTCTCAATATTATATGGGTTCAGCGTACCCACATCATTCTCAGTATAATATGGGTTCAACGTACCTACAGTGATTCAGTATTCTTTAAGGGTTTTAGCACACCCGGATCATGAGGATGGCGAAGCAAGGTCGAGCTCACACTCCCTTTATCAAAGATTGAGAGGTATCTTTCATCGCGCCCCTTTGTTGGAGGCGGACAATATTATACACCAACTTTATTAGCATCATATTTAGTAGTAATATTCCCAAAACAATTATAATGTATGAACTGTTTTGCATTTATCTTTCCGCTATATGCATTATCTATGTTACATGTCAATGTTTACGTGATGACCCATAGTCTGCATATGTAAGCCAAAGAGTACTGCAACGACACGGAAATTATTCCCACATCGATCATAGCAATAGAAGGGGGTTATCCTCCTCCCATATATATATATATATATATATATATATATATATA